>CM042539.1:4978754-5286254 GCA_023630585.1 Cranoglanis bouderius
GTGTCATGGGGTGGGTTCACTACCCGCACTTTACACGGCACATTACAAATCTGGCGACGTTTTAATATCTAAACGTGTTCCTGTGTTTATTTCCAGAACCACCACATGATGACGGAGGCAGTGGAGATCTCTCGTACCTGCTGGAAATGTCTGAAGAGAATTCAGGAGGTAGCGTTACTGACTTTTACATTCCTGTCCTCCTGAGTTTGTGTAAATTTCCCTTAAGGAGACTCACTGATGTGAACCTCCACCTCCATGGATCCTCTTCAGATCGTTTAACTGTGTCATATAATCGGATTTAATGAACATTTTTCTGAAACTCATATTAATGACCTGATGGAACACGATTCCAAAACAAATCCAGAGCTTTACGCAAATAACACTAGATGTACAATTAGGACAAAAGTAATGGCACCCTATAAAAGGAATAAGAGTTGCGTGTGCCGATGCGCTGCAGTGGCTGAGCTGCCCTTAGGAGGCGCTCTTTCACCTTTTATGGAGTTTTCCAACTTATCAGTCCGTACAGGATTTCGTGGAGTTTCTTTGTGATTGTTGCGGCCAAAAATGCTCGATTTTGCTGCAGCTTTTTTTAGAATTTGCGATGCAACTTGTGGAGTTTTTTGTGCTTTTTTTTTGTGAAAAACTACTCGAATTGACAAAATCGCAATTGCAGGAAATAGTTGTGCGAGCTCTTTCACAGTGATGTTTGTTGGTAAATGAGACCTTTTAGCTGTACTCATGTTTGACGCAGGTGAATGGAAGAGGGCTTTGGCTGAATGCGCGTCGTGATGACGGCCCAAATCTGCAGTCATTATGAAAAATTGCAGCTCCTCCAAATATTGTGTAGTTCCCTTGATTTTGCGTTAATTTCTGCGAGATGTGAGAAAATCTGCAAAAATATTTGTCCGGGGGAAAAAAGTCTGGAGGAAATTTTTTATTTTGTTCGGCTGAAAAACACTTCCACACAACATGACTAAAAGAGTGATATGATGAAATGATGCTCTGATGCGATGAGTGCGTTATGGATTGTTAATATTCTTACAGAGTGAAATCAGTACTCGGTGTGTGTGTGTGTGTGTGTGTGTGTGTGTCAGAGTGATGTAGGAGGAGGGGATGTATAATTACAGTGATGGTCTGTGACTGTGATGTGATTAGTAGATCTGTGCAGTGTGATGTCACTGATATGTGGTTGTTGTTGTTGTTGTTGTTGTACAGCGGAGAGTCAGTGGGTGGTTGTGTATCGCGGGCCGCAGCGAGAACACGTGTGTGATGACCTGAAAGCAGCGACTCAGTACTCGCTCCGCATCAGCACAGAGAGCGCGGGGGGTCACAGCCAGGTGAGTGTGAGGAACATCAGGAACAGTGGATTAGAACTTAATGATGGAGATCTGACTTTAAATTATTTACTACTGCACTGAGGACAGGGTTTATATCTCGTGTGTGTATGTGTGTGTGTGTGTGTGTGTGTGTGTGTGTGTGTGTGTGTGTGTGTGCATATTCCTGCAGTATGCAGACAGTCTGGTGGTCTGCACTCTCAGTCTGCCCCCAGGTCCCTGTCACACCCTCACCGTACAGGGCAGCATCAAACACAGAGAAGTCAGCTTACAGTGGGGTGAGTTCTCTCTCTCTCTCTCTCTCTCTCTCTCACTCACACACACACACACACACACACATCCCTATGAGTCAGTTCTGTTCTTGTTTTTCTCCTCTGCTTCTCCTCCTTGTATTTTTATCCTCTGTGAATATAATAAATCGTACGGCGGTTCATGGTGACCAGTTTCTCCTCTTCATAAGCGATTCTGTGCATCCATTAGAGGACGAAAAGAAAAACAAGGACCTACATTTAGCAGTATGTGCCCTCCTCCTGAGCCTCTCCTTCACGTCTCTCACATTTACATGATGTGAATGATTCAGGATAAAATATTTAAAAAGCGTAAAGCGGCTCTCAACTCATTGCGGAAATGTTTTTTAAATTTATTTCTGTTCTGTGTGTGTTTGAGCATCAGACATTTTTAAATGAAATAAATCAAACCTGTTAAGGTTTATTCACTAAAGACACTCAGTAAATCACTCGGGTCTAGGGTGTATTTCACAGTTTGGGCCTATAGTGTTTCATTTTTGTGAGAAATGTGTGATTTTTGTGTTTTGAATGAAAAACATTTGTGCTTCAATGTGTGAAGGTCTGGTTATGATGATCTGTACGTAGATGCACAGTCACATGCATCTAACAATTTATTTTCCTATCAGTAACCTGTGTGTGTGTGTGTGTGTGTGTGTGAGTGAATCACGTGTCAGGGCTCTAAGCATCGTAAACTAAAAGGTAAAGCAGTTTTGATTGCTTTTTCCAGGTCAGTGACGCAGGAGTGATGATCCTCCTCTCCTCCTCACAGCTCTAATAACAGCTGTGTTTCTCACACTGAGTCCCTGAGCTGTGTGTGTGTGTGTGTGTGTGTGTGTGTGTGTGTGTGTGTGTGTGTGTGTGTTAACCAGGTTGTGTATTATGTATTCCAGAAGCTCCTGTGTGTGTTGTGGAGGATGAAGCTCTGCTCTACAGTGTGGAGATGGCCACCTCCGAGGACGATGCGCAGGTCACTGAGGTGTTTAATGGCTCTCACACAGAGTGCATTGTGGGTAATCTGCTGCCCGGCGCCACCTACAGGTTCAGAGTGCGAGCTGCCAACGAGGCTGGGGTGAGTCAGAATACACTGAAGATTTACCGTGTTCTACATGCGGGTTCTAAACACTGATAGAAGAAGTCTTTTATCTTTGAGGGAACCCTTAAATGTTCTGTGTAGAACCCTACAACAGCATGTTACCGTATCAGGAAGGATTTGAAGGGTTCTTTTAGAAACATAAGAACCCTTAACTATCCAAAGAACCCTTTTCCCTTGTGCTCGTACTCCATTACATTTCCATTAAACAATAAAAATCTTTCATTCCTCACACAGTTCCTCCAGACGTCACAGAGACGTCACACTAATTCCGTCTGAGTAATCAGAAGTGTGTTGATTTTTCTTCATCCACACTGTGTACTGATTTTCCTCGTG
Organism: Cranoglanis bouderius; assembly: GCA_023630585.1. NCBI lineage: Eukaryota > Metazoa > Chordata > Actinopteri > Siluriformes > Cranoglanididae > Cranoglanis > Cranoglanis bouderius. The sequence goes on from CM042539.1 coordinate 4,981,802, forward strand.
CTCCGTGTTCTCAGTTTGGGCCGTACACCAAGTTCCTGGAGGTGACGACTGCAGCGGGACCCCCGGGCCAGTGTGGGGCGCTGGTCATCTCTCTGACCTCACACTCCTGTGCAGTGGTCAGCTGGGTGGTGAGTAAATCTCCTCTTACTTATACAGGAGTGTGTGTGTGTGTGTGTGTGTGTGTGTGTGAGATATGAGGAGTGTCTGTGGCTCTCAGTTTGTGTCATCTTCACAGAAAGTCCATCTGAATCATCACACACCAGAGCTCTCGTTCATTTCGTATCTGTTTCTGTGTGAATTAAAGTTGATTTTGTTTTTTGTTTTTCTAAACTCTGCATTTATTCTCTGATCATCTTTCATTATTTCCAAAGGTGTGATTATATATAGCTGCAGTCACGCTCGAAATTTGTGCTACAGTTATTTAACTTTTACTAATCATTTAAGAAACATAAAAGTAAATAATCTAAATGCAGATCTAGATTCACTAGATAATAAAGTTCAACATGTTTGCGTTAGAGGTGTGTCGACTTCTCCTTATTGCAGCAGTTCCTCTGATGTCGTTTTCTTTTTCTTTTTATTTCTAAAACGTGTAATTATTTAGTAGAACAGGCCCAGCTCTTACAGTTATACACGAGTTATGATTCTGGAGTAGATGCTAATTATCTTCTCCTCCTCCCATAATGCACCTGGGTCACAGTAAATTAGCGCTATCGGCTCTGTCAGGTGGAACATCACGCTCTCAGAAGGTGGCCTCGCTGTTCCTCTGCATGTTTCATTTTCTCCTAATTCCTCCAGACGTGTGCTGCGTGTGAATGTTAATTAGTGAGATTTGGGCTGTACCCGTCGTTTCCAGGAGACTGAGACAGGCTGTGATTTGTTTCATCAGACGGACGAGAGCTCAGGTGCGGACATCTCGGGCTACCGGCTGGACTGGGGACGCGATGAGGACTCTCTGGAACTGGTTTACAGCGGCACAGAAACTTCCTGCCAAATCTCCGAGCTGGAAGCTGCAGTGAGCTACTGCTGTAGGATACAGGTACTGACACTCTTACATGGGTACTGACCCGGTACAGGTACTGACACTCTTACACAGGTATTGACCCGGTACAGGTACTAACCCGGTAAAGGTACTGACACTCCTACACGGGTACTGACACCCCTACATGGGTACTGACCCGGTACAGGTACTGACACTCTTACACAGGCACTGACCCGGTACAGGTACTGACACTCTTACACAGGTATTGACCCGGTACAGGTACTAACCCGGTAAAGGTACTGACACTCCTACACGGGTACTGACACCCCTACATGGGTACTGACCCGGTACAGGTACTGACACTCCTACACGGGTACTGACCCGGTACAGGTACTGACACTCTTACACAGGTACTGACACTCTTACATGGGTACTGACCCGGTACAGGTACTGACACTCCTACACAGGTACTGACACTCCTACACGGGTACTGACCCGGTACAGGTACTGACACTCCTACACAGGTACTGACACTCCTACACGGGTACTGACCCGGTAAAGGTACTGACACGCCTACACAGGTACTGACCCGGTACAGGTACTGACACTCCTACACAGGTACTGACCCGGTATAGGTACTGACACTCCTACACGGGTATTGACACTCCTACACGGGTACTGTCCCGGTACAGGTACTGACACTCCTACACGGGTACTGTCCCGGTACAGGTACTGACACTCCTACACAGGTACTGTCCCGGTACAGGTACTGACACTCCTACACGGGTATTGACACTCCTACACGGGTACTGTCCCAGTACAGGTACTGACACTCCTACACGGGTACTGTCCCGGTACAGGTACTGACACTCCTACACGGGTACTGACCCGGTACAGGTACTGACACTCCTACACGGGTACTGACCCGGTAAAGGTACTGACACGCCTACACAGGTACTGACCCGGTACAGGTACTGACACTCCTACACAGGTACTGACCCGGTATAGGTACTGACACTCCTACACGGGTATTGACACTCCTACACAGGTACTGTCCCGGTACAGGTACTGACACTCCTACACGGGTACTGTCCCGGTACAGGTACTGACACTCCTACATGGGTACTGACCCGGTACAGGTACTGACACTCTTACACGGGTACTGACCCGGTAAAGGTACTGACACTCTTACACAGGCACTGACCCGGTACAGGTACTGACACTCTTACACAGGTACTGACACTCCTACACGGGTACTGACCCGGTACAGGTACTGACACTCCTACACAGGTACTGACACTCCTACACAGGTACTGACCCAGTACAGGTACTGACACTCCTACACGAGTACTGACACTCCTACATGGGTACTGACCCGGTACAGTTACTGACACTCCTACACAGGTACTGATCCGGTACAGGTACTGACACTCCTACACAGGTACTGACACTCCTACACAGGTACTGACCCGGTAAAGGTACAGTGGGGGGAAAAAAGTATTTGATCCCCTGCTGATTTTGTATTCGCAAATGGAAGAAACTGTCAGTCTTCCTCGGTCTGGGGCTCCATGCAAGATCTCACCTCGTGGAGTTTCAATGATCATGAGAACGGTGAGGAATCAGCCCAGAACTACACGGGAGGATCTTGTTAATGATCTCAAGGCAGCTAGGACCATAGTCACCAAGAAAACAATTGGTAACACACTACGCCGTGAAGGACTGAAATCCTGCAGCGCCCACAAGGTCCCCCTGCTCAAGAAAGCACATGTACAGGCCCGTCTGAAGTTTGCCTGAATGATTCAGAGGAGAACTGGGTGAAAGTGTTGTGGTCAGATGTGGTCAGATCTCTCCAATCTGGGCAAAATCCCTCCTGAGATGTGTGCAAACCTGGTGGCCAACTACAAGAAACGTCTGACCTCTGCGATTGCCAACAAGGGTTTTGCCACCAAGTACTAAGTCGAAGGGGTCAAATACTTATTTCCCTCATTAAAATGCAAATCAATTTATAACTTTTTTGAAATGCATTTTTCTGGATTTCTTTGTTGTTATTCTGTCTCTCACTGTTAAAATACACCTACCATTAAAATCATAGACTGATCATTTCTTTGTCAGTGGGCAAACGTACAAAATCAGCAGGGGATCAAATACTTTTTTCCCCCACTGTACAGGTACTCACACAGCATCTGACCCGGTCCTGTAGCTAACCACTGGGTTATCTTTCTCTCGCCATGTGAATACTGGCACTAACTTTCCCTCGTTTGCACGCACTAGTGTGAGTACAGTTTTGATGCTGAAAGCTGGCTGGGTGGGATGAGCTGTAGCTTACACAAGCTGTACCTGAAATCAGCCTCATATCTTAACAGAATTGTTCCCAATCCTGATTATTCTGGGGTTTTTTTTTTTTTGCATCTCAGGCCACCAACCAGGCAGGGGCAGGGCCTTACAGCGAGCTGGCGTGGTGTCGTACGCCGGCCGCCGCCCCCAGCACCGTCAACAGTCTGTATGTACAGGACGGGTTCTCCTTACCCCCGGACTTAGAGCCGTTCTGTTCCTCCACTTGCTTGGCGTTGGCGTGGGACGAGCCAAACTGCAACGGCCAGGAGATCAGCGGCTACACCCTCGCTCTGGGAGAGGAGCTAATCACTGTGGGCGGGGCTACCTGCACCGTCATCAGGAACCTGCAGCCTGATACAGAATACAGGTGAGCGGAGGAGAGATGGCAAGCTGCGGCTATTACTATTACATGTTTATTATTTTTTTTAACATTTGAAGTGGTGTTGCTGGGTTTTTTTTATACACACAGAGCTTTTATTTAGAGAAATGTACTGGATGATGATGAATGTGTAGGTGCTGACCTTATTATCAGAGCTGATTCATTAACACCTCTCTGATGATGGACGTTCAGTGTAAAATCCATCAGCTGCAGTAATTATCAGTGATGTGAGACACACTGCACTTTCTTCATGATGATTTATGATGTACACTTTCATGTCTCACATACCTGCTGCGTTTACTGTGTCCTTCTGAAGAAATCTCCATTCCTCTGATTCCATCTTCGTTCCTCTGATGTCTACATGGTAATGTTCACGAGTGATTGAATTCAGATCTGGGTTAAGAACACTTCTTTGTATTTGTTCCCATTACATCAGCGGCTGATCGTAAAGTAAGGGTTACGGTTAGGAGGATGTGAAATATAGACAAAAAATGACAAATCTGACAAAAAATAAATCTGTTAAGAGCTCATGAAGTAAAGCAAGGCAGTTCTTTCTGTATCCACAAATCTAAAAGATTTTCTATTTACACTGTCCTGAACTGACAGATATTCAGATTCAGCATGTGGTGCATGATTTATTATTATTTATTTTGTTTTTTAATTAATATTCTCTAAAGGAAATTAGCAGCCTGGAGTCTGTTATCTGGAACAGAAGCTACAGACCCAAAAAATCAGAGAAAGATCAGTGTACTGATCTGTTTAGAACTCTCATAGACTGTAATGGATGTTTAAAAGGCTCGTTTATTGGACTTCCTGGGCAAATATAAGACACTATCCTGCTGTTGTGTTTACTGGACAAGCTTTTTTTTTTTTTTTTCCATCTTATGCTAGTGTTTAATGAGCTGTGATTATAAAAGAAAATAAAGCAACCTGGTTTTATTAACAACAGCAAAATATAAAATACAAATAAATAGAAAACCTGTAAAATGTTGGAATATGTTGTATAACATTAACTAATACGTTGTAAATGTACTATAATATGTAATATCTATAATATGTATATTATGATATATAATATAATATACAGTATTATATATACATACCATAATATATGAATTATTTCATTTCATATATGGGAGATCAGATATTGTTTATATGTAGTGGTTTATGTGGGTGATTAGATATCGTCTGCTGAATGCTGTGAATATAAAAGTTTCTCAGCTCCTCCTGACTCGCCTCATGAAGCAGTCTGATATTTTTTTGTCTGTGTGAGTTTTGTTTCCTCGTCTCAGAATGAGCGCAGTATCTGAAGGTGTCCTGATAGATCACCTCCATCTCCCACTGTGGTCTGTGATCTCGATGTAACCCGAGTCTTTGTTTATGTCTAATGAGGCAGTAATAATCTGATATTTCTTGTGGAGAGCTTTTTGGATGTGGTGCTCTAAAGAAAAGGTGGATATGTGTGTCAGTTTCTATAGTAACAGCTCATTCACAGGGACTTGTACGGCAGACGTGAGCAGATTAGTGAAGCTTTTTGTTTGTGTGTGTGTGTGTGTGTGTGTGTGTGTGTGTGTGTGTGTGTGTGTGTGTAGTGTGCAGGTGAGGGCGGAGAATGCGGTCGGTGCAGGTCCGTTTGGGCCGAGTCTCCTGGTCAGAACCAGGCCGCTGCCCCCGAATCCCCCGAGACTGGAGTGTGGCAGTGCTGGACCTCAGAGTCTGAAACTGCGCTGGGGAGACAGCAGCAAGAGTCCAAACACCGACACAGACACCACATACATCCTGCAAATGGAGGACAGGAACCAGAGGTACACACACACACACACACACACACACGCTGCAGCATAAAGTTTGAAGCAGACATTTTCTAAGCAGATAGCTCATTAATAGTGAGCTTGTTTGTGTGATGTTATTTTGGTCCGCTCGTCTCTCGGCTGTAGCTCTGTGTGTGATGTTTACCCGCTGTTCTAGACGTACTTAAATGAAAGTACAATTTGTTCTGAGGATGTGCTGAGTTTGTGATCATGAAGATTTGGAATTGGTTTAGTTAAATGTGGACTTTATTTTTTTTTATAATTTTTTTTGTAGTGTTGATTTATTTTCCCCCTCATCACTTGTTTGACACCTTTCACACCTACATACAGCCTTCTGCTGCGGTTATGTCGAGGGCTGGTGTGTGTTTCTCTCCTCACTCTGTTCATTCAGGCATCCAGGAAGTGCTATGAGTTATACATATTTTATAAATATGTTCTCTCGGCTGATTCTCAAGTACACACATACACACACACACACACACATATACAGTATCTCACAAAAGTGAGTACAACCCTCACATTTTTGTAAATATTTTATTATATCTTTTCATGGGACAACACTGACGAAATGACACTTTGCTACAATGTAAAGTAGTGAGTGTACAGCTTGTATAACAGTGTAAATTTGCTGTCCGCTCAAAATAACTCAACAAACATGGTCAGAGCACTGACAGGCTGACCCCCCACCCCTTCAACCTCTGCAGCAATGCTGGCAGCACTCATACGTCTATTCTGCAAAGCCAACCTCTGGATATGATGCTGAGCATGTGCACTCAACTTCTTTGGTGGACCATGGCGAGGCCTGTTCTGAGTGGAACCTGTCCTGTTAAACCGCTGTATGGTCTTGGCCACCGTGCTGCAGCTCAGTTTCAGGGTGTTGGCAATCTTCTTATAGCCTAGGCCATGTTTATGTAGAGCAACAATTTTTTTTTTCAGATCCTCAGAAGTTCTTTGCCATGAGGTACTTCATGTTGAACTTCCAGTGACCAGTATGAGAGAGTGTGAGAGTGATAACACCAAACTTAACACACCTGCTCCCCATTCACAACTGAGACCTTGTAACATTAACGAGTCACATGACACCGGGGAGGGAAAATGGCTAATTGGGCCCAATTTCACTTAGGGGTGTACTCACTTTTGTTGCCAGCGGTTTAGGCATTAATGGCTGTGTGTTGAGTTATTTTGAGGGGACAGCAAATTTACACTGTTATACAAGCTGTACACTCACTACTTTACATTGTAGCAAAGTGTCATTTCTTCAGTGTTGTCCCATGAAAAGATATAATAAAATATTTACAAAAATGTGAGGGGTGTACTCACTTTTGTAAGATACTGTATATATTAAATAAACTATTCCAGCACTCTGTGATACAAAATCCAAAAAAAGAGAAAATACCTACTTGAAAGATGACTGGAACAGTTACCGTGACGACTGCATCATCATTATTCTGTGATGACATCACTAATCCTACATAGAGGAAATGAGGGACTGGGACTGGCGTTGTTCCTTTAACTTTGATTGACAGCTCAAACCAGCTTTAAATCACTGATGTAAAGTCTCAGTGAAGAAGAGTTACTTTAATTAACGACTGATAACAGGACGAAAATGTATTAATTATTGTAAATTATTTTAATTCCATTGTGTTGAAATATTTTAAAATGGTATTAATTTCAATCCACAATTGATAAAATGACAATTCAATGAAACAAGAGTTCTCTCTCTCTCTCTCTCTCTCTCTCTCTCTCTCTCTCTCTCTCTCTCTCGGTGATGGGGTAGAGGGGCTCTCACTCACAGTGTGATTGAATAAAGCTGAGCTTTGCTCACTGACCCGCTGCACACCTCACACCTCACACCTCACACCTCAAATCTCACACCTCACACCTCACACCTCATACCTCACACCTCACACCTCAAATCTCACACCTCACACCTCACATCTCACACCTCACACCTCACACCTCAAATCTCACACCTCACACCTCAAATCTCACACCTCACACCTCACAGATGAATCGTCTCTTACTCTAAATGTCTCCTTGATTATTTTCCTGCAGGTTTTTCTCCATTAATAATGCACACACTTCCTTCACATCTTGCTGTAAGACTCTGAGGCTGACTTTCCTTTTTCCGCGTCATTTCTGATGTTGTATCAGACTGAGTGTTTAAAGCTGTGTAGAGTAATCAGTTTTTTCTGTGTCAGGTTTGTGCCGATCTATCGAGGGCCGAGTCACACATTTAAGGTTCAGCGTCTGAGTGAATTGAGCCGCTACAATTTCAGGATCCAGGCCGTGAGCGATGCAGGAGAAGGTCCTTTCTCTGAGATCTACTCCTTCACCACGACCAAATCTGTGCCTCCTACACTGAAAGGTACGCAGGAGGATTGTTCTCTCCTCCCTGACTGCAGTGAGCATCACCACTGCCGTGTTTGATGAGGAGTTTTGCTCAGGTTATCGGTCATTAACAGCGATTATCAGCGAATAATAACAAAATTATAACCATAGTGTAAAAATCTCCTCACACATCTAATAGACACAACACTGATGTAAATCATGACTGAAATATGTAGTTCACTGAAATACACAATAAATACAGTGTTACTGTTTGTTAACCTAGTAAATCTCATCCTCTACATCCTTATTCATCCTGTTTAGTCAATTCATTCATACTGAAAACTTCCCTTTCACTTTGCACATTACAAACTTTTATTCTTCCACAGGTGTTCATTATTGAGTTAGAATAAGAAGCTCCTTAATCAGAGTAATGCTAAATATCAACTCAGTTATATTAGGAATACATATAAATAAATATTATAAATAACTTATATAACTTATATATATATATATATATATATATATATATATATATATATATATATATATATATATATATATATATATAAAATAAATATATCATTATGGTACCACAATATACAACCAGTTAATGGCACCAGAGTTATTAAAAATTGATCAACGTTACCAATATTGTAGCTAATTTCCTTAAAATGAAAAAAGTTAAAAAAGGTGATGATTAAGATGAGGTTCATTGTACGGCTCTAATCCAGGGTTTGTGAAAAATATTGAATGTCGCATTGTTAATAAAAATGGAAACTATTGAATTCCTAAATTTAAATATGGTATGAATACTGTGTGTGTGTGTGTGTGTGTACATGTAGTAAAAGTTCAACATAGTAAACCAAGTTAAAGGTATTTGGGTTTTTTTACTGCATCTACAATTATTAAAATCACACTGCAGTTATATATCTATATAAATACTTGCACAAAGTGGAAAAACAGTTTGAGATGGAAATATTTTCTGAATAAATAATGTTAGGTAAATAAGGTTTTATGCACTACTGATGGCTAATGGATTTTTTTTTTTTTTTCAAATACGATAAATTTTTGCATGAATTATGAGAAATGTGGCCATTAACTGAAAGGACAGACACGGCCCGTGCCCAGTGTTCCTGCACTCTGTCCCTACTCGCTGTTTTAAAAGTGTTTTTCTGAAAAGAGCTGATGGAAATACAATGTTAACATAATTAGCGTTTGGAGGTATAGTACTGTGCAAAAGTTTTAGACACATGCAAAGAAATGCTGTAGAGCAAAGATGCCTTCAAAATAATGACATTCAATGTTTCTACATAAATTTTTTTTTTAAAAATCATAAAGAGCAGTAAACAGTAGTAAATGAAACAAAGTCAATATTTGGTGTGACACAAAAATAAAAATAAAAATAGTAGTCTCCGGTACAATGTGTGCAGTTTTATAAGGAAATGAGCTGTAAGTTTTATTGAGCATCTTGCAGAACCAGACACAGCTCTTCTGGAGACTTTGACTTTCGCACTTGCTTCTTATTTTTGCAGCAAAACCCAGCAGCCTTCATTGTGTTTTTTGTCTGAAAAGTGTCTCTTACGTAATATGCTGCTTTCTTTAATGACATACAAACATTTTTCTGTAACATTTAATTTTGTGCTAGAAAACTGTTTGGGAATCTAAAATGTTTTTTGTACTGACTTGATAATGTAGAAATCATAAAATAAAACATCTATAACAAAGTCTGTACTAAAAGTAATAGGGTGCCTAAAACTTTTGCACAGTACTGTAGAGTGGATATAAAAAGTCTACACACCCCTGTTAAAATATGCAGTAACCGAATGAGATTAAGATAAATAATGTCAGATCTTTTTTCACCTTTAATGTGAAAATGTGCAGATTATACAAATAAAGTGAAAAATCAGAAACTTTTTTAGGGAAAAAAAGGAAAATAAAAAAACTCCAATAACCAAGTTGTATAATTGTACACACCCCTAAACTAATACTTTGTTGAAGCACCTTTTGATGTTGTTCCACCACTCAGTCTTTTTGGGGAAGAGTCTATCAGCGTGGCACATTTTGACTCGGCAATATTTTCTCCCTCTTTCTTACAAAAACATTCCAGATGCATCAGATTGTGAGGGTATCTCCTGTACTCAGCTCTCCTCAGGTCACCCCACAGAGTTTTAGTTGGATCCAGGTCTGGGCTCTGGCTCGGTCATTCAAAAACATTGATCTTCTTTTGGTGAAGCCGTTCCTTTGTTGATTTGGATGTAGGCTTTGGGTCATTGTCCTGATTAAAGTGAAATTCCTTTTCATCTTCAGCTTACTAGCAGACATCTGAAGGTTTTGCACTAAAATCAACTGGTATTTGTAGCTATTCATGATTCCCTCCATCTTGATAAAAGCCCCCGGTCTGGCTGAAGAAAAGCAGCCCTAAAGCATGATGCTGCCACCACCATGCTTCACTGCTTCACCGTGGGTATGGTGTTCTTTTGGTTATGTGCCTTTTTTTTTTTTGCACCAAACAAACCTTGTGTAATTTTGGAATTGGTCTCATCAGACCATAACACATTTTTCCACATGATTTGAGGTGATTTAGTTGGGTTTGGATGTTTTTTGTGAGAAAGGGCTTCCCTCTACCCCACCCTACCCCATCGCCCAGACATGTGAAGAATACAAGAGATTGTTGTCACATGCAGAGAGTATGATGATCCTGCAGCTCCTTTAATGTTGCCGTAGGTCTCTTGGCAGCCTCCCTGGTAAGTTTTTGTCTTGTCCTTGCATCAGTTTTGGAGGGATGTCCTGTTCTTGTTGATGATGGCCTTCAAGGTGTTCCATGGTGCATCTAATGTTTAGAAGATTTGAAGAAAATCCTACAGAAACAGCTGCTCTGGTCTTTTTCTTTGGGGTTAATCAGAATAATTTCATTGATGACAGCTGTATGATGATTACGTTTGAACGTGAGATTGAATGTGATTGGTTCATTCTGGTTTCATTTTCAAGCCTGTTATTTTAGCAGGGGTGTGTAGACTTTTTATATCCACTGTAATTTAATTGGTCCCTTCCTATTTCATCCATATTTGCACGTAAACACGGCCTGACTTCCTCATTCCATTTTCATTAATAAATAAATAAATGAGTGATGTGTAAACATGCTGTTGGCCGTGTGGACAGATTTAAACTTCAGATGTGGTGAAATCGGGGTTAGTAAGATTTTACTGTCAGTTCTCTGTTCCTGCTGCGTCATCAGCTTTGTTATATCCACTGTAATTTAATTGGTCCCTTCCTATTTCCCTTCCAGCTTTGTGAGTAGTTAGTTGCTGTGGGTTTGTGATCGTCTGCTCTGGTCCTATTGCTCAGATCTCTCAAATGGCCATCTTGTGTGTGTGTGTGTGTGTGTGTGTGTGTGTGTATTTCCTCTCTGCAGCTCCTCGAGTGTCTCAGCTGGAGGGAAATGCGTGTGAGGTGAGCTGGGAAAGCGTCCCGCCCATGAGAGGAGACCGAATCACTTACGTGCTCCAGGTGCTGGGTGGGAGGGAGTCCGAGTACAGACAGGTACTGAATTATTCTAACGGTCTCTAACACCGCTTTTACACTGCTTTCATTTCAGCCTGCTGAGTCCAAACGTATTTCTAATGTCAGATCAGAGCAGAATGTCCAAACACATCAGATCTAACATTATAAACAGCTTAGTGCTCGATCGGACTCATAACGTCGATCTTACTGATATATACGAGCACCAACGTCCGCAAATATTTAGAAAGGATTTAATTTTACACACAAATTATATATTTCAATGTAATTCAGCTTTAGTCTACAGGCTTAACACTGCACAGAGATATTAATAAAAACATACAAATTTCACAGTATAAATGACATCTGATATCTCACTTCCTGCATGTTTTAGACTAATGTATGATATCTAGTTGAAACACATCTGATTGGGTGAAAAAGTTTCTGTAGTGGAATTATAACTGGATCAATAAATTTAATTTTACTGTAAACTTTACGTTTTCTTTATGTTACGGACCGATCAGAGTATTTCCCTGAACTCTGTACTGAGTGCAGAGATGTGTGAGGTGTGTGATCACGATGAAAACGCTTCTTGGGAATCTTTGTTAGTAAATGTAGACGGTAGATCAGTTTGTTGTTCCATGTTTTTGGCCTAATTGTGTCTCGTTTAGAGAATCCATTAACACACATTAGAGATAAACACGTGTTCACTCTTCACTGAAATCAGATGTTCAGTAAAACCTGAGCGGTGGTTTATTCCCTCGACTCTGAGGCTGTGAGGTAAATAACTGTAGAGATAACAGAGAGAGATTGAAGCGTGCTGGTGATGTGTGTGTGTGTGTGTGTGTGTGTGTGTGTGTGTGTGTGTGTGTGTGTGTCTCTCTGCATGAACCGCTCAAAAAAAAAAAACGCTGTGTGTGTGTGCGAGAGTCAAAGAGCTTAAAGTGAACGAATAAAAGGAAGTAAGGAGCGAACTAGGAAAGAAGAGATATAAGGAAAAGAAAGAAGGTAATGAAGAGGAGAGAAAATAAGTGAGAAAGAACAGGCAGAGAATAAAAGTAACAAAAACGAAAGAAAAGGAAATAAGGAAAGGAAGAGAAAGAAAGGACGGAAATTTGAGAAGATCAGAAAGAGAGAAAGGAGTAAAGAAAGGAAAAGAGAAAGAAAGATGGGGAAAGGGGGAAAAGAAAGGGAGGAAAAGCCAAAAGAGAGAGCTGAGGAACAAGAGAAGAAAAGAAGTATAGAACAAATTAAAGAACAAAGGAAAGAATGAACGAAAGAATGAATGAAAGAATAGAGAAAAAGAAAAGAACGAGCACATGAAAAAACCCAGAGACACATAAACGGATGAATGCAAGAAAGAACGAGTGAATGAACAAAAGAACAAAACAGTAGCCATGTAACTGTAAATAGAAAAGATAGTGTAGCAGTCTGTGTGTGTGTGCGTGTGTATGTGTGTGTGTGTGTATGTGTGTGTGTGTGCGTGTGTGTGTGTGTGTGTGTGTGTGTGTATTAAATAGAACAGTAAATGGTGGTTAATTACCGCTGGTCAGTGATGCTGTTGCAGGATAACGCGCCACATCGGCCTCATGGGAGCTGAGAGGGTGTGATAAATGGAAAACACGGCAAAATTATCCTTTTCCCTCCACACACACACCACACACACACTACACACACACTGCGCACACACACTGCACACACACACTCCGCACACACACTGCACACACACTGCACACACACACTGCACACAATAACAACCCCGAGAAAAACAATACGAGTGACGTTCATGGTTATATCAGTGACACCTTAAATAGATGCAAAAGTTTGCACACCCTTCTAATAAAACAAAGACGACATTCCATTTATAGACATTTGGTGTGTTTGGTTTCACGGACGTTCCTTTTATAATTCCTTTATAATATTCAGCTCCACATCATGACTTTTTAAATTGTTTTGCTGTTATGTTTTGTGTTGGTGGTGTTGTTGTGTTGCAGGATGCAGCCACTTTTCATTTTTACCTTCTATGTTATTGTTGATTGTATTGTTGAATAGAGCTGTATGGCCTCCTGGGGTCTTAGAAAATGAAACTGCCATATCCAGTGTGGCAAAAAGAAAAATCCATTAAATTCACCACCATGACGTTCCCCCTCAACGTCACTGAACACTTCCTTACACTTTATCTGGATTATAAATGAAATGAGAGAATATTTAGGATGGATTCATGCAGAAATCGGAGTTAAAGTGACAGATATTTTCCTCCAAAGCAGCTAAAAGATCTACACTCTCAGAGATGGAAAGGAGGTCCAGTATGGGACTCTAAAGGGTTCTTCAGTTTGTACCTGTGGGAGAACCCTTAAATGTTCTAGAGAAGGTTCCATATAGACACTACAGTAGAAAGCCCTTAAGTTAAGGGCAGCCGTGTCTATAAACATACAAAATACACAATAAAACAGTGTTGAGAGAAATTCTGAGCGTTCCCATTCATGTCTCCCAGCAACATCATCTACAACAACACAACTGATTTGAAAAGATCTGATTTTTGGGTCCACACAGTCCTGAAAATAATCAGATCTGTGTCACATTAAGGCAGAACATCGGATTTGTGTGACTTGGTCATGTAAAAAGTAGTTCCGGTTACTTTGCACTTTCCTGAAGGTTTTGTGGTATCCATACACCATCAGAGACTCCCAAATTCTTCCCTCAAATAAAGTAGTTCCATCTCTGAAAGGCTTTAACACATTTACAGCTTCATTTATACACAAAGCTCTTTAACTGCAGACTTTTATCACAGTGTTAGATTTAAAATAAACGTTTAATGGCGGAGTGTAAGAGCCGATCTCAGAGTGAGACTTTGAGCTAAAGGAGAAGTTTACAGTGGACCAACGTTCTCTTCCTCGTGTTCTGTCCTCAGGTGTATAAGGGCGAGGACACGGTCTTCCAGCTGTTCAGCCTGCAGTGGAACACGGACTACCGTCTGCGCGTGTTTGTGTGCAGACGCTGTGCAGACACCTCGCAGGAGCTGTGTGGATCCTTCAGCCCGTCCACTCACTTCTGTCCTCGCCGCGCTGTCTCGCCTCTCAACGTGGACACGGGATCCGTCGCCTCGTCCTCCGGGAAAAAGCTCACAGACGAACAGTTCGCCAGCATCATCGTGGTGGGCGTGGCCTCACTCTCCATCTTCATGGCTTACCTGCTCCAGCTTCTCATATGAGACGATGAGACGTGAAAGCAGCGAGACGTGAAAGCAGCGAGACGTGAAAGCAGAGAGACGTGAAAGCAGCGAGACTAAACACCAGCTTTCCAGAAAAACCTTTTTTATATTCTCTTTCTGCTTGTTTTTTTTTTTGTCTGTCGCTTTTTATATGTTAAAACTTTGTTTCTTTGTTGCACAGATTTTTAAACTACAAACTTTACGTAAAGTGGTAAATGAAAGTATTTTTTATATGTCTTCCAATTTTTAAAACAAGTTTTTCTACATAAGAGCGTTCGTGCTCGGCCCCTGAAAAGTTTTAAAGTGTTAAAATGATTTCATATTTTTATACTTTTTACAAAGTGTTTGTGATACAGCTTTAACACATCAGCCATGATGGTATGTCCTTTATTGTTTTATTTTTTAGTCATGTGCTAAATCAGTTAGCTTCAATGTCAACGCTAAAGCAGTAGTTTGAATGATTACACTAGTATTAAACGCAGTCGCCTTTTTAAACTGAAGCTTTTTTACAGTAAAGAGAGAAAGTAGAAGTGTATAAAGTACAGGTACAAACGAGAGTCACGTCTCACAGTAATGTTCGAGGCCGTTGTATTTATTGTGCCCGTTAATGAATGCTCTTTAATGACTAATCACAGTTACTGAGACTCAGTCAGACATTTATTCACAGCTCTGTCAGTGATTTCTCTCTGACTCTCTGAATCTCTGCACAGCCGTACAGGAGTGTACCCAGGAGTGTAAAAGGGAAAGCGGACTTCTTCTTTTTTTTATTATTTTTTATTTTATTATTATTAACTATTAGGTCCTTATCAACAAAAGCAGCCTCCTGTTGGCCAAAGACTTTATTTTTTATTCTCACTGGCGACTTAACAGCAAACTGAAGTGTGGAATGTACGAAGCTCAGGGACTGAAGTGCCCCGATTTCTGTTCGCCGATCTCTGTTCAGTAAAAGCGCCAGTGTGAGAGATCTCCTCCTGTGCACAGACTTTACAAGAAAAAAGAATCACATTTCACCCTTTTTGCTATTTCAGAATTTCCTCATAGCGTTTGACGTCTTTAGCCGAGACTACGTTAATGCAGTACAAGAAAAATGTTTACTAGCTCAATCAGACCTTAACCAAAGTTAGCGAGTGAGCTAGCTTGTTAGGTTTATTTATACTATATATTGCATACAGTACTTTATAATGCAAATCACAGTGCAATCTTTCGTTTATTTATTTCTTTAAAAAAAAAAAAATCAAATGAACTGTCATATTCAATATTTTCCTCATGTAGCATGTCTTTTTTTGGTTATGATGATTTTTTTTTTTTTTTCAAATATAGAGCAATAATCTTTAATATTAACCTGTTTTTTTTTCCCTCAGATATATGTGTATTGTTCAGTCATATGCTGTTTTTACTCGAGTTTGTGTCTGATTTAATTCAACAGATGCTGATTTCTGTACTACAGTCTACCAGTTACTTTCTTCTCCAATCAGCAAGTTAAAGCCAATGTTATATATATATATATATTTTTTTTCTCTCTTTTTTTCTATAGATTCATTCTCCACCTGTCATGCATTAAGGACTTCCAACATTCCATTACATTCTTATTTTTGTGAAGAGGTGCGACATGACGGTGTGAGATGACATCATAATGAGATGTAAAACTTGAAGTGGAAACACTTGAACACTTTTCATTTCAATCATTTTTGGCCAAAACATCCAAATCCCACAATTTAAAAAAAGAAAAAAGAAAAAAAAAAAGAAATGAACAAGTTTTTCAGGCCATTGTTTTAAGTTTTTATGACATCATCATGATAAAAGCCCACAGACACGGTCAATGAGAATCATTCCACTCTGTCAGAAATATAATCATGTCACATTTATTGTTGTAAATTATAATCATAGGCATTATAAAAACCCTACCATATCAGTTTAATGTATAGAGTTGAAGTAATACCCTTTGTATTTAAGATGATTATGTATCTGTAGCATATATGTAATATATTTATACACAATAAATTTTAAACATTTCTGAATATGAATTAATACGATGGGTTTTTTTTGTTGTTTTTTTTTGTTTTTTTTTACAACAACCTGCCACCAGAATGTAAAACTCCCAAATTTCTAAAACGCAAACACATTCACTGATGTCTTTCTTTTACAGAAATCTTATTTTCCTACTGACTTTTTTTTTTCAGTGTCATAAAAGCTTCGGTTCATTCACATAAACACACAAGTCGAACATCTTACACACAACAGCATTAAAGCGAACAAACAACACGTTTACCACAAATTTACAGCTATGTGCAAAAGTCCAAGGCATCATTTTAAAGAAAATGTAAAATTTTAAAGATGAGATTTTCTGAACATTAAAGTCCCCATGAAATCAAAATGGAGGTTTTGTGGATTAGTGTGAATATATCAGCCTTAAGGTTATCTATAAGCTATTGTGCTCCAAAATAATGACATAATTTGCATTTAGAAGATATACACGTTCAAAACATACAGTCTCTCTCTCTCTCTCTCTCTCTACCACCGATACGGATCAACAATTCTGATGACATCATCCTGCACTTCAGCTGCTCATCAGATTTTCTGTCCAATCAAATGTTCTCTAGAATCTGAAGTGCCCCGCCCCCAACATTATAAACATCCCCTTGCCGAAGTTGCCGTTGTTGAGCGAGAGAGATCGTATCAGCAAGCGTGGGTCGTAAATGTGACTCTGGCTGTTCGAACGCACAATTTTTATTCAGTTTTATTCAGTTTTCCAACTGTATGTTGATTAAGAAGGAAATGACTTGAATTCATTGACTTTCAATTTTTTCAATTTAAATTTTTTTGTCAAGTACAGCTTAGCCCAGCCTGTGAGGTAAGCTAAGTGCTATTGTCAACAGATCAAAAGACGTCACCAGGACTTTAATAAAAATGCACTATAAAGAGCAATAAACAAAAGAAACTACAATATTTGGTGGTTTTTACCCCCTTTAAAACTGCGTCAGTCTCATATTCTGTACCGCAGTTTCATAAGCAATCAGCTGGAAGGTTCCTGCATGTAGGAGAACCTTCACAGTTCACTTTTGTCTGTCTGAAAAGAAAAAAGCTTTTAATGTTTTAAAGCCTCTAATGTAATGTAAAAATAAAATCTAAGGTGCCCGAGACTTTTGCACAGTGCAGTAGATACACCATGAGCTGAATGTTTTCTATTTCACATATTTAAGCAGAACAGATGTGTGTTTTGGATTTGAACAGATGTTTAATCAGGCAGCACGATTGTATTTCCCCGCTTTAGGGTACAATGTACAGTGCTTCATCTACAGTGCTCACTTTGTCCTCCAGTAACTCGCAAGGTTTAAGGCATTTTTGTGTAGATGCATATAAACTCTACGTACGTGACAACAGTTTAGCGAAAACCGGCGTATAAAAACAAAAGTTCTGATGTGATATACTGCGGCTTTATTACAGTCAGCTCGATGGATTTAGTGATGTCTGGTATCTGATAAATCTGCAGTGTGAAGATCTGCACGCTAAAAAGAGTCTGAAACAATGAGACTCATGCTAAAGCACTCAGTGTTCACACAATTAGCGATTCAGGGTTTTTATGATGAAGTACAGATAAGAGGTTTCACTCTACTGGAGCAATTATACAGTTTTTAAAGTAAATTATATGTTTGATTATATGTTCTGAGCCGTTTTCACCCGTAACCTCTCTGAGTGATTTTACACCACTTCAAAAAGCTTGAACACGCAAAAGGATTTGTGTATAAATCCTCTAGAGCAGAACCCACTCCTCTTCTGTCATGTGGTTCCACTGGACTCGTTCCACACTGGGCAGTTCTCTGAATTCAACGACTTTGAGCGCTCTCGAGTGCATCTCACTCTGAACAGCCTGCAGGCCATGATCCTGTACTTCTTGGACATGATGTTGTAGAGAATGGGGTTGATGGCGGCGCTGAAATAAAACAGAACAAAGGAGACGAGGTTGCAGTACTCGCTCATTTGAGTAATGAGTGGAGAATTGGCTTCAGATGATTTGGAGAACAGATAGCGGCCCAAGTGGAACGGCAGCCAGCAGAGGACAAATGCAAAGACCACCACGGCTGTGAGGAGGACATGGAGACGAAACGTTAGGGGATTTCATTGTTCATAAAAAGGAAAATTTATATTAATCACGCAGAACCACAAGACCTTCAAATATTTCAGAATATAACAGTGGGAATGCAACACTGTAAATATACATTCTCCTCTGAAACTATTGGAACAGCAAGGCCAATTCAATTGTTTTTGCTGTAGACTGAAGACATTTGGGTTTGAGATCAAAAGATGAATATGAGACGAGAGTTTAAAATTTCATCTTTTATTTCCTGGTATTTATTTGTAGGTGTGTTAGACAACATAGAATATAGCACATTTTCTATCAGACCACCCAAATTTGTGGGCAAGCAAAAATAGTGGAACATGTGACTGACAGGTGTTTCTCGTTACCCAGGTGTGTCCTGTTAGACTGATTGTTTAAAGAATAATTAGCCCTGAATGTCTACTTTTGGTTTTAGCCTTCATTTTCACCTGTGAAGACTGCACTTGTTGTTGAAAAGGATAAACCTACATGAAGATCAGAGAGCTAAGCATTGGGTATAGCCAATACAACAATTTGTAATGTCCTGAAAAAAAAAGAACCCACTGGTGTACCGAGCAACAGGCACCGAATGGGTCGGCCAAAGAAATCAACAACAGCTGATGACAGAAACATTGTGAGAGCTGTAGAGAAAAACCCAAAAACAACAGTCAGTGACATCACCAACAACCTCCACAGCGCAGGGGTGAAGGTATCACAATCCACCGTTCGTGGAAGACTTCGAGAGCAGAAACACAGAGGCCGTACCACAAGATGCAAACCACTCATTCTTTATTCTATAATCTTTATTGATGGTGGAACTCATGATGGTAGCAGCAGAATGAATTCAGAAGTCTACAGGAACATTTTGTCACCAATTTACAGAGAAATGCATCCAAATTAATCAGGAGGAACTTCATCATGCAGCAAGACAACGATCCAAAACACACTGCCAACTCAACAAAGGACTTCATCATTTTAGACTGGCCAAGTCAATCACCAGACCTTAACCCAACTGAGCAGCATTTCACCTCCTGAAGAGGAGACTGAAGGGAGAACCCCCCCCCCCCCCGAAACAAACAACAACTGAAAGAGGCTGCAGTAAAAAAGCTTCACAAAAGAAGAAACCAACAGTTTGGTGTTAGTGAGTCACAGGATTGATGCATTTATTGCAAGCGAGGGATATGCAACCAAATATTAAGTGTTATTTACTTTCATTTACTTCAAGACTTATCTGTTCCTATACTTTTGCTCACCTTAAAAAGGGTGGTCTGATACAAAAGGTTCTATGTTCCAGGAAATAAAAATCTGAAATCCTAAACTCTCGTCTCATCTCAATCTTTTGATCTCAAACCCAGATGTCTTTGGTGTACAGCACAAACAAATGAATTGGCCTTACTGTTCCAGTTGTTTTGGAGGTGGACAAAACAGTGTAAATGTAACAGTGTAAATGTAACAGTGTAAATGGATCTCTCACCTAACATCTTCACTGTCTGCGTGTTGTTCTTCTCCCGACTGGACACGGGTCCCACTGGGTTCTTCTTCCTTCTCCAAAGAGTGCGGCTGATGAGGCTGTAGAGCACAGTGAGGCAGAGCACGGGCAGGAAGAAGAACACGCTGGAAATCCACACCATGACGGTGAGCAGCCCGGACCGGATTGCGTGCTCGGTCGCTTTGCACTCGTTGGTCTCATGTGGGTCGGTGCCGTTCTCGTGCTCGACACCCACCAGAACAAAAATGGGTCCCGCACTGCACAGAGCCACGAGCCAAAGCAGCAGGATGAGCGCCTTCACTCGCCCGCGGGTCACCAGCACTTTGGCCCGGAGCGGAAAGCAGATGGCCACATAACGCTCCACGCTGAGCGCCGTGATGCTCAGCACTGCAGAGTAGGTACAGCTCTCACTGATGAACTGGAAGAGCTTACACAGATGGTCGCCCAAGTTCCAGGGCCGGTAGCGCCACACCCGGTACAGGTCCAACGGCATGCACAGGAAGATCAGCAGGTCCGACAGCGCCATGCTGCACAGGTACAGGTTAGTGGTGGTCCGCATGTCCTTGTACTTCAAGACCACCAGGATGGTCAGCAGGTTTCCGCTAATCCCAACCAGGAAGAGGAGCGAGCAGATCACAGTTATCCCGGTTAACACTGGGACAGGATAAAGCTGGACCGGGTACTCAAAGTCCCAGTCCAGGTCTGTGTGTGTTGTGTTGTCCGGCGCGTCCCCGTCGCACAAACAGGTGGACGCGTTCGTCCAGTTTGTCATAATGATGCGCTTTCAACGAGAAGTGTTCTGTTTCATGAACCCATCTCAGTGTCGCGCTTAAGAGAAGCTCGGAAACAAAAGCTAAAACATTAAATTAAATAAAAGCTGCGCGTGGATTTCTCTCCGAGCGCAAAGACGCAGAGACATCACTCTCTCTCCTGTGGTACAGTTCATCACTTACACTACGCAGGAAAAAGCGACATCCTTCTCATCTCATTAAAAGAGTTCAATACACAAATACTTTATTTATTCACACACACACACACACACACACACACACAGAGCTCTGCACCAGGAGAGAGATTAAACGCACACCGCGCGCACACACACCCACATACACACCCACATACACACCCACAGACACAGACACACACACACACACACCTCCTCTAAGCTTTAGGTCTATGTTCACTAAAATATAGAAACCCTGAGCATCTCAGTGAAACAAAAACAGAGAGAAATGCAGGTTCAGGTTCTCTGAATCACTGAGCAGTTCCTCCTCCTCCTCCCGAACATCTTCCCTCTATCCCGAAATGAGCATCACTATTCAACACTCCCTCAAAAGGCTACACCCTCTGTAGTGAGCACTATTGTAGGGGTCAGTGTGCACTTCCACTTCATCATGTACATCATGTCCAAGCGAAGGCCAGCGTGAAGCAGAACAACCCTCACAATTTTATTAATGAGCAGTGAAACGCAGCAAGTCTGACTTTATAAAGTCTGATCATTTACAAATGCAAACAGATGCAGATGCACAAGCCATAGTGTGTTAAATATATGTTTAAAAAAATTGAAGAAGAATCCATTATAAATCAGTGCTGTAAATTCAAATCGTCATGTGGACCGTAATCGAACTGAGAGATTTAAAGAAAAGAGCTCTCTGTTATTCCACTAGGGGGCGAAATAGACCAATAAACCCCATAAATTCAGAGAAAAATATGCTAATTATGTAATTCTTCATTACCAAGCAAAATATCTGATATAAAATCCCATTTCCATTGGAAATAATCCCAAAGTCCATTTTAGTTCCAGGATGTAACACTACAAAATGTGGAAAAGTTCAAGGGGTGAATATTTATAATGTAAATACAGTTTAGATTTTAACTTAAAGTGAGATGGGAAACTAACTTGTTTGCTGATGTTCTATAACATTAAATGTACCTATAGATGGATAAAAAGTATGACATGATCATTAATGAATAAAAAAATGTATCTTTTGACAAATAGCTGTAGTATAAGAGGAATAAACACACACACACACACACACACACACACACACACACACACACACACACACACACAGTGCTTAGTCTTTTCTTTCTGGTTTGATTTTTAATTCAGAGTTGAAATATTGAGGAGAGTAAACTGTCCATCAGGCGTTAACTATAAGCAGTAAATTCCAGTTAATAATATTGAGAGATTGGTTTAATATTTAAACCCGTTATGTAGCATTACTGAAGCTAATAAATTAGCTCTAATTAATAAAGCTCTCAAAGTTCAATCGGGAACCCTAGAGGAGAACCCTTAAAAGTTCTTCCACTCTTCTACGACGTTTAAGAAAACCCTTAATCAGTTAGCTCACTTAAATTCAACAGTTTAGGAGAATGGAGAGGAATTTAAACATGATTTTACAATTTTCACCACACGGTGGCACTATAATTCACTAATCCCCCTTTATCTCCCTTTATTTACTGTGGACTCCATGGTGACGTCACTGGCTGTGTGCTTTTGAGCTCTCTGCAAAGTTTTTGTCTAATGAGGGATGATGACATTTCTCTCCACAGCATGTGCAGCCTGGTTATTTGATTTGGCGAGAGAGAGAGAGAGAGAGAGAAAGAGAGAGAGAGAGAGAGAGAGAGAGAGAGAGAGAGATGATATGAGAGACGACATGAGGAAGAAAACTTGAGAGGAACCAGACTCAAAAGGGAACCCATCTTCATCTGGGTGACACCAGATAGTGCGATTATAAATAAATAAACCCCTTCTATAAATGTGCTAATACTACATGGTCAAATAGTGCAGTTGTGTAACCATGAAAATTCATTACAGTTTTTATATGTTCTACTTCTAGTTCTTGTAAGGACTCTTGCAGCTGCATTCTGGACTAACTGGAGTTTGTTTATGCTCCTACTGGAACATCCAGACAGTAAGGCATTACAATAATCCAACCTAGAGGTGACGAAAGCATGGACTAATTTTTCTGCATCCTGTAGTGACATTATATTTCTTATCTTAGCAATATTTCTGAAGTGAAAGAAGGCTACCCTGGTAATATTATCTACATGAGCGTCAAATGAAAGACTGGAGTCAATAATCACACCAATGTCTTGCATGAAGGCGCTTCAGCATTAAACTCTGTCTGTAATCTGATCTAACTTCATGAAACTGAACCCTAATTACAGCTCATTAGATACCTGGGTGTGGCCCAAAACCACGACTTTGTCTATGTGGGTGTGTCTCAGAACTCCTTTCTTGTGTCTTCTTCATCACTTCCTGTCAAAGTTGAGGAGTAAACGATAAGTAAAAATGAGGAGGAGATGGAAATGCAGTTACTGACACACACAGCACTTACACGCTATACAGCATGATATTTATTTAGCCTTTAATTTAATGTACACCCTTTTCCTTAAACTCCAGAAGAACATGCTAAGAACAAATTGGGTTCTTTAAGGGTTCACTAGACAATTAAGGGTTCTCTGCTTTTAAAAAGGGTTCTACGTGGAACCCTTACTGATAGCAAACCTCTATGTGCTCTTAGACTGTAGTCATTCTGCAAAGACGTGTTCGGTGAATTCTTTATTTTGTTTGCACCGGAGCTACAAGGCTAATGTAGCTAACAAGTAATGGAAGTGTATAGCCACCAGTAACATGTTTATCATGTGTAAAGTACAAAAATTTTACATGTGACTCATCTGTAAATGTGGACAAATTTATCCTTCTCTTCCCCAAGAGATTCGCTTCAATACACATCAGTGAAAAGAAAAAAACCCGACCACCTCTCCCATGTTACCTGTCTCTGATACTGTTGGGTTCTTATCATGGTGGATTATTTCCTGGTTGCTTGAAGAACACTTTAAATTCCCTCCTGAAGCACCACTACATCTTTGAAATATTAAAGGTATTGAGAATGTGTGTTTAATCCCAGATGAGTCCATAATTACAGTACATAATTCCCAGGTCTGCAGTTGTATTGTCTGCTTGGTTCAGGTGTGTTAGGAAACATCTCAAGTGGTGGAAAACTGAACTGGGAAATTCATCTGATGTGTAATATTTCTGTATATCAGTATCACTGTATATTATTACCAATCTCCTGTTCTTTAAATGTAATATAATGGTCATGTTGGTAATTCCAGTGGCAGTAGAGACGTCTTCACTCAGACACATTTTAATCAGGATATACTGTATATATACAGCCCCAGTTCCAAAAAAGTTGGGACGCTGTGTAAAATGTCAATAAAAACAGAATGCAATGATTTTCAAATCTCATAAACCTGTATGTTATTCACAATAGAACATAGAAAACATATCAAATGTTTAAACTGAGGAAATGTAATATGTACCAGGTTCTATTGTGAATAACACATGGGTTTATGAGATTTGAAAATCCCAGCGTCCCAACTTTTTTGGAATTGGGGTTGTATATAAACCTTCCCATAAGAGTGGAGCTTATTATAACAGCAAAGGAGGAATTTGGAATGAGATGTTCAACAAGCTCAGATGGGCGTGATGCTCAGGGGTGCACATACTTTTGGCCGTACACACACACACACACACACACACACACACACACACACACACACAATATGTCATGTTAAATAATACCAGTAAGACTGCAGGACTGTGTGTTTTTGCCTTTTTAATCTCTCTTCGTTCCTTCTTTTAATATAAAAACTGACCTCATGTTCTTATTAATATTTTAATTATATATATATATATATATATATATATATATATATATATATATATATATATATATTCCATAAGATATAATTAATCGATATTTTAAGTAATTTAGTAAATTTTTTGTCCATGAATGTTTTATTATTTCATTCATATTTTTTGTTGTTTATTTGAATTATTTCGCGCTTCCGGAAGTGAGAATAAAACTGGGTTATATTGTTCCAGGAAACGTGCGCGCGGAGCACGCCATGACGGCCAGTTAAGCGCGTGCACGCTGGGGTTTTGGGCGCGTCCCCGCTGTGAGGAAGAGCCGAGCAGAGCAGAGCAGAGGAGAGGAGAGGAGAGGTTTGTGCATGGTCAGGAGTTCTGACTTGAGTTTCTTCTGAGGTCAGTTCATTCACTTTACCCTCTTGTTGTGTGTTTATTTCTTTGTATTGTGTGTTTGTTTCTTTGTGTTGTGTTGAGTTGTGTGTTTATTGAAGCTTTAATGAGAGGAAAGTTGACGGCGTGTTTTATTGCGTGACGCGTCGTTAAGGTGGACAGTAACAGTGTAACAATGTATCTGAGGTTTTCTCACGGGGCCCTCACATTCCTCCACTGAGGAGCTTCAGGCGTGGTCTTCACCCAGCTGAAGCACGTGGTCTGTATATCCGTGAGGAATGATTAATTATCGGTTGATGTGGACCGCAGCTTTAGCAGCAGCAGCAGCAGTGATCATAACAAACCGCTGAGAACCCTGTACACTGCACACTGTTTGTCTCGAGTTTTGCTTCTACAGGTTTAATGTTCGAAATCAGGACGAACAACCAGCAGTTCCTGCATGACCAGTTTACTTGGTAGGTTTATTGCACAAGCAGTGAGGAAACTTCTGATGACACATCCCTGACTCAGGAGCTACACATGCACGCGCCTGTTTATTTATTTATTTATTTATTCATTTATTTATTTGATGTTCAGTTTATCCTGCGCTTTCTAACACCCAAGTTCGCTTTACACCAATAAACACAAAAGCAAAACAAAACCATGAGGAGCAGAATAATAATAATAAGAAGAAGAGGAGAGCAGTTGAAAAGAGTAGAGATGTATAGAGTTCTCCACACTGATGTCCTGGAAATGTGATTCAACATCTGTCCTGTTCACCTAAGGGTTTCATTTACATGTTGCCAGGTGTTGAGTTTTTGGTTTTGGTTAGTTTTGTTATCAAAATGATTTCAAAAGACCTTCTGATTGTTTTAAAGGTGCAATAGTTGCTTTTTTTTATTTTATTTTATTTTTTAAATTTCTTACTTCTACAAATAACCTTGAAGATCTGTAGAACTTGATAAAAAAAACATGATGTTAAGCTGTGGTCTTAGAAAAAGTGTATTAAATCTCTGAGGAAACCGGTTGAGAAAACTGATTTCCTGTCTGGAATGGTTGTTTGTGTTTGGATATGCTTCCTGTCAGTCATTTTATAGAAACTATATATATATATATATATATATATATATATATATATATTACATATATATACACACATACTGTGTGTGTGTGTGTGTGTGTGTGTGTGTGTATATATATATATATATATATATATACACACACACATACTGTGTGTGTGTGTGTATGTGTGTGTAATATATATATATACAGGTGCATCTCAATAAATTAGAATGTCATGGAAAAGTTCATTTATTTCAGTAATTCAACTCAAATTGTGAAACTCGTGTATTAAATAAATTCAGTGCACACAGACTGAAGTAGTTTAAGTCTTTGGTTCTTTTAATTGTGATGATTTTGGCTCACATGTAACAAAAACCCACCAATTCACTATCTCAACAAATTAGAATATGGTGACATGCAAATCAGCTAATCAACTCAAAACACCTGCAAAGGTTTCCTGAGCCTTCAAAATGGTCTCTCAGTTTGGTTCACTAGGTAAGCCACAAACATTCATTGCCAAAGAAGCTGTCTGTTCACAGAGTGCTGTATCCAAGCATGTTAACAGAAAGTTGAGTGGAAGGAAAAAGTGTGGAAGAAAAAGATGCACAACCAACCGAGAGAACCGCAGCCTTATGAGGATTGTCAAGCAAAATCGATTCAAGAATTTGAGTGAACTTCACAAGGAATGGACTGAGGCTGGGGTCAAGGCATCAAGAGCCACCACACACAGACGTGTCAAGGAATTTGGCTACAGTTGTGGTATTCCTCTTGTTAAGCCACTCCTGAACCACAGACAACGTCAGAGGCGTCTTACCTGGGCTAAGGAGAAGAAGAACTGGACTGTTGCCCAGTGGTCCAAAGTCCTCTTTTCAGATGAGAGCAAGTTTTGTATTTCATTTGGAAACCAAGGTCCTAGAGTCTGGAGAAAGGGTGGAGAAGCTCATAGCCCAAGTTGCTTGAAGTCCAGTGTTAAGTTTCCACAGTCTGTGATGATTTAGGGTGCAATGTCATCTGCTGGTGTTGGTCCATTGTGTTTTTTGAAAACCAAAGTCACTGCACCCGTTTACCAAGAAATTTTGGAGCACTTCATGCTTCCTTCTGCTGACCAGCTTTTTGAAGATGCTGATTTCATTTTCCAGCAGGATTTGGCACATGCCCACACTGCCAAAAGCACCAAAAGTTGGTTAAATGACCATGGTGTTGGTGAGCTTGACTGGCCAGCAAACTCACCAGACCTGAACCCCATAGAGAATCTATGGGGTATTGTCAAGAGGAAAATGAGAAACAAGAGACCAAAACATGCAGATGAGCTGAAGGCCACTATCAAAGAAACCTGGGCTTCCATACCACCTCAGCAGTGCCACAAACTGATCACCTCCATGCCACGCCGAATTGATGCAGTAATTAAAGCAAAAGGAGCCCCTACCAAGTATTGAGTACATGTACAGTAAATGAACATACTTTCCAGAAGGCCAACAATTCACTAAAAATGTTTTTTTATTGGTCTTATGAAGTATTCTAATTAGTTGAGATAGTGAATTGGTGGGTTTTTGTTAAATGTGAGCCAAAATCATCACAATTAAAGGAACCAAAGACTTAAACTACTTCAGTCTGTGTGCATTGAATTTATTTAATACACGAGTTTCACAATTTGAGTTGAATTACTGAAATAAACGAACTTTTCCACGACATTCTAATTTATTGAGATGCACCTGTATATGTGTGTGTGTGTGTGTGTGTGTGTGTGTGTGTGTGTGTGTGTGTGTGTGTGTGTGTGTGTGTGTGTGTGTAATATATATATATATATATATATATTATATATATGCATGCCACGTAAGATCACAGAACCGTTAGAGAGTTAATCCTGACAGCTTTAAACTAGTAAACACACTTCAGTAGGTTAGTTTGTTAATTTGTATTGTGGAATATGACAGAAATCCCAGTCATAAACATGCAGAATGATGTCCTAATCCCTGTTCTGTACTTTTAGATGTACATTGTGGGTAAGTAAAGCAATGCATTGTGGGATTTCATGAGCAAGATTTTCTGGATTTTATTTTTTGGACTTGGCTACGGCATGACTCACAAACGTCTAGGGCTCGTCTGAATGTCAGACATCATTTACATTTACATTAAACTGCAGCATTGAAGCTCAGAGCTTCACCCTTCACATAAACTAATCATACTCAAGCTCCGCCCACTTTCATGCCAAATCATAATATTGAATCAAATCCATTTTTTCTTCCATTAATTGATGTTGGCGCTTTAGCTTCTTTTCACCTGCGCTCGGAGTAAAGACAGAGCAGGAGTGCTGTATGTTGACTTTGTGGGTTTGGGTGTGATTGTGTTTATATTCTGTGGAGAGATTAGGAGGTGTGTGGAACAGCAGAGCACTCTAGAACCAGAAGAAATGTTATATACTAAATGCTATATGCTAAATGTTAGATGTTAAATGCTGTAATCTCTCTCTCTCTCTCTCTCTCTCTCTGTCCAGCAGATTAGAATCATGAGATTTCAGTTTGAGATT
This sequence comes from Cranoglanis bouderius, assembly GCA_023630585.1. NCBI lineage: Eukaryota > Metazoa > Chordata > Actinopteri > Siluriformes > Cranoglanididae > Cranoglanis > Cranoglanis bouderius. Next base: position 5,010,551 of record CM042539.1, read on the forward strand.
CATGAATGCATGAGATGTGTGTGTGTGTGTGTGTGTGTGTGTGTGTGTGTGTGTGTGTGTGTTTGTACCGCACACTTCCCCAGTTAATACCCACCCTATTAGAACAAACAAATTCTTTAAAGATAATTTTTCTAAAAAAAAGAAGAAAAAAAAAGGTTCTAGTTGGAACACTTTCTGATGGGCAAACCCTCTGTTGTAGTGTTAGAACCCTTAGTTCTAAGAACCCTTAATTATCCAACGAACCCTTAAAGATCCATTGAAGAACCATTTTTCCTAAAAGTGTGTGTATTAACTGGGTACAAAATCCAAATTATTGCTCTTTATTTTCTTCTTTAAGATCTGTCAGGAGTTTAATGTTTTGCTTCTTGGTACACTTAAAAAAAAAAAAAAAATTCTTTAAGTGTTCATTGGATAATTAAGGGTTCTCAGCTTCCAGAAAGTGTTCTACTTGGAACCCTTTCTGATAAAGAAAGGGTTGAAACGGTTCTCCCAGAGGAGGAATCGAAGAACACTTAAGGATGTTTAATTTCTTCCGAGTGTAAATATGAATATAACCTCTTATCTTTAGTGTAAATATAGACAAACACTTTAAATATCCTGTTACTCCTGATCAGATCATTGAGGGCGTGTCAGATTGCATCGCGTTTCCATGGTAATGTAAACAAAGAGGGATTGAGGAATGAAAATGTGGAACCCTTTTATTTTTTCGCTTTAAAACAGCCTTGTGTGATTTCAGCCTCAGGGTGTGTTTCAAGCAAAGCAAATGATTGAATGTAATTTAGTTTGATTGACGATTAGAGCTGTGACTGAGGTTCCACCCAGAATTCACACAGATTTAACATATTATCTGCACGTTACTCACAGCAAACTGTACACACACCTACTCCAGCGTCCACACGTACGTCTCACCTCTGACCTCTGCTGCAGGAATCGGTTCCTCTTCGTTCTTATTTGTTACGTCTTCATTTGAAATGAAAATAAAGACTACACCTGTGTTCAATGTCTCAGACAGACTGTAGTCCTGCTGAAGTCTCGGATCAGAAGGTGTTGATTAATTTTCCATAACAGCGGCTCTGACAGTAGTGCAGGTTTATGTTAATGCGCTCGTTGTAATTAGTTATCGTTTCTATAGTAACGGCTCGCTCACAGGGACGTGCACAGCGGACACTTCACATAAACAGATTTAAAAAAGCTTTTTTATGGTAAAGTTTTCTTGAAGAGAGAGAATTATGAGAGGCTGGTGAGGGAGCGACTGTTTATAGCTGCTATAACGTAAGTGAGAACAAGAACTAACTCGTTTCATCTATACTTTACAAAATTGAATGTAATTCTAAATGGATAAAGTATGATGTTCTTTTAATGAAAGAAAAAATTGTAATCGTTGGTAAATTGCTGTGGTATAAAAGGAATAAAAGACTTGGGGTCATGCTGTTATAGGAAAATAATCAACTCCAGGGTGGTACGAGTAACGCCGCTTCATCACGCCACATCGCTGTTTATTACTTTATATTATTTAATAAAGTTTTAATAACGACTGGTAAATCTCACTCACCTGGGGCTGAATTCACAAAAATGTTCTTAAGAAGGAAGTTTAGAAAGTTCTTAAGATAAAGACTAAGTTTCCAAGAATGATCCTAAGTGCATTTCTTGAATATTTTCTTAAGAACATCTTATTTTTGACAGTAACGTAAAACTACAACAAATTCAATACTGACAAATTTTAAATGTGTGAATTTATTATCTTTTTTTTTTTTTTTTAAGTAGTAAAAAAAAAAAAAAAAAAGATAATAAATTCACACATTTAAAATTTGTTGTTTCAAATATTAAACATGACAAAATCATAAAACTTGCAACATGTAAGCCTGGTTTATACAAGTAAAATATTGTAGTAGTTATACAGTATTTATTACATGTTGCAAGTTTTATGATTTGGTCATGTTTAATATTTGAAACAACCCATTAAAGTCATTAAAAAATCCTACGACAAGTTGGCAGTTATCCTAATTTAAAGAAGTTATTTACGATGATTTTTAAGTACATCCTTTTTATGAACTTTTGGGAATACAAAATATTTTCTTCAGCGAGAAAATAAGAAGAAAATGGCAGTTTTTCAAGAATTTCATTCTTAAGAATGTTTCGTGAATCTGGCCCCTGGTGTTTTTATGATGACTATTTTTAAAATCTTTTCATTTGCATGTTAATTGACTTCCTCCACTGACATGAAAAACACGTCATCGTGCAGTGCTCGTGCTTTTAATCTGCAGGTTCGAAGCTGATGCACGTATAGAAGCGGGTCTTATCACACACCCAAGGTGTTACTCTACAACAGGAAGTTGAGGAGGGCTTGTGATATACATGATAACACCAGTTTATATCCTAAATTGCTGATCACAGTAGTGACTCAGTAGTCATTAGATCACTGAGTAAGACTCGGATGTGATCGACGTGTCACGTTTTCCTCCAGTGTTACGACTCCGTGTTGCTGTGGTTGGACTTGATGTTACGCTCTTAAATAGCTGGATTCTTTCTCAAGCTACGTGATAAAACACTCTGTTTCTGTTTCTCTGTATACAAACTCACAGGAAGCTCTTGATGAGTTGCTTCAGAGGTCATATGAATTATGAATCATTCTCCTCTGAGGAGGATCTGTGTGTCTCACATCCGGATCAAATCACTTCTTTCAGAGCTGGAACTGAAGGGTGGCTGTTAAACTCCATCATTAATTAAACGTTTAAAATACGTCACTATAAAACAATAATTTTAACAGTATCGGTGTTCAGATGACACAGACGTGACGGAAAATCTTCCCAAATTTGTTCTTCTTGGACTCTTATCTAAATTTCCATTACTGGAGTGATGCAGTAAAAAGTAGTTCCGGTTACTTTGCGCTTTCCTGAATCAGAGACACACAACTCCCAAATTCTTCCCTCTGAAAAAGTAGTTCCATCACGTCTGAAAGGCTTTAACACATTTATAGCTTCATTTATACACAAAGCTCTTTAACTGCAGACTTCATCACAGTGTTCGATTTAAAATAAACTTTTAATGACTGAGTTTAAGAGCTGACCTCAGACTTTTATTCTGAGTGAGTTTGGAGTGAACAGGTTCTCTGTACTTTTCGTAGTGAAAGGAAAGCAAGTGAAATATCTGTTATGCAGTGGAGAGAGATTAAAGTTTTAACATCTTTAATAAATACTTTATTAGGTGCATGTAGTTCACTGAGAGCTGTGTTGTGATGGTGAATGCAGTGAAAGCTCAGTGTGTTTAGTACAGTGAGTGTGTTATGGATATTTTCCACTTCAGTGCTGTTGTTGGTATTAAGTGCAGTTCATGACACCCACCACAAGGAGGCAGAAGTGTTCATGTGTTACTCCTAACTGTCGCCTAACTACCCAGAGTTGACACTTTCACTCCTGAACAATGTCCTGTGGAAATTTCCTTCCTCTGTTTCAGTGTGAAATGTTGAAGAAGGAATGCAGTCGATCCTGATCTCAGAGTCTCTGAGTCATTTATGGAAATTATAGACTTAAGCACTCAGCGTCATGCTCTTCTGTATCAGTACTGTCAGGGATGTGAGATGGTCTCCACCTTTGTTGCTTTACTCGTGTCGTAGGAGTTGGGCGTGCTCCTGAACAAACCTGTGAAATTCTTTGTTTGCTGCAGGACCATAAAATCATAAAGTCATTGTGCTAGATTCCTCCTGTTAATACATCACCAGCACAAAGGCCACACACAGATAACTCCGAGCTTTATATCCTGTAGACAGAACCTGAACCTGAACTTGGGTGGATCTGATGTTCACCTGGACACGATGGAGAAAAGAGAGCACACAGGAAGTGCTGGGGCAAAAGTCCACTGGAGATTAGAAGATTTTATACATTAATTTCATAAATCTAAAGATACATGAAGATGACTTTACACACAGATTATAATCAATGAAAGAGGAAAATTGTTTAATAAGACTAATAATTACACAGAAAAGTGTTTAATGCTGTTTGTTGTATTTATTTATCATAACATTGATCTCACATCATCACATCAAGCTCTAATCTGAAGCTTCACAACAGGGTGAATATTGTCTTTAAATCATGTGTTAATTATTTGAACTCCATCGTTTCATCATGTTGGTTTTTATTTTTTTAAGACTTGCTTTTAAGCTTCTTCATACAGAGTTTCGACCACTTCTCCTTCACACGTTGGGTGTTAAAAGTGTGAAAGTTTGCACACCCTTACGACAAAATGAAGGAGACATTTTTAGCTTGAAGCTGAGAATAAACTCTCACTTCTCTGACACTGGATCCATATCAGGACTGTGGTCCATCAGGTCACGACACCTGCAATACGTTCCTGTTCCTGACGTCTGTGATGTAGTTCTTTAGATATCACAAACTGCCTTCTTCAGGACAAAACGTTTTTCCAAACTAGTTTTTTTGTTATGTTTTGGATTGTTGTCTTGTTTCAGGATAAAACTGCAAACGAAAGGCGCATTTTTCTTCTTTCCATTCAAATAAACGTACAACCCTTAAATATGCAGTATAACTGTGTAACTACAGCAGGGAAAAGACGCAACCCTCCCTCCAGAACCTGATTGGCTGAAGCACATGATTGACAGGCAGGATATGTCATTGTCTCCGCCCCCTCACCCATGTGACTGCGTGTCTCAGCCCCCAGTGTCGCCTCCCACTGAGCTCAAGTCGTCCAGAAGCTCTGGATCTGTCTGAGTGCTGTGTGTGTGAGTGTGTGAGTTTGTGTGTTAGTTATATAAGGATTTATTTAGCTTTTTCTGACTGGAGAGAGGAAAAAAACACACACACACACACACACACACACACGCGTGTGCACACACACACACGCACGATGGAGATTTTTGTCCCGGTGTCAGAGCAGGTCAGTGAACATTTCTTCATTTCAGCTCAGTGTCACGTCTCACTCTCACCTAAACACTGTCTACTGGACTACAACTTTGTTTCCTGACTCTCTGTGTGTGTGTGTGTGTGTGTGTGTGTGTGTGTGTGTGTGTGTGTGTGTGTGTATTTCTGTACTTATCTGATCAGAATGTAATGTTTTTTGTTCAGGCATCTAAACTGACAGATGTGTAGATGTGCAGTGAGGGTGTGAGATGGTTTCTCCTAACCAGTGTGTGTGTGTGTGTGTGTGTGTGTGTGCATCTCTGTGTGCACGTGTGTGTGTGTGTGTGTGTGTGTGTGTGTGCGTGAGTGTGTGTGTATGTGCGTGCACGTGTGTGTGTGTGTGTGTGTGTGTGTGTGTCTGTGTGTGCACACGTGTGTGTGTGTGTGTGTGTGTGTGTGTGTGTGTGTGTGTGTGTGTGTGTGTGTGTGTGTGTGTTGGGTTTGTCAGTGTGGGTGTGTGTGACTCATTGCTGTATGTTCAATGCACTGAATTTTAGATCATACGTGACAGAAATGACACGTGCGTCTGTATGACCAGGTGAAATGCGGCTCAGCAGAAGCTTCTAATGATTAAAAATAGTTTAGAGTTAAGTGGAAGACGTTTTATAAGGATTCTAAAATGTTCTAATGTTCCATGGTAACAACTTAAAACAGTGTTCTGCGTTCTAATGAGACTAAAAATATTCTCCATTAAAACCATGTAGATAGAAACAGATGAAAAACAAATGAGCTGTAGTGCGAGGCAGCAGGTGTGTGTGTGTGTGTGTGTGTGTGTGTGTGTGTGTGTGTGTTCACCACCTGGTTGGCTGCAGATCTGGGGAATTTATTGGCAGGAGAACGCTCTATTCTTTATTACAGTAGGTGTTAGAGGGGCGGTGTGCACTGAATGTCTTCACTCTTTATTTATTACACTTTAATATCTGTACTTCACTGAGATCAATAAATAACAGCTTAAATCTCCAAAAAATATTTTATTTTATTAGCTTTAGATAAACAAAAACATGCTAATCATGATTATAGGGGGAAAAAAAGGTTTTATGTAAATATGTCCCTTATAGATGGGGTAGAACCTTGTTTAGAATGCAAGGAACCCTTGAGGAAGACCTTTCATAAGTCCTCCGGGCAGCGTGGTGGTACGGCACCTCACAGCTCCAGGGTTCTAGAGTCGGTCCTGAGCTCGGGTTACTGTCTGTGCGGGTTTCCTCTGGGTTCTCAGGTTTCCACCTAAGAACATAGCAGTAGGTAAACTGGTGACGGTAACTCCCCCCTGGGTGTGATTGAGTGTGTGTGAAGAGCCCAAGGTGCAGAGGGTGTATTCCTGCCCCACACCCCGTGTTCCCGGGTTAGACTCTGGTTCCATCAGAACCCTGACCTGGATCAAATGCTTACTGAAGATGAATAAATGAATTAGATCTTATAAATGAAGAGCTGAAGATGTAATGCAGCAGAACTGATAAATCCCCTGTCTAATGTAACTACCTCAAGGGTTCTTTGAGTAGTTATGGGTTCTTTCCTTACTAAGTGGGTTCTATTTGAATGCTGCTGTAATAGTGAAGCCATAAGACGTTCTTTATTTACTGACATCTCTGCCAATTGTGTTTAAGTAATTAATTGATGAAGCCAATCTTGGTGATCACAATTAAAGCACAGTTAATGTATTCAGTCTTAATGTAAATCAGATAAATTAGTTCTCATTAGTGACCTGCATAAAATATAAGAGTGAGTCAAATAAAAATTTGAAATGTGATATAAGTGAGAGAAACAGTACAAAAAAACATTTGTAGTAGCAGAAGTAAAACTGTGCAGAAATGGCTTTGATACAGCGGCCACATGAAACAGAGCAGAAAGGAAGAGATGAATATGGAGAAGGAGGAATATAAAGGGAATAGACAGAGAGATAAACTGTACAATAAATAAGTGTATGGATGAATCAGTACAGGAAGTCAGTGTTTGGCCTGACGAGTGGTACAGTTCAGGTTCCTGCACAGCCCCGTGTTCACATCAGCCTGTTACTGAAGGAACTCAGACATAGGTGAAGGCACTGAGAGGCATCGTCCCTGACAGTCAGCATTCTGTTCTCCATCACCACGTTAACTCTCTCTCTCTTTCTCACTGCGGCGTGAGACACAATATTATATCAATTTGCCTACAAGATATTATATCTTGATGAGATTTCTGCATTGTGGAAGGAAAACCACTCTAACATAAATCCAATCAGCTAGAATAATAATATTAATAACAACAGTAACAACAACAATAATAATAATAATAATAATAATAATAATAATATGTCTCATACTCTAAATGCTATATTGTCATCATGACCACATTTCAGTCTGCTATGAAGAACACAGCAGTGTGACATGATGTAATGAAGCTTAATAACGGATAGACAGAGTGATATCTCTGAGCTGTGGAGACGAGCTCGCCCCAGTGTTCACTTTTAGCTAATCTGAGTAATTAATTTGTTATAAACACCTCAGGATCATTAATTCGTGATCAGATTTGTGATTAGTGCAGGAGGCATGATCGGAGGATCGGAGCTTAAGTGTGGACCATGAATAATTTACCAAGATGTAGGAGGAGGAGTAAAGATCTACAAATATCTCACACTCGCAGTGCTGCGGTGATATCACACTTAACAACACATTTCATAACACACTTCATAAGATGATTTATAAGATGCTTTATAACACACTTCATAACATAAATATAAAAGCTTTATAAGTTTTGTTGTGTTTTTCTTCCTGTCTCACACTTCTGCGTGACTCTGTGTTAAAATGCTGTGAAATGTTCTTTTTTTTCCTCAGAATTTGGACATTGTTAATGCTTATGTGTGTTTTAGTGAGTATCCTCTCTCTCTCTCTCTCTCTCTCTCTCTCTCTCTCCTCTCTCTCTCTCCTCTCTCTCTCTCTCCTCTCTCACTCTCTCTCTCTCTTCTCTCTCACTCTCTCTCTCTCTCCTCTCTTACTCTCTCTCTCTCTGTCTCTCTCTCTCTGTCTCTCTCTCTGAGGTGTCGCCTGTCACACTTTTACTCTTATCACTGTTTCTAGACTAGAACCTTTCTCCTTTGTAAAGTACACGGACTTTGCTTTGGGTGCTGTACTTCATGTGTGCGTGTGCGTGTGTGTGTGTTTGTGTGTGTTGGGATGGTCAGTGAGTCTTATTTCTGGTTTTCAGGCCACAAACACCTGGCCATGTCTAGGTCACAATTTTAAATAATAAAATATAGATATAACAAATATCTAAATAGACAAAAATAGGTTTGTCATATAATATAGTTATAAAATAAATGATGTATTGTGTAATAATGTACAAATTATTTCAGTGAGTGTTACAGCAGCTCTAAACTGAAAATAAATGTTGATATACGATTCCAGAGAAACGATTATGGAGGCTAATGATTGAAAAAGTGCAGTTAGGTGATTGTGATCATTGTCGTGATCAGGGAAAGTGGGGACTTTAACTGGAACAAACTGTGTGCTCTCCAGAATGAGTGAGATGGAGGTGGGAAAGAAGGAGGCGGTAAAATCAGGACCATTTTTTATGAAAATGTGTGTTAAGTGAAATGCTCCTGAGTGTTTGTATTGAACTCGCCTGTTTCTACAGTGTTTGTGTTTCTACAGTGTTTCTGTAGAATATTTAGGGTTTTATGAACGTGGCTCATGTTGAGGAACAGACTCGTATTGTAGTTTTCCTCTCCTCCTCACCTGTTTGGCCTCGGTGCTGTAGGTTTCCATTCTGCTCGGCTGTAACTCGATGCCTCGTGTCAGACGTCTTTATCCAAATCCTCCTCCCCGACACTGATTCAGTTCTTCCACTGTTTCTCCAGGTGTCTGTTGTTGGTTTTTGGATGAAACTGTTGAAACCGTGGTATTCTGAATGCTTCTGCATGTGTCCTGCAGAAAGACAACGATCCACAACATTAAAGCGAAAGAAGTAGTTTCAGGTTTTTATTTAAATTTGAGGAAAATGAGGGTCTTTATATACTACAGTATATAAAGAAATTAGAAACAGTTATAAAGTCGAAGGATGAACGTACAACTTATTAGAGCATATTTATCTCACCTTTTTTTGTCGCTTGGGGAATTGAACACGTTAAATGTCTTGTTACTATAAAATTACTTTTCTTCATCTTTTTTCTTTTTCCCAAGAGTGTGTAAGAGTCAAGCATTCAACAGTCATATCATATATCATGAGTGTACTTTAGTGTAAGTGTCCCCTGCATACAGTAGATGGTATGATCCGGCTCTGATGTCAGTGATGAGGAGAAAACAGCAGTACGATTTTCATCCACCTGTTTTTATGCAAATATTCACATTACACAGAAGAACAAATTCTGAATGCAAATGATGAAAATAAACCAATTCTTAAGAGGACCTGAAATAACTGGTGATGTACGATGGAAACAGACGATGAGGGCAGTTTTCCTACAGTATTAGGATGGAAGTGTTTGTGTGGTTTGTGTATCTGGATCTACAGCACTCAGACTCCCCTCAGGAGCACTAAACGGCTAAGCTCTTCAGTCCTGCTCTGGTTTGTCATGTGTCTCGTGTAGGCGTATCACAAATAATGATAAGACCATGCAATTCTACAAGATAATGGAGGCATCTCACATCTTGCTGTTCTGAAAGCTGCCTCAACTTCAACACAGACTCTGATTTCAAATTTCAGAAGATCATAGAAATGTAAAAGATTATTTCCGGCTCTAATGCAGTGATATCGGTTCTGTAAGTCCCTCCGGATTTAATGTAAATGAATGTAAATGTTAAACATCATTCAGTAACTATCTAACTGTGCCACAGTGCACACTCAAAGTGCTGATAGCTTTATACTGAATGCAAATGTTTGAGCACCCCAGGACAGAATGAAGAAGACCAAAAACTTAAATGTATTTATTTAATTATTTACTTAAATTGTGGTGTCACAGAAGATCCTGTATTAGTGAATGTTAAAATATTAATTTTAGAGGAATATATATCAAACCGGAAAGAGAGAGAGAGAGAGAGAAAGAGATGGGAAAGAGCTTGGAATTCAGTTTTTGTAGATGAATTGTAAAGTCGAGGTACATTTTCTGTTTGTCAACAGGGGATGTAAACTTTTGCACACAATTGTAGTGAAGACCTCGGGTTTAAGTTATGAAGAAGTTTAATGGGCGTGGCAGTTTGTTATTCAGTAAATAAATAAAATACCAGCATAGTTGTGTATAACTCTGTAGAGTGGAAAATTTCCATACGAAGCCGAGCGATGTTTCTGTCGCTTCCCTGTACGACACGCTGTGGAGGAAGAGGAAATGTGTACGTTTACACCAGAAATGGCATCGTGCATGTACGCAAATGATTTATTTATTTATTTTTCCAGGACTGTGGCGTACATGCTCACGGAGGTTGGTAATGCTCACATGAAAATATATCATTGAAATGTTTTATTAGAAAGTCAGTTTAATGGCTTGATGATGGTTTTTGTATGTTAAAAAGGAGCATTCTTTTGGGTTGAATAGTGTTAAGATGTTCCGTTTAAAGACCCGGTATATATTTCCTCCCAGTTTGTCCCCTTTGTAATCTCCAGGCAGCAGAGTGAAACATTAACGCGGTGTTTAAACCCAGACGAGGCGTTGTGTAATTACTGTGTTAAAGCTCTTGACTGAAGTGGACGTGCTTTGTGTGAAGACTGACTGAGTGAGTCATCTGCGTTATTTTAACAGGAAGATTTCAGCTCTTCAGGTTCATTGATTAAGCTTCAACCAGTTGCTGAGATCTTCGTCTGATCCTGAATCCGAGTGTGACAAAGGAATCGGAGGAAAGCAAACTTTACAGGTCACCGGTTTTTAGTCAACCTCAGGTTTGTTGTCATGGTAACAAAACGTTCATCTCGGTCAAGACGCCCACTGCAACGCTGGAAGATCTGTTCATCTTAGTCTCTACTGAATCGTCTCGATGTGAAACTGTGTTGGAGTCAGTGGAGCCGATGGAGATGTAAACTCAGAACGATGTGCCAATGAATTTGCATTTAAAGCATGAAACTGACTAACGACATCAAACCGAGCAGCAATTTGAGCACAAAAGATACAAATGACAAACTCTCTCTCGTCTTGTTGCATCGTTGTCTGGAATCTTGCAGGTTACAGGACTCTCAGACTCTCAGTGATTTTGAAGAACATAACGTGAGAACCTGCATGGACAGAGTAGTGCTCTGTGTGGATCCTCAGTTCCGCTGGGTTCAGTATCTGACACACAGATCTGTAGTTTTATTACACTGCACACAAACCCAGGAGCAGGTTCACATTCAGAGTCGACACATTCTGCCTTCCTGCGTGATGCATTTTTTAAAGCTGACACTTAATCTGCATCTTTCTCTACTTTCTACAGATGTGTGCTTTTTTTTCCCTCTAATCTGGATCAAGACCGGGCTAGTGCAGCAGAAGAGGGGGGTTGTTTGTTGTTGTACACTATGAGGAGGAACTTTCTGGTTTTTCGTGCTGGTAGTAAGAAAGGAAGTGTTTTGCAGGCGATGGTGTTGTTGCATGTATGAACATGACTGTAAAAGCAAAAGAACTTGGGCTTAAGGTTATTGAACAGTGTAAAGCTCCTGTCTGCTGGGATCTGACGTGAAAAACGCAAATATCAGCAGGAACTGCAGCTCACGAGTGATATTTGTGATGTCACTATGTATATAATTAATATTTGACAGATTCTTTGGACAGATGTTTACTGTTGACCACTTTGGCAGTGATGGTCGTGGACAAACATTTACATTCAGAAAAAAATCCTAACCATCAGGACCACATTCAGACAGTCCACTCCTGATCCCGTCTGAGTTTTATATGAGCCACAGTCTCGGTGATAACTGACCATCAGGATGTAGTTACAGTTTATTGTTGTTGCGTTTGCGTAGATGTGTGTTTAGTGTGAACTGAGCGGCACAAACGTGCCACTTTCAGAGAATTGTGTCAGAAGTCTAATGAAATTCTGTAAAAGTTATGTTTTTTTCCTTGAAATAACGATGCAGCTTTTTTTACACACTAAAGCTAAAACAGTGTGTTTGTGGTTGTGGAAGCTGTAATTTTACTGCAACAGCAAAAAAATAGAAGTTGTGCTACATGACGCATGTCTTTTTCACCTCGGACAAGAGCCAGAAAAAGTTCTATTTACAGAGCTGTTAAAACGCAGGGGGTCTGTTGGTGTTTTTTTTACATTGTGGATTATTTTAATTTAGGGTTATGGCTTATATCACTGTTAGCAGGTTGCCCCTTTAGCTGGTTTGTATCTCTTATAATAATATAATAATATAGTACAGTATACTGTATTTAACACTGTTATTACCACAGTATACTAAAGTTTAAATAATTTAATGTATAGATTACTGAGGACGTTTCCACTTAAAAACCATAAAGATGGCTTTGGACCTCAATTCATATGAACAGTTATGCTATGGTGGCTTTAGGACTACAATTACCACAAACAGTTTTACACTCCAGTCTCCATCAGTGAACAGTGGAGAAGTTCAACAAAACAGACTTCATGTAAAAACTGTAATGAATTTTCCTGGTTACACAACTGCACTATTTGACCATGTAGTATTAGCACATTTATAGAAGGGATTTATTTATTTATAATCGCACTATCCGGTGTCACCCAGATGAGGATGGGTTCCCTTTTGAGCCTGGTTCCTCTCAAGGTTTCTTCCTCATATCGTCTCAAGGAGTTTTCCACCACCACCTCTGCCGTCGTGTCGTCTCTGGATTTATATATTTCTGTAAAGCTGCTTTGGGACAATGTCCATTGTTTTATTCCTCTTATACTGCAGCAAAAGTTTTATTTATTAAAGAATGAAACATCATATTTTTAATCCCTTCACAGTTACATTTATTGTTGTGGAACGTCGACGGAACCATTTCCTGTTGTCACTTACGTTAAAGCAGCTATAAACAAGAAGCGTATATGAGGATGTCCTCTTTACACACAGACTGTACAAGATTTCTGCCTTGGGCTTAATGTCTGAGACTCGACAGATGTGTGCAGCTTCCTCTGACGTTTTGCCAGCTGGATAAGAAATGAGAAACATCATCTGAAAAACAAAAATCATATCCAGCTGTTTTAAATAGCTATTAAAGAGATATTAAAGAGCATCACAAAAACATGATCCTCTATAACTTTATTATAATCTTACACTTTGTTTGATCACAGACTAATTTTCCTTCAGCAGCAAATCTCACAAAAAAGGTTATAAGTTGATGTAATAGACCCAAGTCCAGGGCTGTGACATCATCAAGATCTAGGGGCAGAGCTTATCTGATTGACAAGCTGCCAGCATGCATTATCGTGCTCATTAATCCGACACACCCTAGTGAGAGAGCATATAGTGTTGAGAAACCGAGAGGAATCTGTAGAAATCTTTAAATCAAGGCAACTCCGAAGGCCGCTGAGGTTCATCTCTTTAAAATAACGTTGGTCCTCATCTCATTAAAGTTCTGATTTGTGTTTTGTGTTTTACTGAATACTGCACCCGTTATGTAAAATGTGTCCTTTTTGACATCAAGTGAGGATCAGAACCAAACAACAACATTTAAATGCTTACAGAAATTGATTTGTAATAATTTTTACATTTAATTTATAGTTCAACCTTTTTTTAAAATCACACTGCACTTGACTTTTCTGTATTTTCTCACCTGAGAGACTCAATAGATCGGGTAGTGGACTGTCAGATTCTTACAAACATACATTACTGCTGTATACCGTCACATAAAGTTTATTAGCCCAAAAAATGTAAGTGTAATACTTTACTCTAATCATTACTAGACTAATCATTAACAGCCATTGAGTCAATAATAAAGGTAAAGTGTTGAGGATTAACATCGTCTTAACTTCATCATCCTGATTTGCAGGATTAATAAAGATTATTTACATTATGAAGGGTGTGTTTGTGTGCTGGGGGTGAGAGCAGGAATACACACCTGTGTGTTTTGATCTCCATAGGAGAGCTCTGGCCGGGAGGCTGAGTGTTAAGCATGTCGCAGCAGGACTTCGTCACAGCCAGCACACTGCAACTGGTGGCCACAGATATGACTGAAATCATGGAGAACCTCGACACACGTGAGCTGGACATGGGAGATGGCGAGGATGAGTTTGAAGGACAGGGAGCTAACAGTACAGGTGAGAGATCTAACACAGGTCCTGTGTGGTACAGGCTCCTATGTTAGACCTTTGTTCCATTTTAATCCCACCATTATGTAATAATTAAAGGTTTTTGCTGATTTGTTGTCGTTGTAGAAGCTCGTATCCCGTTCTCTGCTATCTACAAGATGACAGGATTTAAAGAACAGGAAGCTCGAGTCTTCCTCACATCATTTCCCATCACTGCCAAAATCCTGGAGGTGGAGCGCTTTGCCTGTGCTCAGGACCGCTTCAGGATCACCAACCAGAGGAGTGTGTCCAAGGTCAGAATCTCTGTGTGTGTGTGTGTGTGTGTGTGTGTGTGTGTGTGTGTGTGTGTGTGTGTGTGTGTGTGTGATTGATCTAACATCACCAGCCTGTGACGTTGCACATTATGCTCACATACATGCATCTATGAAGCTGTAAAAAAGAAGCTGTGAGTTTTACTTTTATCTGCTCTCACTCCATCCTCCTCCTCCTCCTCCTGCTGTACTCGTTATACAAGAGAAAGCAAAAGTGTGAAAAACTCACAGCCATATACATAATCACATCACAGTTTTTAAGCTTAAATCAAGCTACAAAAAGGTAACACGTCGTCTGTGGTGTGAACTCTGCGCTGCCTACGATCCGGTAATCTCAGTACGAGCTTCATGACCAGTTATTCAGATAATCGAGCAGCTTTGATTCAATAAATAAGCAATTATACACATAAAAATAAAAGCTGTTATACTGAGAATCTTCTACACAGTGACTAAGGTACCGTCCAGAAATGACACGAGCTAGAAAATTTCTCAGAAATAGAGTATATGATATATAGTATATGACAATAGGGCAGAAAAGTGTTTGATGATGTTAATATATTGTGATATTGATCTCATCATGTCATATCACCAGCCCTAAGCCTGATCTATGAAGAGTAAACACCCGAAATAGTTTACTCTTTATACATAAATAGCATTCTGAAAATCTTGCTGAATTACTCTTTTAAAGTTACATTTTTATCTCTACACTGTATGAACATTTGTAAGGGAGTAGATTTGTCAGAATGTGTTATATTTGTGTTGTGCGTTATATACAGTGTTTTAGGTTCAACGTAAGGGGGTTTTTTTTCATAAAGATTTCTCAGAAATACAGTTGAGTCGAATAAATGCCTGTTGGTGGTGTTATTCTCAGTGACGTGATATTTGGCGTGGTGACGCCTGCGTTTCAGAAACTTCCTGCAGTTTTCAGGATAGAGATGAGACACGGAAACTTCACCTGGATAGTGAAGCGGAAGGAGAAGCACTTCATGGAGCTGCACAGAGAATTACGGACCTACAAAGCCTTCCTGAAGATTCCTCTACCCACTCGCACGTGAGCTTAAAATGTCTCCGCCTGTCTCCTGAACGTTTACGCAGAGTTTCCTCTTGCTGTTTGTGTTTACGTGTGGTGTTGGTGTGTGCAGTCACACGGAGCGGAGGCAGACGGTCAGAAACGCACGTCAGATGCCCACGTTACCGCGCGGTGGGGGAGACGAACTCGCCCGAGAGGAGCAAGTGTCCAGCCGAAAGGTCCGTTTAAATCTGACAAACTTCACTTGTATTCATAGATGAATGCAAACGTTTGCACACCCTTAGGAAAAAAAATTACATATGGTAAATAATGTAATTTATAGCAACAAGATATTTGGTATAATTTCACAGATTCTTTCTTTTCTGGCTTTAAGAAAAATAATCAAATCATGAAACTGAGATCAGGTTCAAACCCGCCCCCTACCCCGCCCCCCTTTCTAAAGCTGATGTACAGTGGGGAAAAAAAGACAAATGTAAAATATATTTTATAATTTATCTACAAATAAATATCATTCCAAAAAGTTCAAAATGAAACATGGGTGTGTCCTGCAACAAGACAACAATCCAAAACGTAACACAAAACCACCAGGAAGATATTTCTGCCTTGAAAATAGCCCTATTGTTTTCCCAGACCTAATCTGATAAAGTCATAATGTACAAGTTAAATAATATATACACAGAGTCCTCCACTAATATCGGTCCCCTCGGTAAATATGAGCAAAGAAGGCTGTGAAAAATAGTCTTTATTGTTTAACGTTTTGATCTTTTGTTCAAAAAATTCACAAAAATTTTCTGCTATCATGGATATCAAACAATTACAAACGCAACACAGGTTTATAAAAAAAAAAAACTTTGTTAAATATATGTGTGCAACAGTTATTGGCACCCCTATGAATTCATATGAGAAAAATATATTTGAAGTATATTCCCATTGACATTTTACAATTTTTTTTGGTACACCTGGGTGACTAGGAACAGGAAATTGTTCAACCATTACTTCCTGTTTCACAGGGGTATAAATATGAGGTAACACATAGGCCAAATTCCCTCAGTCATTCATAACAATGGGTAAGACCAAGGAATATAGCTGTGATGTGCAGCAAAAGGTTGCTGAGCTTCACAAAATGGGAAGTGGCTCTAAGGAAATAGCACAAGCATTGAAATGCCCATTTCCACCATCAGGGCAATAATTAAGAAGTTCCAGTCAACTGGAAATGTTAAGAATCAACCTGGAATTGGACGTGTGTCTATATTGTCTCAACGCACTGTGAAGAGGATGGTTTGAGTGGCCAAAAAAATCTCCAAGGATCACAGCTGGAGAATTGAAGAAGTTAGTTGCATCTTGGGGTCAGAAATTCTCCAAAACTACAATTCGAAATCACCTACATCACCACAAGTTGTTTGGAAGGGTTTCAAGAAAAAAGCCTCTACTCTCATCCAAAAACAAACTCAAGCGTCTTCAGTTTGCCAGACACTACTGGAACTTCAAATGGGATCGGGTTCTATGGTCAGATGAAACCAAAATAGAGCTTTTTGGCAATAAACACCAGAGGTGGTTTTGGCGCACACAGAGAGGAAGCCATATGGAAAAGTAGCTCATGCCCACGGTTAAATATGGTGGTGGCTCTTTAATGTTTTGGGGCTGTTTTTCTGCCAGAGGACCTGGACATTTTGTTAGGATACATGGCATCATGGACTCTATCAAATATTAACAGATATTAAATGAAAACCTGACTGTCTCTGCCAGAAAGCTTCAAATGGGGCGTGGCTGGATCTTCCACCAGGACAGTGATCCAAAACATACATCAAAATCAACACAAAAATGGTTTACTGACCACAAAATCAAGGTCCTGCCATGGCCATCCCAGTCCCCTGACTTGAAACCCATAGAAAACCTGTAGGGTGAACTGAAGAGGAGAGTCCACCAGCGTGGACCTCAAAATTTGAAGGACCTGAAGAGATTCTGTATGGAGAAATGGTCTCAGATACCTTGCCATGTATTCTCCAACCTCATCAGGCGTTATAGGAGAAGACTCAGAGCTGTTATCTTGACAAAGGGAGGCAGCACAAAGAATTGACTAAAAGGGTGCCAATAATTGTTGCACAACTATATTTAAAAGTTTTTTTTTTATTTTTTTTTTATAAATCTGTGTTGCGTTTGATATCCATGAGAGTGAACATTTTGTGAATGTTTTGAACAAAAGATCAAAAGGTTAAACAGTAAAGACTATTTTTCACAGCCTTCTTTGCTCATATTTACCGAGGGGACCGATATTAGTGGAGGACTCTGTGTATATATTATTTAACTTGTACAGTATGACTTTATCAGATTAGGTCTGGGAAAACAATAGGGCTATTTTCAAGGCAGAAATATCTTCCTGGTGGTTTTGTGTTACGTTTCAGATTGTTGTCTTGTTGCAGGACACACCCATGTTTCATTTTGAACTTTTTGGAATGATATTTATTCGTAGATAAATTATAAAATATATTTTACATTTGTCTTTTTTTCCCCACTGTAAAGCCACAGTGGGCCAAAACTTTTGCACCCAATTGTAAATCAATGCAGGCAATATTTAGAAGTTGGTTTGACCAACTGTTATAGCCCAGGTTAATTATTTTACACTGAATAATATGTAAATATTGTGACACTGTCCTCATTTGCATACTGTAATTATATTAGTCATGTGATGTGATGTGTTTTAACAGCGCCAGCTTGAGGATTATTTAAACAAGCTGCTGAAAATGCCTCTGTACAGAAACTACCACGCCACAGTGAGTTCTGTCTTCACATCTGGAACATCTGCCAAACTGATGTGTTGATAAAATGCACACAAACCTCACTAACTGATGTGAATAGGCATGGAATGTATATAATAATTTTTGTTTATTTTTTTCGATATTAGATAGAGTTCATTGATGTGAGTCAGCTGTCGTTCATTCATGATTTGGGACCAAAAGGCTTGTAAGATTTTTTATTTATTTTTTTTTTTGTGCTTTTATTATATTGATTAATACTGAAAGTATGACATTACAGCTGTAGATGTGAGGTGCTGATGTGTCTTCTCCGTTTCCTGTTCAGAGAAGGCATGGTTTATAAAAGGTCAGGAGGTCACCGGATTCCCGGCCTCAACTGCTGCGGCCACAGTAAAGTCTGTTACCGCTGGTCCAAACGGTACGATATTAAACTTTATTTATCACTTTATTTACATATTAACTGTGTTTATGCTCTGAATTATAGCACAGTGTTTATAATAACGCTGAACACTAACGGCTAAAGTGAAAATGCGAATTATTTTGGTCAAATGATCAGTAAGAAGAACAAAACAAAGGACAAAAAAAGTTTAATGTTCTAATAGTAATAACTTCTTCAACTAATATAAGAAATATACTATGACTAATATAATTTATATAATAATTAATGTACTATAATAATAAGTTGTTCTTCTTATTAATTTCAGTAATTAACAATACATTCACTACAAAAGGCAGTTTTTTTTTAGGAGACTAAACATTTTTCAGACATAGAATAATGTGTCTGAGGTCGAAAGTGGTTGCAAATATTAACAAACCGGTTAGAACCATTTCTGATTTTATTTATACATTTTTATCTTGATTTTATTTGTTTTATATTTCCAGTGCAAGGGTGATTTAAAAAAAAAAAAAAAAAATTGTCATAAAAAAGGTTGTTGGTGGAAAAAAATTAGTGCAGATTTTTTATTTGTTTCTAATGCGACAGTTTATATTCATGCATCATGCACTTTAATGCTGTATGAGGTATATACTGTATTGAATGTTTTCTTGATTCTTGGTTTTCTTGTGTGTGTGTGTGTGTGTGCGCGTGTGTGTGTGTGTGTAGTTGGTTGGTGGTGAAAGATTCTTTCCTGCTCTACATGAAGCCAGACTCCGGCACCATCTCCTTCGTCCTCCTGGTGGATAAAGAGTTCTGTGTGAAAATGGACTCTAAAGACACGGAGACGAAACACGGCGTTCGTGTGGACAGTCTGTGCAGGTTCCCAATTTACAGCCCTACACACTACACACACCACACACTCTCTGACAAATGTGTATAAATTAACAACACACTTTTTGTGTTATAAGGTGTTAAATGTGTATTAAAATGAAGAACCTGGCAATGCATTGTGTGTCAAATTATCTTTTAATCACAATGTGGTTTGTCATTAACTCACTCTTACATTATTAATGTTTTATTATTGTGCATGAAGAGACAGACAGACACACACACACACACACTCACACTCACACACACACACACAGCAGTGTTAATAATAAGACACACCATATTGTTCTACTCTGCGAGATTCTGATTGTTTTGATGAACAGGACGTGTGTGTGAACTCTTATTCCTTTCTCCTCAGGAACCTGGTCCTAAAGTTCTCCAGTTTCCGTCACGCCCGCTGGTGGGGTCAGGCCATCGACGACTTTGTGCGCAAATACGGCAGCGCCTTCCTCCAGGACCATCGCTTTGGTTCCTTCGCCAATGTGCAGGAGAACATCCCCTCCAAATGGTAACGAGAAACCACACACGAAAAAATTATTGGAGTCTTTGATGGGATATGGAATAAGTTCATTTTAAAGCTAGTAAAAAAATTAAGGAATTAAAGGTGTTTTTATGGAAATGTAATTAAAAGCTCCAGGATTCATTTTTAGTTATGGGTTTTTAGAAAAAAAGGATTACTCAAGGTTTCTTTGGATAGTTAAGGCTTTTTAGGTCCTTTTAAAAGGTTTTAGATTTGACCTTTTCTCTCAGACTGTATTATTTACAGGTAATGTATAACTTACATGTAAGATAAGACTTTAGAAATAAAGCACAGTTACTTAAAGCAGTGTGATGCTGAAGAGTCGCTCGTTGTGGTTCTGCTCGAGCGTTTCTACGGTAACCTGAGAGAACCGAAGTGAAAGTGATCCAGCGGTGGTGATCCTTCACTGACCCACACAGGAACATGATAACGAGACACCAGTACTGAAACACACACATTCCTCCTGACCGAGCTCGCTGAGCCATTTGGGTTTCTTTACGTCCCGCTCTTCAGCCTTAAACCTTTTTACATTTTTGTTAGCAAGCTGTTTGCACACAACAACACAGCAATGAGGACGAATATTTAAATGACACAGTGATTACAGAAACGATGCCCCGCCTTCCACAGTGGTGCTTCTGTGAATTCAGGCACTAAATCCTGAAAAACTAGAATCGAGGATTATTTATTTACCCCCGAAAATATGATTATGGTTCTTGTGTACAGATGTGGCTTATTACAGATGGACGGTGTTGTGTGTTTCAGGTATGTGAACGGTAAAACGTACATGGAGGATGTAGCTAATGCACTGGAGGAAGCTGAGGAGGAGATCTTCATCACAGACTGGTGGTATGTGTCCACAGAACACAGCTGGCTATGGCTCAGGCTGGGCAATTAGATGTCTGATATAAATACACATCAATAAATGAAAGGTGCTCATAATATCCCATGTTGCAATTCACAAGAAATTTCATTAAAATGTTTAAATAAGAGTAAAATCTAACATTCCAACTTAGACAAGGAGATGAGGAGAAGATGTTTTGTGTGTAGAATAGAGCAGAAATCATCATCAAGACACACACACACACACACACACACACACACACACATACAGAGGACAGAACAGTGGTCAGATCCTATTTCAGTCAGAAGTCAGGTTTACGGTTACAAATCTGTAAGTCACTAAATCTTCCACTCAGTGTGTTTCTACAGACACTGTTTACCTCTCCTGTTTTTTATTATTATTATTATTATTATTATTATTATTATTATTATTATTTGTAGTAGTAGTATTGAGGCGTCATGTAGTACACCATGTGTAAGTGTGCATCATGTAGTACACCACTAACCGAAAAAACAATTCAGCGTAAAGAAAGTGAGAATTATTTCTGTTTTTTGTGAACTTATTTTAGATAGAAATAAATAAACAAAACACTATAAAACAGTCTTTCATGCTGAGTTTGGAGTGACTAAAAATTAACATAAACACATAAACAACAATACAAGAACTTTATCATTTCAGTTCCAATCAATTCAACCAGTAAAGATTTCACATTTAAAATATTAAATTTTTATTTCATTTGTCATTTTGTGTATAAAATTGAAAGAGATTTTTTTTAAATAATTAAAACAAATGTAATTTATTTGAAAAAAAGAATTTATTTATTTGTTTGTTTGTTTGCAGTAAATGTATTTTAAAAGTTCTTCTTGTATTAAGTGTTCTAGCACTAGTTCTAGTTGTAACGTGATCGCAAACCTTTCTGTTGTAGGGTTCTCCATAGAACCTTTAAAGGAAAACCTGGAGAAACATGTATTTTTTTTATTTATATATATATATATATATATATATGAATTTATTTATGATGAAAGTATGTATTGATATTTATTGATTTTAATTCATGCACTTGTGTGTTTTAATAAACCTGAACTTGAAGGTTCCAGATCTGTCCTTTATTTCTAAGAGTATATTTCTCAGAATATAAGATGAATATTTCACATTGTTTCTGGTCTCACTTTGTGATGTCTGCAGGCTGAGTCCGGAGATTTTCCTCAAAAGGCCGGTTGTTGAAGGAAATCGCTGGCGTCTGGACTCCATTCTGAAACGCAAAGCTGTGAGTCTCTACTGCAGATTTTAACTCCAGATCTGACTCTTCTCACGATTCCATTCACCTCTTTAATATTAATATATCATATATGTAGCTGCAAATAATGAAATAAAGTTTAATGTGATCATTTCAAATAAGGAACTGTGTTAAACGCAGAAAACGCTCCTGCACTGAGCTTCAGTTTTTCTGACCTCCTGAACATCCAGTGAGAGATTATTACAGTAAATCCACAAACGTATTCACTAATATGCCTGCTTTTTAAAAAATGAATTAATTAATCAATCAATCAGTCAGTCAATTAATTACTTTTCCAAGTTGAGAAGGTTCCTGCCTGGTGTACAGATTGCTGTATTTGTAATGACTCATTAACTCGGTTTGTGTATTTAGCATTAGTGATTTGATCATTTGAAGGTTTTTAGCGTCGTGACTCTCTGCTTTCTGGTTTGCAGCAAAAAGGAGTTCGGATATTTGTTCTGCTCTATAAGGAAGTCGAACTCGCTCTCGGGATCAACAGTGAATACAGCAAGAGGACGCTGCTGCAGCTTCACCCCAACATCAAGGTAAAATCAGAGGAGGAGGAAAATGAAGAGAAGGAAAATGAGGCAAAGGATGGAAACAGAATATGCGAGTATGATTTTATTATTCTTCTCCAGGTGATGCGACATCCTGACCATGTCTCCTCCTCCGTCTATCTGTGGGCTCATCATGAGAAGATTGTGGTAATCGACCAATCAGTGGCCTTTGTGGGCGGGATTGATTTGGCGTATGGGCGCTGGGATGATCGAGAACACCGGCTAACGGATGTGGGGAGCGTGACGAGAGCCGTCAACACGTCTGCAGAGGTGAATGAGCTGTTTAATAAACGTGTGAAAGTTTTCTTTAAGGAGACGTTTATTTAACATTTATGGAAGGAGTCTCCAGTGTCAGCGCTTTGTAACAGTCAGAGGTAAAGCTGTAACTTGAAGGTTTCTGACATCTTTAGGACAGAGGAGTTTATACACGGTTTCTCAGTTACATGACTTTTAATTTTTTTGTCTTATTAACTTTAGGCGAGAGAATAAAGATCAGCTGGTGAGGGAATGACTGTTTATAGCTGTTTATAACTGTATATTCTGTTTATAACAGGAACTAACTTGTTTCAACGACATTCCACAACATTAAATATAAGCAGTATAAGCAGAACAAAAGTATGAGGTGTCACTCTTTAATAAATAAAAAACTGTAATTGTTGCTAAATTGCTGTGGTGGAAGAGGAGTAAAACACTTGGGGATGTGCTGTTAGAGGAAAATAATCAGCGGCAGGATGGTAACAGTAACTCCACTTCATCACACCACCCTGTCGTGGATTATTTTCCTCTAACAGCACCACACACTGAGGTTTATTGCTTACTAACCTAACTCTGTGTGTATTTCAGAACGTAACAGAAAAGTCTCCCTCCATGGTGTCTCCTTCTAACGGTCCTGTACAGAGTAACGGCAAAAACTCCGGCAGGGATTTGGAAGATCAGCCCAAACTCAGAGGTTATGGGAAAACCAGGAAGAGTCGCTTCAGTATCAGGAAACACCTGCAGAGACATGGGCTGACGCACGCCGACAGTGTGAGCAGCACTGAGAGCTCCGAGGAAAGTAAGTTCACATTCATAATTATAATAAATTCATCATGAGAGTTTATAAAGCTGGAGATTGTAATACATGGGAACTTTGAGGAAAACTGTTATGTAATAAAACGATGAAGTTATCAGGACTGTTATTGATTGTCTTCATGCTGAAACCGTTATAGAACAATTTTACTAGCATCACTTTTTGGTTTTAAATATTTTAATTTGTATTCTTTAATTTAACAAACAGGAACAGGAATTGCTTTATTTTTAGAGAAGGTACCGATCCAATACTCAGGATCAGTATCGGGCCGATACCAGCAAAAAATGGCGGATTGGATATCTGAGAAAAAAAGAATGAATTTGATCCGATGGATAACAAGTGGAAAAGATTGGAATTGGATTTGGAAGATTATTTTTGAAACTGGAAATGTTAATTATAATTATAATTTTTAGGATTGATTTTTATTATATTTATACCTTTATAATTTATTATATTTTCAACGCAAGTTTTGTGTAAGTTGTGCTTTTTTTTAAAAAGTATTTTTAAAAAGCTTGGTAGTTTTTAAAGAAAAAAATTGATCGGATGGGTATGGATACAGGCAGATTCTCGAGGTTACTCTACTGGTGGTAGTTAAGAAAAAGTGGTAGTTATTTTTACATGGTTGTGTTTTTCCACAGGTTTTTCTAACAGTATTTGCAGCAAACAGAATTTAATTCCACTGAAATGGATGGAGTTAAAAGTGCACATTCCCTCATGTCTGTGTCAGGCTGGTGAGTGAAGCTCACTGAAGATCCCGAGTGTTTCCTCCCGAGTGTTTCCTCCCGAGTGTTTCCTCCCGAGTGTTTCCTCCCGAGTGTTTCCTCCCGAGTGTTTCCTCCCGAGTGTTTCCTCCCGAGTGTTTATTCTCCAGTGTTTATTCTCCAGTGTTTATTCTCCAGTGTTTCCTCCCGAGTGTTTCCTCCCGAGTGTTTATTCTCCAGTGTTTCCTCAGGAGTGTTTATTCTCCAGTGTTTCCTCAGGAGTGTTTATTCTCCAGTGTTTCCTCCCGAGTGTTTCCTCAGGAGTGTTTATTCTCCAGTGTTTCCTCCCGAGTGTTTCCTCAGGAGTGTTTATTCTCCAGTGTTTCCTCAGGAGTGTTTATTCTCCAGTGTTTCCTCAGGAGTGTTTATTCTCCAGTGTTTCCTCCCGAGTGTTTATTCTCCAGTGTTTCCTCCCGAGTGTTTCCTCCCGAGTGTTTCCTCCCGAGTGTTTCCTCCCGAGTGTTTCCTCCCGAGTGTTTCCTCCCGAGTGTTTCCTCCCGAGTGTTTCCTCCCGAGTGTTTCCTCAGGAGTGTTTATTCTCCAGTGTTTCCTCAGGAGTGTTTATTCTCCAGTGTTTCCTCCCGAGTGTTTCCTCCCGAGTGTTTCCTCCCGAGTGTTTCCTCCCGAGTGTTTCCTCCCGAGTGTTTATTCTCCAGTGTTTATTCTCCAGTGTTTCCTCCCGAGTGTTTATTCTCCAGTGTTTCCTCAGGAGTGTTTATTCTCCAGTGTTTCCTCAGGAGTGTTTATTCTCCAGTGTTTCCTCAGGAGTGTTTATTCTCCAGTGTTTCCTCAGGAGTGTTTATTCTCCAGTGTTTCCTCCCGAGTGTTTCCTCCCGAGTGTTTCCTCAGGAGTGTTTATTCTCCAGTGTTTCCTCCCGAGTGTTTATTCTCCAGTGTTTCCTCCCGAGTGTTTCCTCCCGAGTGTTTCCTCCCGAGTGTTTCCTCCCGAGTGTTTCCTCCCGAGTGTTTCCTCAGGAGTGTTTATTCTCCAGTGTTTCCTCCCGAGTGTTTATTCTCCAGTGTTTCCTCCCGAGTGTTTCCTCCCGAGTGTTTCCTCCCGAGTGTTTATTCTCCAGTGTTTATTCTCCAGTGTTTATTCTCCAGTGTTTATTCTCCAGTGTTTCCTCCCGAGTGTTTCCTCCCGAGTGTTTCCTCCCGAGTGTTTCCTCCCGAGTGTTTCCTCCCGAGTGTTTATTCTCCAGTGTTTATTCTCCAGTGTTTATTCTCCAGTGTTTATTCCCGAGTGTTTATTCTCCAGTGTTTCCTCAGGAGTGTTTATTCTCGAGTGTTTCCTCAGGAGTGTTTATTCTCGAGTGTTTCCTCAGGAGTGTTTATTCTCCAGTGTTTCCTCAGGAGTGTTTATTCTCCAGTGTTTCCTCCCGAGTGTTTCCTCCCGAGTGTTTCCTCCCGAGTGTTTCCTCCCGAGTGTTTATTCTCGAGTGTTTATTCTCCAGTGTTTCCTCCCGAGTGTTTATTCTCGAGTGTTTCCTCAGGAGTGTTTATTCTCGAGTGTTTCCTCAGGAGTGTTTATTCTCCAGTGTTTCCTCAGGAGTGTTTATTCTCCAGTGTTTCCTCAGGAGTGTTTATTCTCCAGTGTTTCCTCCCGAGTGTTTCCTCCCGAGTGTTTCCTCCCGAGTGTTTCCTCCCGAGTGTTTCCTCCCGAGTGTTTGTAAAAAAAAATATTTGTGACATTTGGATTATAAATATTCCAAATTCTATCGAAATTGTTTTTTTTTTTTGTTTTTTTTTTCCCATTTTTAATATCCTAAAATACATGATTATATTGTTCTTACTTTTTTATAATGAAGGAACATCCATAAACCCTATGGTACTAAATCCTTTGGTACTAAAAGTTCTAGGTCTCCATCATTTTGCCCTTCACTGTTTTAATGGTTCTTCATGGGTTCTTTTTAGCTTCCTAAAAATTCTACTATGAACCTTTTCTGAACCCTCTCTTGTAGGGTTTGACATAAAACCTTTATGGGTTCCTCCAGATGTAGAGGAACCTTTTTTCTAAGAGTGTAAGTGTGTGAAAACTTTTGCACTTGATTCTACCAACCAAGTCCTCCAGTTGAATCAGAGGATTATACGGTGTGGTGTTCACTGTTCTAGATCTGTGTGTAGTGTTCTAGCACAGAGACATTGAGTGAGAACTGCATGATGATGTTCCACTCGGTTCTGTGCTGAATGGAATTTCCTGAAGATTTCATCTCACAGGCTCATGTTTCCTCAGCGTTTGATGTTTTGTTTGTTTTATTTCTGACCTTTTTGTTCTATTTTATCAGACACAGAATCGGCTCAGGACCTGCGGGTCGACGTCATCGGTCTGATGGGGAACACACGGTTCTGGCACGGCAAAGATTACTGTAACTTTGTGCACAAGGACTGGATCCAGCTGGACAAACCGTTCGATGGTGAATCATCGTTTCTTCTTGTTTACTCAGAATTTACGTTTGGTTTAGATTGTGAGAAACGATCTGTTCGTGATCATGTGTGAACTTGTTAATGTGTTTTTCAGATTTCATCGACAGACACATCACTCCCAGAATGCCATGGCACGACATCTCCTCGGTGGTTCATGGGAAAGCTGCGAGAGACGTCGCACGGCATTTTATTCAGCGCTGGAATTTTACCAAGGTGACAAAAGCATCACTGTGTGTGTGTGTGTGTGTGTGTGTGTGTGTGTGTGTGTGTGTGTGTGTGTGTGATGACCTGATCGCTGTTTCCTAGTGTTGGATCACATTAAATCTGATCTAGGGTCAGATTTCAGACATTCAACCTTCACACACCTTTCACTAATCCCCACTCCAGTCGACACACCAGCTGAACAATCTTGACAGATTGTAATGTGTGTAAACTCATATTTTGATCGAAGATAACAACCGTGTCTCTAGAAACAGAGATTTTTTAAATGGTTGTAATTACAGTATTGTGTAAAAGTTTAGGCACCCTATTTTTTTAGTACAAACTTTGTTATAGATTTTTTTATTTTATAATGTCTATATTATCAAGTCAGTACAAAAAACATTTCAGATTCCCAAACATTAGTTTTCTAACACAAAATGAAATGTTACAGAAAAATGTTTGTATGTCATTAAAGAAAGCAGCATATTACGTAAGAGACACTTTTCAGACAAAAAAACACAATGAAGGCTGCTGGGTTTTGCTGCAAAATAAGAAGCGAGTGTGAAAGTCAAAGTCTCCAGAAGAACTGTGTCTGGTTCTGCAAGATGCTCAATAAAACTTACCAGCTCATTTCCTTATAAAACTGCACTAATTGTACCGGAGACTACTAATTTTATTTATTTATTTTTTGTCACACCAAATATTGATTTTGTTTCATTTACTACTGTTTACTGCTCTTTGCTGTATTTTCTTTAAATGTAGAAACATTTAATTTCATTATTTTGAAGGCATCTTTGCTCTACAGCGTTTCTTTGCATGTGTCTAAAACCTTTTACATACAATATGCTTTTGGGAGAAATATTTTTCTTTTGTTGTGAGAATCATTTGTGTTAGAGAAAAGGGCAGCAACTTTTTACTGAAGGAATAATTCTGGAATTTATGCACATGTGTTTTTAACCTGACACAGAAAGAGAGATTTTGAAACCATTTCAGTAACTAAAACACTGTCTTTGTTCTTTATCTCTTGTATATCTTGTGCATAGATCATGAAACCGAAGTACCAGTCATTCCCGTACCTCCTCCCTAAATCCCACACCACCGCCAACGAGATCAAGCACCAGGTCCCGGGCTGTGTCCACACTAAAGTTCAGGTAACACTGATAACGCTAATCACTGAGCGCTACACATTTCTTCAGTAAGACTTTCAGTGAAGTGCCTCTGTCGTCTGTGTGTCAGGTGTTACGCTCTGCGTCCGATTGGTCCGCTGGTGTAAAGTACGTCGAAGAGTCCATCCACAACGCCTACGTCCACGTGATAGAGAACAGTAAACACTACATCTACATCGAGGTGAGCTGCAGTCTTCACGTCTCCGTGACTCTCCGTGTGACATTATTCATGTATTACTGATTGGCTGACTGTCGTCTGTTTCAGAACCAGTTCTTCATAAGTTGCGCTGATAATAAGCTCGTCTACAATAAGATCGGAGACGCCATCGCTCAGAGGATCATCAAAGCCTACAGGTGAGCTGCACAGGACACTTTACTAACACCACCTTCTTCTTCTTCTTCTGCTTCTGCTTCTGCTTCTTCTTCTGCTTCTTCTGCTTCTTCTTCTTCTTCTGCTTCTGCTTCTTCTTCTTCTTCTTCTTCCTCTTCTGCTTCTGCTTCTTCTTCTGCGTCTTCTTCTTCTGCTTCTTCTTCTTCTTCTTCTGCAGAACCGTCTGGTAAAAAGTTGTGAAATTTGGTACACTGATTGGGGAGGGTTGAAGGAAAATTCTGACCAAATTTGGGCCAAATCCTGCCAACGTTCTAGCTCCACCATCGGGTCAGATTTGGGCCTAATTTGGGAGTATGTTTATGGTCATAACTTTTGAACTGTGTGTCCAAAATGTAAAACCCTGGGTCGAGACGAGTCCAGTGCACCCTATGACATCAATTTCTGCCTAACTAGATGTTCTGCCATTTTGGATTTTGTCAAAAACTGTTTTTTCACGTCTCCTCCTACAAATTATGTCCAATCAACACCAAATTTGTCACACGACATATTCGGACCATCCTGGACAAAAGACTGTTGATATTCCAAACAGTTTGCCCGTAATGTGCCACCAAATCTGACGGCGAAGCCGCCAAACAGGAATTGAGGCTGTATCTCAGCAACGACCTTGCACACTGACACAAAATGCAGCTCTGTATTCACTAATTAACTGGGTTTGAATTTATATATCAGACATTTTGATAAAAGTTTATGGATGATATGTGTCACTTCCCCACATTAACCCCTTCCATGCTGTGTGTTTAACCCACAGGGAGGGTACGAAGTACCGTGTGTATGTCGTTACTCCTCTCTTACCTGGATTTGAGGGAGACATTAACACCGGAGGAGGAAGTGCCCTCCAGGCCATCATGCACTTCAACTACAGGTCACAGAAATGAACTGTAACATGTGTATTGTGTAGTGTATATAGTACAGTGTGTACAGTACAGTGTGTAGAATTTAGTGTGTAGTGCATCATTGGAGACACAGGGTGTGTATGAGTGTGTGTGAATCTGTTTAAGTGTAACGTGGTGTGCAGTGTGGTTCAGTGAGATTTGAGTTGGTTTTTTTTTCATTCTCACATTTTGTGTACTGTTCTTGTTATTCACGTTTTCAGAACGATGGTTAGAGGAGAACATTCTATCATGTCGCAGCTGAAAAAAGAGAGTAAGTGTTTAATGATCTGTGTTCTGTTCTCTACCTGTGCTTTCATTTCAGCTGTTTATAAGAGACAGAATGTGTTGGTGCAGAATTCAGACCCACTAACATGCCAAATAAACTAACAGATAAAAATCACACAATACTACACAAAAACTCAATACTATAGGTAAAACACAACATAAAACAGAGGAAGTAAAGACACAAATCAGGATATAAGAAGGACAATTAAACCAGCTATTCATAAATGCCATTTCAGTTTTGTCAACATAATCTCTGTCTCTGCATCATAGCCTTTCATAGCTTCATTGCACATATTACGATGACAATTTCTGTTTGAAAACAAGTAGTACATGTTAAGTGAGTATTTAATGAGGCCAATATACTGAGTCAAAATAATCAGAAAGTCTCTTTTAATCGTGACCTGTTTTATGGTGATTCCGCTGGTTTTATGTTCAGGATTCACTACACAGCTTTGTACACACGGCAGCTATAATGCTAAATAAAGACAAATTTAATTAACTTAAATACAATATTATTGAAAAGAAAATCTTTAGACATGACAAGCTCTTTCAAAGTTGTTAATTTCTGTCAAATTAATGCATTTTCATAAACCCCGCCCACTATTACTCCATTAAAAACTGTATGCAAAACTGTACAAGATAAAACACATAATCCTCTGTAAAGCCTGTTAATACATCAGTTTTGATCTTT
The DNA here is from genome assembly GCA_023630585.1 of Cranoglanis bouderius. Classification (NCBI taxonomy): domain Eukaryota; kingdom Metazoa; phylum Chordata; class Actinopteri; order Siluriformes; family Cranoglanididae; genus Cranoglanis; species Cranoglanis bouderius. The sequence continues at coordinate 5,041,016 of CM042539.1, forward strand.
TTTTTTTGCTGGTGTTCATCAAATTGACATCAAATTCACTCTCACACACACAGACATCTTAAATAAAGTGTTTTTTTTTTAAATGTTGTTAACTGTCTGTGAACTCTAAATTGGTGAAACGAGAAGTACCTCTTATGAAAGTTGTGGCGTTGATGCTGAAACCCAACCGTCGCACGCTGTAGGGATTTCTGCAGAAGCTTGACTTCCATTAAAGCTCATCTTTATTATTGATAGCATCTTCAGTTGAGGTCAGATCGGTGCTACAGAGACCCCAGTGTCTGTTTACGGTCCAGATTTTCCGCTAATCAGTCCCTTTTCCAGCACATTTGTGTAACAGCGCTAACTCGTGCTGGTGTCGTGTGTTTCTGTGAGACTAACACACCGTTTGGAATATGAAATCTCTCCTTGTCTCCTGAACACAATAACAATGATATTGGGACATGAACTTATGGCTTTGTTTCCTGTCGAGGAGTTGCTTCACTTCTTGTGTTGTCTGAGTCAGTAACATCATGTGATGTCAGCAGGGTTGTAGGACACTCCATCATTTACACTTTTATCAGTATCTGAGACTAATAATAAAAACATAAAGCAGAGTCTGCTGCTGATTGGCTCATAAATGGTGCAGACCGGACTGTACCATTCATCTGGTAGGAGCAGTTAATTCAACACTAACAGCTACTTCATTTCTGACTCGCTTCAGTTTCCACAAATTACTTTTACTGTTTATCTTCTTCTTCTTCTTTGTTTTCAAGCATTTCCTCTTGCTGTCACTTCAGAAAGTTTTAAATCAGATGCCTCAGAAAGGCTCAGTGTGGTGAAGGATTATACAATAGTCGTTAACACATCGTCCTGTTTCCTGTCCTGTTTTCTGTTCACACACACACGTGCCTCCTGACAATTTCCCAGGAATTGAACATTGATCACTGTGTCTGTACCCCGTCCTCATTAACCTGTGTCACGTGTGTAGTCTTGGAGGGAATTTAATGGTAATTAATGAGAAAGGGGTTTAATGTGAACAGAGTCAGAGTCGAGATTCAGAAATGATCGAGAGGCTGAAGTATGAACAAAAGCTGATACATCACCGGTGAAGATGCTCATAATGTCCTGGTGTGGAAAAAAAATAGCTGTTAATTAACATTAAATAAACAGGTCTATGTAAAAGTGGCTCATCTTCATCTCTCTCTCTCTCTCTCTCTCTCTCTCTCTTTCGGTTCAGTGGGAGACCAGTGGATGAACTACATCTCGTTCGGGGGACTGAGGACTCACGCTGAACTGGAGGGAAAACTGGTGACGGAGTTAATCTATGTCCACAGCAAAATGCTCATCGCAGACGACAACACGGTCATCATCGGTGAGTGAAGAACACGCCACAGACAGTGTGACTTCTACTGTATTTTATTATATTATACTTTACAATATGCAATGTTCAAGAACACTGTGAGTGTCAGGAGGATCAGTGACTCGGATGCACTTCCTGCTGATTTATTCGAGCTGGTGATTAAATCTGCACTGATTCGGGAATTCAGGCTCAATTCTGAGAACTACACCTGCATTAGCTGATACTGTTTGTTCTCCTATAACATTTTAGTTTGGCAGATAAATAATTAAAACATTAAAATGAAAATCTGTTGAACATCAATAATAAAAAAATAAAAAATAACAACTGAAAGCCTACAAGGCGAAGTTAGTATAAAGGAGTGTAAATGTTCGACTCTTCCGAAGCACAAACACGTCCTGAAATATCAGTTTGGATTATCAGTCACATTTCTGCAACCGTCTGATGCTGATCATTTTTAAAACAATTACTTCCTCATCTCTCTCTCTCTCCCTCTCTCTCTCTCTCTCCAGGTTCGGCGAACATTAATGACCGCAGTATGTTGGGAAAGCGGGACAGTGAAGTGGCTGTTATTTACGAGGACATGGAGACTGAGACGTCTGTTATGGATGGACAGGAATATCAGGCAGGACGTTTTGGACTGCAACTCCGTCTGGAATGTTTTAGGTGACTGTGATTTTTTTTTTTATTGTGGAGAACTGGAACAATTTAAAGAGCAATGTGTAATATTTAGTTCTCTCTACTGTCTGAAATATGAATTACAATATAAAAATAAATAACTCTTGCTTTGTCCTCCACCTGACCCCACCTCCTGGTGGAACTGCATTTGCCTCATTAGTTCCTTTTGAGGTATAAGGGGTGGGGCTATATTAGTAGCTTTCAACTGGGGGCGGAGCTAATGTCTGGGTCAGAAAAATGTACACAAAAGACTAAAATGAAGAAACTAGTCGTATCCACTGCATGGCAATGTTGCAGAAAACCCAATTTTTTCCCTAATTAATATTATACGATTATTATACTTAATTTTTGGTTCCTTAAAGAACCTTTGGAACATTTCCACATAAAGCTAACATTTTTTCTCAAAAAACTGATTAAAGATCCATCAATCAGAAGGCTCCTTAGGGAACTGAAAACAGGTTGCTTTATGAAATCAGTCTAATGGGTTTTCCCTTGGGTTTAAACGAGTGAGTTTTCTGCCCTGAGCAGGACGATCCTCGGCGCTCACACAGACTCCAGCATCGACGTCTCAGACCCCATCAGTGACCATTTCTACAAGGATGTCTGGCTGACCACTGCAGCTCGCAATGCCACCATCTACCAGAAGGTCAGCTTCATCATAATATATTATTATTATTATTATTTTTATTATGTATATATATGCATGTTTGTGATAAAGGAACTAAATGTGTTGTTGCGAGAAATGTCTTCATCTTCGTCTTGTAAGGGTGTACAAACTTTTGCACTCTACCAGAAATCTGTATCATGGTGTAATGTATGGTGATGTTGAGACAGATGTCGTCATGTCTCCTGGGTCTAACGTTCCTCCTGCTCTGTAGGTGTTCCGCTGTTTGCCATCGAGTGACGTGAGGACGAGCCTGGAGCTGGAAGGATTTCTGTCCAAGTCCGGTTTGGATAAAGATGATCCTCTGAAAGCTCAGGAGGAACTTAAGAAGATCCGAGGCTTCCTCGTCCAGTTTCCACTCTACTTCCTGAGTGAGCAGAACCTTCTCCCACCCATCGGTTCTAAAGAGGCCATGGTACCCATGGAGGTGTGGACCTGAGAGACAGAGCAGGTTCCTCCTGCAGAGGGTTTATCTCAGGAGGCTTCTGAGCGTCTGCTCGTGGATTTAAAGGATTTAGGATTTATGTGACTCTGAGCTGATTGGCGTTTTCACTCTGTGGAAATATTCTTTCTTGTCTAACACTATGCAACTGGAACCTGTACGACAGCAAACACACGGAGACGAATGTGTTTTATCTCCTCAGTATCTTCACACATTCCACAAAATACCTTCTCATTTGTTTCTCGTGTCACGCAGCATGCATTTGTTTTTTTTTGCTCTGCAGTTCCGTGGCTTCAAGTGCATTAAATGCAAAGTGCCAACATTTATATGCCGAATGTTGGATGTAACCCTGCTTTGACTGTGGCCCTTTGACTGTTCATCGCCTTATTTAAAATATTTCACTGTACTGGACGTAAAAGTCGGCCATATTTCCACAGACACTTTTATGTGTTTAATTCATCTTCCTGATTTTATGTGCGCTGATGAGTTTAAAGCCATCAGGACTTTCCTATGAAGTGCCTCTGGAAGTTTCGGAGAAAGAAACGGCACTTTTGTGGCGTTTAAACTTAAACAGACCTTCCTGCCTTTAATTATTATTATTATTCATAATAATCAGAGCACATTGTAATTATAAAATTATTATTAAAATATTTATGGACCTTTTTTTACTCAATGTAAGCTTGAAATAGTCTCATTCCAGTGGCAGAGCTGTAGTTTTGCATTTATTTATAGAATGCCAGTGAAATAAAACTATTTCAAGGTTAAAATGAATCAAAAATGAAAAAAACAATTCTTATTCAGCTTTTATAAGATATTATTATATAACCTCACCTAGATTCTTAACCTACTAATTAAACATTTAATAATTAAAAAAACCCATTTCAACTGATTACATAAGCTTCATTCCGATGTACTAAACTTTAAATTAAATCTGCATTATTATAATTTTACAAACAAATATTTTAATAAATGCAAAGCAGGAGCACTGTGGGATGTGGAGTAATGGATATGTGCAATGAATGAAAAGACATAATGATTGATGTGTATTTTGATCTCTGTGTTAAAACAGCAGTTTGAATGTTGATGTACAGGAAGTGGATGTTGTAAATCAGGAATGGAGTCACATCTGGTGACGGTAAAATGTTGATTATTTTATGTTATTTTATGTTTCACAGAAAATCAGTTGTCAAAAATCTGCAGCAGCCTTTAATGAGTGTATATTAATATGTATTAATGGGATTAAAACTATTTTCTTGTGATTTTTATGTTGCTTGTTAAGATTTTCTTCACATCACAGCGGTTATTGTTTTATATCAGAAACTCGCCGGTCATCACTGTTGTTCAGAGCTCGGAGTAAGAGCCGATACTCTGCGGCGATCTGATCTGATCTGATCTAACGTCCTCGCTCATCATCTGAGACGCAATGCTCGAGGTAACATTTTAAAAAAACACGCCCCCTAAATTCTGCACAGACACCTGGGCCAGAGTGACTTCTGAGCTTGACCTTTGACCTCACCGCTCCACTCGCTGGAGGGGTTTGTGCAGAAGTCGTCTGGGAGAAAGTGAGACACAAGGCAGTCGTAAGTTTAAAGCTTTATCGCTCTCTTCCATCTCCACTGTGCGGAAAAGAGAAGATTAAAACCATTTGTTTAAAACAATACAAATAACAATGAGTAGATTTGGGTGAAATAAATATAGATATAAACCTATAATATATAATATTACGGAAATATTCTTATAAATGAGCAGAAATACTCTTGACTCAACAGAGAAGCAGTATTTTATGTTTTGGAGAATCCCTCCTGGCAGAAACTGGGTGTCAATACTTTTGCTCGATGCACTGATTTCCTCTGCATTTGTAACTCGCAGCTCTTGGTTTTTTTTTTATGTTATTTTAAAAGAGAGAAGGATGGCCAGTACTCTGAGTGTTTGAAGACAGGTTGTCTTGTTTTGTGTGTGCGTGTGCGTGTGTGTGTGTGTGTGTGTGTGTGTGTTTGCTCGTGCTGGTGTGTCAGTGTCGTCCCACAGCTATTCAGCAGCACAGAGTCTTCTCATGTGGGTGGGGAACCGAGACACAACTTGTGAAATGTGTTTGAAGTTATTTCTGCACTTCCTCTAGATTCACGTTAAAGCACGAGGACGAAGGCCGGCTCGCTCTCCAGCTCCATGCTGTAGAAAGCATCAGGGTTCTTCTGAGGTTTTTTTCTTGTTGTGAGACGAGATGAATCTACAGATTATCACTCATCTGCTGCTTTGCCTGAAAAATGAAAAATCCTGATTTTTAGACATGAGTTTCCTCGTGTCTGTGTTTATGGTGTTTGCTTTGTGGTTATTTAAAGATGTTCAGATCCGGTTTTTCAGCCTGATTAACCTCCTTAAAGTGTGAATCATGTCTCACACGATTTCATGTGAAAATATTGCATAATGCTGGCTACGTCTAAAAATATATATTCTTCCAGAATTATCAGCCTGCATCAACACAGGCTTCATCCTCTTCCACTATTACCATAATATCTCTAGTGATGTTTACCAAAGCAATGCTGATTCTTCAGTTCAGTCTGGAGTCCAGAATATAGGAGAATTATTGCTTATTAAAAATTATAAATATTATACAAGAAGTAAAATGTGATGTTAAGTGTTTAAGGTCATGAGTCAGAGTTGTTCTGTTTTCAGCCTCAGTACTGCATCAGAGACGACGTGCGTTTGATTAAGAAGCTGGAACAGTTAAAGTTCACATGAAGCCAATGGCATGTGACCTGTTTTTTGTTCTTTGTTTTTTGGGGTTTGGGTGGTGGTGGTGGTGGTTTGCACTGAGCTGAGATGGAAATGAGGTGTAAAATCTCCGGCACATGTTGAGGAGGTGAAAGTTAAAGCATTACTGTTTCTCTCTTTTAATACGAACAGCACCAAATATTAGCCTTCCTAGCTTTATACAGTTTGATATATTGCATATTTTTTATTTGCATGATGCAGAATGTAATGTAATTAATGTAATGAATAGATGGTTTTGGAGTTTAGAATTGACTAAAATCTACACAACTCGCTGATTTATTTTTTAAATCATTTGTCACTTAACAAGTCCAGTATTATCACATGACATCACACCATCATTTATTTCCTTATTTATTGTAGTTGCCTGCATTAAAATATAATTAATCCACACCGAAGAAAACTCGAAGTGCCTCATCACTGGAGTGGTGCCTTTAGTGTTGATCTTTTACCTGGGCGGGTGTATAACGTGAACCTGTAATGTATTAACAGGTAGTTAAAGGCTAAATTGTATACCTTAAATCAGTTGAAAGCTTCACTACACTCACATTACTGTGTAATAAATACACACTACGGGTCTGAGGATAGAAAGAACCACACCAGAGACCAGGAAGGGTACAGTTTAGTAAAGTGTATGACGGTCAGCATGGGACAATGTGAAGCTAAATGATAACGCATGTGTATGAGGTGCAGTAAAGGACGAAACAAGGAAACTAAATAAAATAAATAAATAAATAAAATAAGAGAATGAACATTAGCCTTGGTGTGCTAGCTGGTCCAGGAGCCCAAAGTTTACACTGAAACCCCTAAACATGTGCTAATGATCTCAATACCATTTATTTAATGCACTTATAAATAATCCTAATAGAGAATGTACTTAACAGGTCATTTGCAGCTGATGCACTTTAGAAGGCCAGATGTCTCGGGTTTATAGTTCCCTTATTTCATTTCCCTTCCTTCTTCATTTCCTTTGTTTATTTCCTGTGGAGTTAGAATTGTGCTGTTAGAAATTACAAAGCAAAAATCTGAATTTCTATGTTATTATATTGAGTTTGTATCCATTCATCTGAAACTGAACTTTATGGTTTGCAAAAGAGCAATCTAAAATCCGAATCTGAATTTCACGCTTGAAGTTTCAGTTTAAAATTCACAAACTTTACTTTGCTGAAGGACTGAATCTGTAAATGTACTGCAGCTGTCTTTAGGAACATTAGGAGCGAATCCAGTCGTTTAAAATGTTGCTGTTGAGTGTTCCAAATAACCTGCATGTTATTTGGAAAGTGAATGAACACAGACTGAATATTCTCTTAGGAACTGATTATACACAGTAATTCATATTGAATTTCAGCATCCAGTTACTGCACAGATGGTAGGATTCAAATTCAGATTTCTAACGTGATGATTCTAACTATTCTATCTACACTTTTCCTCCTGTACCCCGTGTGTTTTCTTCCCCCTGCACTTCCGCTCATCACCACCAGGTGTCTCAGCCCCCCGCTTTTCATCTCTCTGCAGGTCTGCACTTCACTCTGCGGGGGTTTTTTTTTCTAAATCCTGAATGAATGTGAACATCACGGAATTAACAGAGGATTCAAAATGAGATGTTTGGTTTAAAGCGGCACAAAGAGAGAGGAAAAACATTAGGAGGAAGAGGAGGAGGAGGAGGAAGAAGATGAGGAAGACGAGGGAGAAGGAGGTCCTGTTCATCAGCTTAAACTGAAGAGAGATGAAAATAAAAACTGAGTGTAAAAACATCCGGTATGTTTCAGCTGAGGTGTGAATGTGAGGATGAGGATGAAGGATGTTTATTTCCCGCCACTGCAGAAGCGCGAGGACAGAGGAAAGGGGGCGGGGCATTTACGTAAGAGGAAGGTGAGCGGAAGTGCGTTATCACTCCGTGTTGCCAGTTCTACCTTTTTCCACTACTGATGATTTTGGCACATTTAGATTCATTATATTCATGCATCAAAACAAATAAAATTATTTACACATAAATATCATCACCACACGTTACCATGGAGACGCCCAACTGCATCCCGGGACGCACTGATGAAATACAGTCTATGGTTTCTTCTTATATTCCCAGGGGTTAATTTATATGTTTCCTACAGCCTATGTTTAGTAAAACAAACAAACATATAAATACATTTATTTATAAGACTTTTCATTTAAACCTCATAGTGCTTACACAACGTTAAAAATTAGCCAAAGCAATGAACAATGTTTATAAGAATTAAAAAAAAAAAAAAAAAGATTTAAAAAGCCTAAACTTAAAACTTAAACTTAAAAAGTTTTAAATTGTAATAAATTTCACAAGCAAAATAAAATGTTAAAATATAAATAATGTTAATAAATAACATTAGGAAAACAGGTTATCTACTGGTTAACTAAAATCTCAGTAGCTTTTTTAACAGCGTTCCTGTTCCAGAGTTTAGAGGCGATGGAAGAAAACCAGCACCTGAGCTGTGATTAATCCTGAGAATGACTACTAATACCTGCCTCAGCAGACAGTGACGCAGACAGTAAGGCAGACAGCGAGGCAGACAGCGAGGCAGACAGTGAGGCAGACAGCGAGGCAGACAGCGAGGCAGACAGCGAGGCAGACAGCGAGCAACATGTTACTGTGGTACAGTAGAAAAATATTCAAGTCCAGAAAAGTCATGCATTATTTATTTGTTTCTTGTGATCTCAAATAATAATAATAATAAAAAAGTTATTTTCTGAAATCACGTAGCAGCAGCATTACATCGATGTGTCCAGTGGTACAACTGTCATTTATTGGTGTTACGTCATGTGGTAAGCATGGGGACGTTCCTCAAGTTGGCTGTCAAAGAACTGATCAGGATCACTGCAGTGTCCATGACATTTCTGAGTTAAACCCGGGACCCTGGAGCGGTAAGGCAGCAACACCACCACTGCACCAGCTACATCCTCTCATATTAATCCCTGACGTACAACATGTATGTCTAATCATGCGTTTTGATATCATGACAAAAAAAAAAAAGTTGTGCTCTTGAGAAAACTTTTGTTATCTTGAGATTACAAGAAAAAATACCCTCATGTCCTTTCTGGACTTCTGTAGAAAAAAAAAAAAGTGTTATAAATTTTAATTCACTCCCTCTGGTGTACGGATGTCTCATGTTGCATTTAAATTTGTTTAATTTCATAACATTTTCAAATATACAGTACTGTGCAAAAGTTTTAGACACCCTATTTTTTTTTTAGTACAGACTTTGTTATAGATGTTTTATTTTATGACGTCTACATTATCAAGTCAGTACAAAATACATTTTCGATTCCCAAACATTAGTTTTCTAGCACAAAATGAAATGTTACAGAAAAATGTTTGTATGTCATTAAAGAAAGCAGCATATTACATAAGAGACACTTTTCAGACAAAAAAAAAGAGTGTTTACTGCTCTTTACAGTATTTTTTTTTTGTGTTAATGTAGAAACATTTAATTTCATTATTTTGGAGGCATCTTTGCTCTACAGCATTTCTTGGCATATGTCTAATACTTTTGCACAGTATTCTGTGTGTGTGTGTGCGCATATATATATATATATATATATATATATATATATATATATATATATATATATATATATATATATATATAGATAGATAGATAGATAGATAGATAGATAGATAGATAGATATAGATATATATAATTTATGCTATATGAGTGTTTTTTGCTAGGATGTCATGATATTGGATTTGAAATTTGTGCACAGGGTTTGTAAAGAGCAGAATGTGGAATGAAAAGGCTGTAGAGATGTTTTTATTGACCATTAGTTTGCGTTTTTTTTAAAGATCTGGCAACCCAATGTCTCTTCCTTTCTGCTGTTAGAAATGTGGCTTCCTGCTTCTGCTTCAACACACTCCAAGAATACAGCAGCCTACATTAACACCATGTTCTTATGTAATTTAATAAAATTTTTAACCATTTTATCCCAGAGTGAGTCTTTAAGATGTGGACACTTTAAACCTGCTCTGACTTTAAATGAAACCTTACGGCTTATGGATTTACATCACACACAGCATTTCTCTTGCAAATGATTTGTCCATATCATGAGGTTTTGCAAATGTTGGTTTCAGAGTGATGTTAATGTGAGCAGTGAGACAGCAGTGAGAGAGCAGTGAGACAGCAGTGAGACAGTAGTGAGACAGCAGTGAGACAGTAGTGGGACAGCAGTGAGACAGCAGTGAGACAGTAGTGGGACAGCAGTGAGAGAGCAGTGAGACAGCAGTGAGACAGTAGTGGGACAGCAGTGAGAGAGCAGTGAGACAGCAGTGGGACAACAGTGAGAGAGCAGTGAGACAGCAGTGGGACAACAGTGAGAGAGCAGTGAGACAGTAGTGGGACAGCAGTGAGACAGCAGTGAGACAGCAGTGGGACAACAGTGAGAGAGCAGTGAGACAGCAGTGAGACAGTAGTGGGACAGCAGTGAGAGAGCAGTGAGACAACAGTGAGAGAGCAGTGAGACAGCAGTGGGAAAACAGTGAGACAGCAGTGAGACAGTAGTGGGACAACAGTTGGACAGCAGTGAGACAGCAAAACCCGAAATAAAAACTTCAAGGCGGCAGCTGTTTAAGGAGAATATCTATTTTTATGGTATTTATAGATGCGGAAAGCGGAAAACTTTTACAGGAGATAACACACACACACACACACACACACACACACACACACACACACACACACACACAGAGAGAGAGAGAGAATCACGAAATAACACACGAACAGGAAGTTTTGCAGCCTGCTACTGTAAGCACACTCTGTGCGTGTGTATGTGCCCAGTGCGCGCGCGTCTTTGTGTGTGTGTGTGTGTGTGTGTGTGCAGATGATGGGCGTGAGTGTGAGCCCTTCAGCCCCGCCCCCTCAGCCCAGCCACTCCCGGTTGAAGGCGCTGATTGACACTGTTTCACCGCGAGCTGATTTGCGCGTCCTGGCGCTCCGGTTCCTTTTCACCTTTGCAAAAAAAAAAAAAAAAAAAAAAAAGAAAACAAAACAAAACAAAAAAAACCGTCGCGAGCCTATGACCGATCCGCGCGCGCCAATGTAGCACCGAAATCGCTCGAGCTGCTGCCGGTCGTGTGGAAGCAGAGAAGAAACCGGGGGACTGCAGCCATCATCCGGGGACCAGAGAGAGAGACAGAGAGAGAGAGAGAGAGAGAGAGAGAGAGAGAGAGAATCTGATGTGCTGCTGCTGAGTCTGAGGAATTTCGGAATTTCTCCAGCTCTCCAGCTCTCCAGCTCCACATGCAGTTTCCGACATTTTATTTTAATTCTGCAGTTTTTTAGCGAGAATAAAAGCGGACGGAATCATGATGGCGAGCGACTCTCCGGCCCGGAGCCTGGATGAGATCGACCTGTCGGCTCTGCGGGTGAGTAATCTGAGCTTCACACGGAGGATTTGTGATTTTTGCTGATGAGGAAAATGTGGGTCTGGGGCTGGTGGTGGGTTCCGTGCACCTGCGCGCGCTGTTCTGGGTTCTCCGGCGGGTTCTGTTGCATGGTGTTGACAGGCGGCGCGTGAATGAGCGCAGACTCGCTTTAGCGCAGGCCTCTGATTGTCCTCGAAGGTGTGAGGTGTGTTCCACATCCTCTAATCTCTGCGTAAAGATATGATAATAAACAATTTAAAGGCGAATATAACAGAATGTTGTACTCTCTGTGTGTGTGTGTGTGTGTGTGTGTGTGTGTGTGTGTGAGTATGTGTGTGAGTATGTGTGTGTGTGTGTGTGTGTGTGTGACTTTGATCCTGAGCTACAATGGAACATCAGTTCCTCCGATCAGGGCAGCCGAGCGTGCTGTAATCCCACTGTAATTATGTCACAGGGCTGATTTTAACCAGGAGATTTTGGGGTGAAATGAAAACTGTTCGTCTGTTAGAATTTTCGGGATTGTTTGGAGACAGATGCAGAAATATTCATTCGCTTTTCAAAGCACAGAAATTCGGTGACACTTCGCAAAATCGCCACTAAAGGCACCTGCTACATCTTCATCAGTGTCTGTTTGTCTTTGAGCTCTATGTAAAGCTCTATTCAGCATAAATATAATGCTTATAACGTTATAGATAAGTGTATTTTTGCACAATCCGCCATTTCGTGTGTGTGTGTGTGTGTGTGTGTGTGTGTGTGTGTGTGTGTGTGTGTTGATTGTGTGTGAAAGAGCAGCACGATTTTCTCTGGAATGAACGAAGAACTGCGCCTCGGTGCTGGTGCTCTTTTGTTCCTTTGCTTCTGATCTCCATCTCAAATGGTTCGCATCCACAGTTTTCTCACCAATCCAGTCTAGTTGTGTCAAAAACATGGGCATCAGCAGGTATTTCTGCCCCCTGATAGGTCAAAACCCTGGTCGTCCCCCTGACAGTTCTCACTGTGCTTACTCAGGGTGCTTGGAGTCGTCTCCACCTTCCCAACCTCGTCATTACGGTGCCCCTGGAGCGAAACGGCTGGTCTTGTTGAGCATGGACACGACAGTGATGCAGCACGATCTCACCTGCAGCGCCTCGCCTCGCCTCCATCATGTCTGGGCTTGAACTGGACCAAGTTGTCATCTGAGAGCAGACGCTCCGCCTGCTTGTGGACATTATAATGACTATTCTCCACTGCTGCGCTCTCATTCCTGCCTGGTCACATTCCTGCTCCTCATGTTGACTTTCTGAATCTTTAAAACGGTGTCAGGTCTGAGAAACCAATCAGCAGATTTGCTGAAGTGATTTGAGTCCTGTCTGAATGAAAGCTGCTCCCGTATTTTAGAGGATCACAGCCCTCCCACCTCGTGTTTTGATTTACAGCCGTCCTCGAGTGCCTATCAAACTCTAGTCCTTCTAAAATATTTACCGCTCATCTCGAGAAGTCATCTGTCTTGGATGCTGTATTTACATCGTCACCACACCCATTGGCAAGCTGAGCTCTTCCTCATGCCTGCCCACGAGCTTGTTGCCTTTCTAGGGTCCCTTGTGAGTGAAATTAGGTCACGCAGTGCCGTGTGCACGCTCTCGTCTCACTGGGGAAGCGTATCTGTGCCTCACGTTTCTGCTTGCATGGATTTGAGCAGTGATGCCACTACATCCCTCATTTTACACTCCATTTTTTCCTTATCTGATCCTCATGCAGGAGAAATCGAATTATACCACAAATTCACCACCTTTAGGGTTTACTTTAGCAGCAGCAGCGTTGCATTTCTGAACATGCTGGAAAGATGACCTATGAAGTCATTCTGTTAGAGATGATATTGTGCGTCTACAACAAAGGCTTTTTATACAACAGTAATAGAACAAGACCACACCTGCTCTAAACCAGCCAGTGCTCAGAGCGAATCCTGCGAGGTCCTGACTCTGTTCCAGCAGCTCACACACTTTATAAATACATGTGTACCGAAGCAGTTTTTTACATCACAGAGCCTTGAAGGATGTGTTTCCTGTTTTTTCGGTTAGAGATGTTAGAAAGTCAGAGTAAGAGAGGACCGAAGAGCACGTGATTATGACCTGTTATGCGACTGCTCGAACAAGGCTGAGGTCAAAGATGAGTTAAGTGCGGAGTGAAGTTCTTACGCTGAAATCCTGCACGTTGGTATTCAGACCTCAGGCGTAACTACAAAGTGCATGGAATCAACAAAAACATCAGCATTATTTTATTAATTTGGCTAATCAAAATAACAAAATCGCCTGTATCCTGCACACACATTATGATTCAGTGTCTTGTGGCTTCATTAAGTTGTGCATGTGTGACTGAGTAAAAAATAAACCAACAGGATGTGCTGGATCAAGTGCTATTCTACGCTATGTGCTGCTGAATAATGAGTGTGGAAGCCATTTTGTTAAATTAAACCAGTGATTAATGTGAGAATTATGTGATAACTACAACTATTCAGGCAGCAATATATTGGTGATATACGAGACTATTCGATTTATTTCCACGCTCACCATCTTCTAATACTGTGTGTGTGTGTGTGTGTGTGTGTGTGTGTGTGTGTGTGTGTGTGTTAAACATTGTGATATATGGTATAAGTGATTATTGCCACAGTGATCACTGCGAACCCTGTGGAGATAATCTTCTTGGTGTTGTCGGCTCAGTGTGAGCAGTGTTGAGCGAGTGGACACCCTGATGGATATTTCGGCATGTTCGAGGCTTTACAGGAGGTGTGAATGAAAGATGACGTTAGTGACAGGACACAGCAGACCTGATTTATGCACAGCCTGAGCTTCCTGAGCAGAAAAGAGCAGAAAGGAAGTGTCGACAGCAGAGGCGTGGAGGTGTAATGCCCTAATGTGCTGCCGCAATTGCTTCTGAATTCCTCCTGACAGATCATTTGATTTATTTTTGGGACCAGCGATTAAGGAGCCATGTTTGTTTGCGTGACTCAGAGAGGACCAACTATTTCTCCTGCATCCAGAGGAGACAGATGCTCTCTCTCTTTTTCTCTCTTTCCTTACCCATGTGTCCTGATGTGGACAATGATGTCCTGCTGGACGATGTCTTCACGCAAACACGCTGTGTACTGACTTTAACCACGTTTAGAGAATGGTGTGGATAATAACGCGTTTCTCCTTTTAAAGAACTCTTCCCATATCATCAGTCATCATAAAATCTTCCCCTCTTTTTACCCTTCTCACATTCTTCATGCCATCATGCTGATGCAGCAACATGTGTATTTTTTACAGCAGGTCTGGGCTTGTAGTTGCCTGTGGCTCATGTCAATAGGTCAGAGTTCTGCTTCAAGTCTTCCACATGAGCTCGAGAAGGTGAAGCTGCTGAGGTGAAGTGTTTATCATTTCCCAGCAAGCCTGAGCCTGAGCGAGCGTCTGTCACTGCGTGTCTTTTAGCAACATGTTCAGGGTTTTTATGCCGCTGGAATGAATAACATCCTTCACATCTACAGCCCAGGCTCATAGGAAGAGCTGAAGGATCGTTGTTGTTAATGTTTGTTTGTAGAATTCTGGATCAGAGGCTCTGCCAGTAGCTTTTCTGTAGTTTTCTGTTGTGTATGTAACATTTATGGAAGGAGTCTCCAGTGTCAGCACTTTGTAAAGCTGTAACTTTAAATTTTCTGACATCTTCAGGACAGGGGAGTTTACGTTTTTGTGCTCTCTCACTAACATGACATGCTGTGTTTTGTTTTTTTTTGTCTTAACTTCAAAAGAGAGGGAAAAAAAGAGAGGCTGGTGAGGGAACGACTGTTTATCAGAACGGCTGAGAACAGGAACTTGGGGACGTGCTGTTGTAGGAAAATAATCAACTTCAGGCAGGTTTCAGTAATTCTGCTTCATCACACCACCCTGTCACTCAGTATTTTACTGCAACATCATGTTTATTTCGTTTTCTTTAGTTCATTGAGGAACCAGCAAAATTACTAAAGTCCTTAAACTCACAGCTTATTATTTAGTTAATTATTGTTTAATTCAGTAAAAGAGAATTGAAGACTGGAGTCACACATTTAGAATGCTCTTTGGTTGTCTCACTGGGGGAACCCTTAAATGTTCTACAAAAAGTGTTTCCCTATCAGACAGACTTCCAAGTAGAACCCTTTTGGAAGGGAAGACCTCTTAAGGAACCTTTAAAGAACCCCCTTTTTAAAAAAAAATAAATAAAAAAATAATAATAATAATTGTTACTCATTGTTTTCTTCTTATTATGTAGAACCTGTCCTTTAGTGTCTTGGCACACTGAGAAAAAAAAAGGTTCTTCAGGTGTTCTTCTAAGTGTGCACCGATGCCTCCTGAGAGTTTAAGGGGTTAAAGAACAATCCAAAGTTTCTGTAGGGAACCAAAATTCTTCAGACATCAGTGTAAAGAGTCTTCTGTCAGCTTTTCATTTTTTACGGTGGAGTTCAGCAGTCTAACACTAATGATCATTTCATTTCAGTTTCTGTTAATACGGTTAATTTTTCTGTTAAAATGTCTATAAAAAGAGTCGTACATGATTCCGTGTCTCACCCTGTAGTGATGTAACCTACAGCGGACATAATGCTCTTCAAAACCCATCACTGTTTCATTTCAGCTCCACGCCGCTGGAGAAATAAAGTGCAGATAAATGAAGCGATGGTTCTGTTACATACAGACAGAACTGTATTTCATATTTCTGCACAGCTGACATTTTAAAGTGACGCAGTTAATGATGTGAGTCATGAAAATGTATTTTGGGCCACATTTGTCAGCATTAATAACAATACGCCATGTGACACATCTCTGACTGTTTAATTTTTCAGATTGACAACTTTAATGATTATTTTAGAAAAGCTGAATGTAATAAACGAGTTGTAGATTAACATCTGTGATTTGTTTGTCATTTTTTTAGGCACAGACCTGTCAGAGGAAGACGTTTCACACGTACGGTGTGATTTTGTCTTCACAGAAAGCGGAATATAAATAAACCTGATGTGATATTTTTTCAAATGCATCTGCGCAAAGTAGAACAATTCAACTGTATTTAATAATATCAACAATTATAATAGATAATAATAAAAATATAATAATAATCATAACGATAACAAACTTTATTTATATCACACATTTCATCCATTTAAAATTAATCTCAAAGTGCTTGTAATGTGAAGTAAAAAGCAGAAATAAAGACGAAAGTTCAATATTACTACTACTACTACTACTAATAATAATAATAATAATGCAGTAAATAGCTGTTAAAGAAAGAATAAAATGATAACAATATAAAAGATAAAATACAGGTGCATCTCAATAAATTAGAATGTCGTGGAAAAGTCCATTTATTTCAGTAATTCAACTCAAATTGTGAAACTCGTGTATTAAATAAATTCAATGCCACAGACTGAAGTAGTTTAAGTCTTTGGTTCTTTTAATTGTGATGATTTTGGCTCACATTTAACAAAAACCCACCAATTCACTATCTCAACAAATTAGAATATGGTGACATGCCAATCAGCTAATCAACTCAAAACACCTGCAAAGGTTTCCTGAGCCTTCAAAATGGTCTCTCAGTTTGGTTCACTAGGTAAGCCACAAACATTCATTGCCAAAGAAGCTGGCTGTTCACAGAGTGCTGTATCCAAGCATGTTAACAGAAAGTTGAGTGGAAGGAAAAAGTGTGGAAGAAAAAGATGCACAACCAACCGAGAGAACCGCAGCCTTATGAGGATTGTCAAGCAAAATCGATTCAAGAATTTGAGTGAACGTCACAAGCAATGGACTGAGGCTGGGGTCAAGGCATCAAGAGCCACCACACACAGACGTGTCAGGAATTTGGCTACAGTTGTCGTATTCCTCTTGTTAAGCCACTCCTGAACCACAGACAACGTCAGAGGCGTCTTACCTGGGCTAAGGAGAAGAAGAACTGGACTGTTGCCCAGTGGTCCAAAGTCCTCTTTTCAGATGAGAGTAAGTTTTGTATTTCATTTGGAAACCAAGGTCCTAGAGTCTGGAGGAAGGGTGGAGAAGCTCATAGCCCAAGTTGCTTGAAGTCCAGTGTTCAGTTTCCACAGTCTGTGATGATTTGGGGTGCAATGTCATCTGCTGGTGTTGGTTCATTGTGTTTTTTGAAAACCAAAGTCACTGCACCCGTTTACCAAGAAATTTTGGAGCACTTCATGCTTCCTTCTGCTGACCAGCTTTTTGAAGATGCTGATTTCATTTTCCAGCAGGATTTGGCACCTGCCCACACTGCCAAAAGCACCAAAAGTTGGTTAAATGACCATGGTGTTGGTGTGCTTCACTGGCCAGCAAACTCACCACACCTGAACCCCATAGAGAATCTATGGGGTATTGTCAAGAGGAAAATGAGAAACAGGAGACCAAAAAATTCAGATGAGCTGAAGGCCACTGTCAAAGAAACCTGGGCTTCCATACCACCTCAGCAGTGCCACAAACTGATCACCTCCATGCCACGCCGAATTGAGGCAGCAATTAAAGCAAAAGGAGCCTCTACCAAGTATTGAGTACATGTACAGTAAATGAACATACTTTCCAGAAGGCCAACAATTCACTAAAAATGTTTTTTTTATTGGTCTTATAAAGTATTCTAATTTGCTGAGATAGTGAATTGGTGGGTTTTTGTTAAATGTGAGCCAAAATCATCGCAATTAAAAGAACAAAGACTTAAACTACTTCAGTCTGTGTGCATTGAATTTATTTAATACACGAGTTTCACAATTTGAGTTGAATTACTGAAATAAATGAACTTTTCCACAACATTCTAATTTATTGAGATGCACCTGTATGTAAAATAAATAAATAAATAAAGGGAATACAAATAGAGTACAAGTACAATAATTTAAATAATATAAAAGTAAAGTTCCATTAAAAGCAAGGCAAATAATAATAAGGTAACTAGTTAAATTGTAAAGTGAAAGAATAGATTTGAGCTAGTTTTAATATCAGTGATAGCTGGAGCCTGATGAATGTTTATTAGTTGTTTTCAGATCTTTGGTGCATAGAAACAAAAAACTTCATAACATTTAATATTTCAATATAAATTAAAAATGTATATCATTGTACAGTAAACACAGACCTTTTACTATGTGCAGTGTGTAATGAGATTATCGTGTGTGAAGGACAGGAAGTGGTCGATTCTGTCTGTAGTTCATCATCATAAAGTCACCAAGTGGTGACCGTCTGTCCATACAAAACGTCTCGGAGTGTTTTTTTTTTCCTCTTTGAGAGACGTTCCTCGGTTCCAAGCCTGAACGTGGGCTTTGACACTCGCTTTAAGTTCTGCTGTTATCTGGGAGTAATGGAGGAGGAACAGCAGTAATGGTGTGTAATCGAACACAGCTCCAGACCGTCCTGGGAAATCACGCTGCAGTTAACGGCCTGCTGTGGGAGTTTCTGTGTAAATGCAGGTGAATTTTCTCTCCTCTTTTGGTTTGTGTCGTTCCTGCATCTCTGAACCGTCTGCATGGTTAGTTTTCACACAGTGCGAGAGGAGAAACATCACACTGCTGTAATCCGGCCCACAATCCCACAGCAGATGCTCAAACATGGCAGCCGTCCACGTCCTTTTACTGGATGTGAGTGATGGAGGGTCGTGTGCAGGTCATGGCTCGGCTTCTGGTTCAGATTCATCGAACCGATAGCAAGAACTGAGTGGGGATGTGGTGAACAAGAAGAAGTTTATCTGATGAAGGCTGTATCAGTCACCTAGCTCTAAGTACAACTTTGTCAGTAATGGTTCCTCAAGGGTTCCTGGTCTGGTCTAGCTTCCTAATGGTTTCTACCTGAAATCTGAATTAAAACCTTCTGTGGTAAGGTTCCTGTAGAGCGACAACCAAAAGGACTCTTTAGGGTTCTAGGGTGTAGTGAATTTACTGCACTTGTGTTTTAATCTTGAACACATTCAGCACTCATCTGAGGAGCTCCATCAGTTCCTAAACAGTTTTTGAGATAAAACCCTTTAATCACACACCTTAAACTGTTTAGATCTGTCTCTCTGACGGGGAACCCTTAAAGGTTCTGTGTGATTTCCTCACACGTGCTCCACGGCTCGATGTTAGAAGTCACACTTGGTTTGAAAGTATCCGAGCTCAGCTCAGCTCCTCCTACACGTCCAGAGTCACGTGTTCATGTTTGCACACAGGAAGTCATGTTTATTTCAGTACAGACGTCTTTTGAGGTTTTTTTTTTTTTTCATGTCAGCATTTTCGGTTTTAATTCATGAGGCACCTGTCAGCTGTACATGAGAAAACGTTTCACTCTTATAACCTCTGTCTGATTTATTGTGGTTTCCTGCTTCCTCATTGATAATCTTTATGCTTATACTTTTCTCTTCTGTTGTCTTTTACTTCACTTAGCCTAAATCGTTCATTTTGTCCTTCATTAGATAACGTTTTTGAACGTTTAAATAAAACCGTGTGTGATGTGATTGGCAGATGGTGAGGGATTTTTAAGGCATCTTTAAGGTTTCTTCTTTCTCAGTGTTGGACATTTGTTGCATAAATTATTTGCTGATTTTCATGAACTTCACGCTACGCGGCTCTGTCAGCTGTGGGAAACTTCGAGGTGCGCATCCATGCAAATGACGCTGACTGTTTTTCCTCGAGCTTTATTTGGACCAGAAGCTTTGATGTCTGATGTGACTTCTGTTTTACATTTAATCTTTATTCAAACTGCAGCAACTGGTTTATTTATAATCACCTGATAGTTTCTCAGCTTGGAGAAAACCCTGCTAGCTAAATAACGCTAATACTCATATTTGTTTGGTAAATGTACTCGGGGACGGTTCTGTGATGTGATGAGTTCATCTCCTGTGGCTTTTAGTGCATGTTTTAATATATATATATATATATATATATATATATATATATATATATTTTTTTTTTTTTTTTTTAATTGTGTCAGTTTATTGTGGCAAAAGCAAAAGATTTAAATAATCACGAAACAAACCAATTTTAAAACAGTTCTACTACAGTCTTCTTCTGCAAAAAGGAGTATTGTATAATTAAGGGATCTTCGCTTCTAAAAAGGTTCTGCTTGGAACTATTTCTGAAGGAAACACTCTGTCCTTAAGTGTTCAGTCAGAGAAACAACCAAAGAACCCTTAATGGTTAAAAATTTTCTAAGAGTGTAAGCCATGAGTTTTAATTTACTGAGCTATGAGAGGAATAAAACACTTGTGGTGGACGTGCTGTTATTGGAAAATAATCAACTTTAGGGTGTAACAGTAACCCTGTTTTATCACACCATGACATCATTGATTATTTTATTGCAACAGCACCACACACACACACACACACACACACACACACACACACACACACACACACACACACACATTATTTACATAAAGATTATGATATAGATATAGAATTTTCTCTGTATTGCTCAACTCTAAACAGAATAAATCTATGAAATTTAACGAGTTTAACGTTCCTTAATTATCTGGTTTTATTATTTAAATTTGAAGTGTCCTGAAGTGATCAGCGCACGGCAGCGTCTGAGTGTGTAGCGTACGGATTATGTACTAATCTTTCTGATGCTCTGGTGAGGAAGATAATAGCAGCTAATCTGTGTGTATTTTATGTTTTTTTTTCTCGTCAGGACCCTGCGGGAATCTTCGAGCTGGTGGAGCTTGTGGGAAATGGAACATACGGCCAAGTGTACAAGGTAAGTGCCCTTAGTAGGGTTAATTTAATCCCCTGTAAGAGCACAGGATTTGTATGATGATCGTGTTACAGCCAGTTCAGAGACAGTCACTTTTCATTATTATATGTTTTAGCTGCTGGAAGGTTTTTTCTTTCTTGAGAAACTCTAGCGAGCGAGTCAGATGTGTCAGAGGCGTTGTGTTGAACGTGTGGAATGCTGCGGCGTGTCGAGACCCGTGAATTTCTGTGAACGATCCTCTTCTTCTCTTCCTCTGTGATCCTCTTACAATCCAGACGTTCTGTTTCACGTGTGCAGATAAACGACGTTACAAAACCTTCTCCTGAGTTTCTCACCTCGATCAAAGAACAGTCTATGCGGTGTTTCTGTAGATATTAATGCTTTTTAACGGTCACTGACCTCCACGTGACTGTTATATACAGCACGTTTTATAGTTATTGCTGTTAATGATGTTTTTCACAAATCTGATTTTCTCCAAATCAGATTTGACCTTGATTTCTTTTGATGTCCACTTTTTTGAAACGGATCCAGTTTTTTTTTTTTAATTTTTTTTTTAGCAATAGTATCTGATGCTGCTGTGAATTCTGTCCTGTTTGTGTTACTGAGTCGTAAAGATGGGGGTGTAGTGAAGGGTCCTTGGGGGCGTGTCTGTAACGTGACTGACAGGAGAGAAGTAAACACAAATATAATCAGAACAGCTGTGATTATTCAGGAGGTTTTTTTTTCCTCGGTTCTGTTGCATTTTTAAGACAGTTAACAGTTAAGGAAAACTCCGCCCTGAATATTTGTGATGTGTTTAATAATCCTGGTGATAATTTGTTGGTTGATGCTGTATTTTCAATTTTCTTGTGAGAAGTTGGTGGTTGTGTGTCGCTCTGATGTCATTGTTATTGTTATTCCTATAGTTACAGTGAAGTTTATATGAAAAAAAAAACTATGACATCAAACAATTATGGCAGAGACTCAGATAGCCATCGATGTACGAGGTGATGAGCGTGATGACGTTGACAGTGGTTTGCGCAGAGTGTACAGGTGAGGAGGTGAGAGAGCTGAACAGACTAAAGCACCGCTGCATCGCTCTCTTTAAGTGGAGATGAAGTGAGGGATAAAAATCCCACCGCACTACTATCAGCACAGCATTGTGGGTAATGTAGGAAACCGTTAACTAAAGTGAAAACAGACCAAAGAAAGACGAAAGACGTCAGTGAAAGACGATCATGATCTTGGATTAATATGCAAGTTGTTCAGGGTGGATTTTTCCTTTAACGTATTGTTTCTGAGTTTCTCAGAATATTTCACATTATTAGTACGTGAAACATGACCTCGTATTCCTGATCCATCGTCACTGACGGGTTCCTCAGACTGACAGCATTGATCAGATACTAAGTTTAGATCTTTATTGATGTGTATCAGGTGACTAATTTGTGAAAGTGGACTGCTGTAATGCTGTAATGTGAACCGTCACTGCAGCACAGGATCTGCGCTCCTGTTAGCATGCGATCATTTAGGATTTTAAACGAAATCTGCATGGATAGAGAATGACTGAGGACGTGTTTGCTTCAGCAGAGTGAACCATGGAGAGCTCGGTGGTTTTCAGAAGTTATTTCAGATGACATTGACCCATTTCTGGAACAGTGACACTCCAGAGAACATCGGCTCTCTGTGCACAGCTCGAGATTATGAAACTAAGGCTTTAATTAGACTCTAATGAGTGTTAGTGTCAGTGTTTGTGTCGGTGTCTGTAGCCCTGTCCGTGTCAGTCTCGTTGTCCCTGTCCCTGTCGGTGTCCGTGTCCCCGTTGGTGTCTGTGTCTCGGTCCGTGTCCATGTCCCTCTCTGTGTCCGTTCAGTCTCAGTGTCCGTGTTCGTCTCTGTGTCCATGTCCCTATCAGTGTCTGTGTCCATGTCCGTGTCCCTATCAGTGTCTGTGTCCGTGTCCCTGTTGGTGTCCCTGGCAGTGTCTCGGTCCATGTCCGTGTCCTCGTCGGTGTCCGTGTCCCTGTCGGTGTACCTGCCAGTGTCTGTGTCTGTGTCGTGTCTCTATCTGTTTCTGTGTCCCTGTCAGTGTCTGTGTCCCTGTCAATGTCCCTGTCGGTGTCCGTGTCCATGTCGGTGTCCGTGTCAGTGTCTGTGTCCCTGTCAGTGTCTGTGTCTGTACCCGTGTCTCTGTCAGTGTTGGTGTCCGTGTCCCTGTCTGTGTCTCCGTGTGTGTCCATGTCAGTGTCTGTGTCCCTATCAGTGTCTGTGTCCGTGTCCCTGTTCTGTCCCTGTCAGTGTCTCAGTCCGTGTCCATGTCCCTGTTGGTGTCCGTGTCCCTGTCAATGTCTGTCAGTGTCCCTGTCAATGTCTGTGTCCCTGTCGGTGTCCCTGCCAGTGTCTGTGTCTGTGTCGTGTCTCTATCTGTTTCTGTGTCCCTGTCAGTGTCTGTGTCCCTGTCAATGTCCCTGTTGGTGTCCGTGTCCATGTTG
The DNA here is from genome assembly GCA_023630585.1 of Cranoglanis bouderius. Lineage (NCBI taxonomy): Eukaryota > Metazoa > Chordata > Actinopteri > Siluriformes > Cranoglanididae > Cranoglanis > Cranoglanis bouderius. The sequence goes on from CM042539.1 coordinate 5,064,451, forward strand.
GTGTCCGTGTCAGTGTCTGTGTCCCTATCAGTGTCTGTGTCTGTATCCGTGTCTCTGTCTGTGTCCATGTCAGTGTCTGTGTCCCCTTTGGTGTCTGTGTCCCTGTCTGTGACCCTCTCCGTGTCCGTTCAGTCTCAGTGTCTGTGTCCTTGTCAGTGTTTGTGTCTGTGTTTGTCTCTGTGTCTCTGTCTGTGTTCCTGTCCGTGTCCCTGTCAGTGTCCATGTCGGTGTCCATGTCCCTGTTGGTGTCCATTTCCTTGTTGGTGTCTGTGTTGGTGTCCATTTCCTTGTTGGTGTCCGTGTCCCTATCGGTGACTCGGTCCGTGTCCCTGTCAGTGTCCCTGTCGGTGTCGGTGTCCCTGTCAGTGTCTGTGTCAGTCTCCCTATCAGTGTCTGTGTCCCTGTTGGTGTCCCTGCCAGTGTCCGTGTCTCTATCTGTTTCCGTGTCCCTGTCAATGTCTCTATCAGTGTCTGTGTCCCTATCAGTGTCTGTGTCCGTGTCGGTATCCGTGTCCCTGTCTGTGTCTCCGTCTGTGTCCAAGTCAGTGTCCGTGTCCCTATCAGTGTCTGTGTCCGTGTCTGTATGTGTGTCCCTGTCAGTGCCCGTGTTGGTGTCTGTGTCCCTGTCCTTGTCAGTGTTAGTATCAGTGTTAGTGCGTGTCCACTGTTTTTGAGCTTGTAAGAGGTAGGTTGATTTAACAAAAGCGATGCAAAAATGTATAAAGCAGAACGTGCCTTCTTCATCTTTAAAACGATGACAAGAAGAGCTGCAGCAGCAGAATCGGTACATCTGTAAAAAATATATTTGAGACGGGAAGATGAGAAGGAATGGAGGCAGATGTGATTTGGTAATATTATACCTTTATTACATTGACGGGTTGCAGAAAATACAGAAAAGAAGAAAAAAGAAATGGAGAAAGACACAGAGAGAGATAAAGAGAAAGAGAGGGAGAATAAATTAATGTCAACATGGCAGCCTCCATTCCATTCATCTCCGAGATATGACATGATCATTAAATTCAAAACATTTTCCTTAAATAAAAGAACATTTTTAGAGCTGAGAAGCCCAGCGACTGTATCTGTAATTCTTTTAGAATTTAACAAGAAAGATGATTGAACAGTGTGTCACAGCCAGATTTTCTCATTTGCGCTGTTTCACATGTAAATTCCATCATCGATAAGAAAAAGAAGACCTCTGAGATCCTCCATTTTAATGCAAACTGAATGATGCTAACGTGAAAAGCTGAAATTTGAAGCCAGATTGCAATATTTTTTTTTTTTACGATGCATTACAGTTGCAGCTGGTCATTTTTATCTGAATGCAGAGACAGAACACGCGAGAACTGGACTGAATCAGAGCTGATAAATGATTGAATGGGTTTTGGAACAACAATAACGCAATAACGTTGGTGTCAAAAGTCTTTTATTGCTTTTAGATGACGTTCCTCACCCGCTGTTCTGATTTCCAGGTTCATTCAGAGCCTCAGCACTGATTCAGTTTGGCAAAAGTCTTTCTGTTCTGAATTCAGTGCTGTGAGTCAGAACGGTTCTTTCGCATACCTGGTGTTTAGTGGGTCTGAATGGAGCCCTGCTGTGTTCTCCCCCTCGATGCGGTTCTTTAGTTTAGAACTCAGATCCGAGAACGTCTAAGTGAGGTGGTCCAAGTGAATTCCAAGTGAAAGTGATTCGACTCTGAATCGACTTGACTGCAGGAAGTGAATCAAACACGATGTGTGTTTTGGGTTGCAGTGGTTTTTGTTTGTTTTTTTGGTAGATTTTTTGCAAGCTGTTAAACTGAGCAAAAGAACAGAGCTGCAGAAATGCCATCTGTTCTGGAGATTTAAAGAAAACAAACTCTGGACACAAACTTTTTATTCATATAATCACTTAAGCGTTTATTTAGCACTGACTACATGCTCTCTGTGCTCGGTTGATTTTTTTAAAAAAAATTGTGACTTCTACACACACTTCATAAAGGTTTAGATTTTTTTATGCCTCCGTATTTTTCTGATTGATGAAGGACAGTTTTACAAGGAATTTGTCTTTATTGTTTAACCTTTTGATCTTTTATTCAAAAAATTCACAAAAATACTCTGCTCTCATGGATATCAAACAATTGCAAACACAGCACAGGTTTATCCAAAAAATATCTTTGTTAAATATAGGTGTGCAACAATTATTGGCACCCCTATGAATTAATATGAGAAAAATATATTTGAATTATATTCCCATTGATATTATTAGAGGAAATTATTCAACCATGACTTCCTGTTTCACAGGGGTATAAATATGAGGTAACACATAGACCAAATTCCTAACATTAGTCATTCATAACAATGGGTAAGACCAAGGAATATAGCTGTGATGTGCAGCAAAAAGTTGTTGAGCTTCACAAAATGGGAAGTGGCTATAGGAAAATAGCACAAGCATTGAAAATGCCCATTTCCACCATCAGGGCAATAATTAAGAAGTTCCAGTCAACTGGAAATGTTAAGAATCAACCTGGAATTGGACGTGTGTCTATATTGTCTCAATGCACTGTGAAGAGGATGGTTCAAGTGGCCAAAAAATCTCCAAGGATCACAGCCGGAGAATTGCAGAAGTTAGTTGCGTCTTGGGGTCAGAAAGCCTCCAAAACTACAATCTGAAGTCACCTACATCACCACAAATTGTTTGGAAGGGTTTCAAGAAAAAAGCCTCTACTCTCATCCAAAAACAAACTCAAGCGTCTTCAGTTTGCCCGACACTACTGGAACTTCAAATTGTATCGGGTTCTATGGTCAGATGAAACCAAAACAGAGCTTTTTGGCAATAAACACCAGAGGTGGTTTTGGCGCACACAGAGAGGAAGCCATATGGAAAAGTACCACATGCCCATGGTTAAATATGGTGGTGGCTCTTTTGGGGCTGTTTTTCTGCCAGAGGACCTGGACTTTTTGTTAGGATACATGGCATCATGGACTCTATCAAATATCAACAGATATTAAATGAAAACCTGACTGCCTCAGCCAGAAGGCTTCAAATGGGCCGTGGTTGGATCTTCCAGCAGGACAATGATCCAAAACATACATCAAAATCAACACAAAAATGATTTACTGACCACAAAATCAAGGTCCTGCCCTGGCCATCCCAGTCCCCTGACTTGAAACCCATAGAAAACCTGTGGGGTGAACTGAACAGGAGACTCCACCAGCGTGGACCTCGGAATTTGAAGGATCTGGAGAGATTCTGTAAGATATTTTTTTCTTATAAACCTGTGTTGTGTTTGCAATTGTTTGATATCCATGAGAGCAGAGTATTTTTATGAATATTTTAACAAAAGATCAAAAGGTTAAATAAAGACAATTTTTCACAGCCTTCTTTGCTCATATTTACCGATGGGGCCGATATTAGTGGAGGGCTCTGTAGGTGTGAAAGCGCTGTTACACAGTCGTGTGTAAACCCACTTATTCTTTCTTTATTACATCATTCATGAGGAGTAAAAATTGCTGTCCTGTTTGATTGGTCAGTTTCTCATGAAGCTTGTAGTGTTTTGGTTGGTTAATTTGATCAGTTTCTTTTACATATTTTTTGTAAAACAAGAAACTCAGATTTATGAGTGTTTATTTTAGAGAAGCATGACCATGCCATGACAACAGATTATTATAAGTACAAACTTTAACCACACTACCAGTCAGAATAGATTTGGTTCTGATATAAAACAGTTTTTCAGAAGAGGATTTGTACATTCCTTGGTGAACAGCTTCTCTAATCAAGTTAAAGTCTCTCACTGGAAAACAACATTTCCATCCAATTTTGTGTGATTTGTTTTGCTGAATAAAATTACGCAGTATGTTTCCTTTTCTTTATTTCATTTATCCATGCAGAAAAAATCTACTAAGTGCCTTCACTGTTAAAAAGTCACTCATTAACAGCACAGTTAAAGCCTAAGTGAGTTTTAGCCATTTAGATTTTTGCTCATTTGAAAGAGGCAAAATGAAAAGTGATCTAATTTGGACTGATTATCTAATTAACCACATGGAGATTATTTTAGGAGAGTTATTTCAGTACCTTGTTCCTCTTAACAGAAGAGAGATTGGAAGGTAAATATTCGTCTAACAGCAGGAGATGTTCTGCTAACGCTGTGTGCTCAAATCACCGTCATGGCACTGATCCAGATTAAACACACCGGTGTAATTTAGCCTGTAGTGAGACATCGTCCCATCGCAATGAAGCTGGTGAAGTCTCAAAGTAATTAGACACTCCTGGCTGGCTCGCCAAAAATATAATGATTTTTAGATAATTAAGAGATAAACAGTCTGAAAATGCTTTTAGTCAAAGACTTCCTCACAAACCCATGACCCAAAGGTTAAATCTAGATAGAAGAAAGGGCAAGGTAAAATTTTAATTTTGTTAAAAAGTGGATAATAGAGGCCGAGTCCACACAACACACGGGTAAATCTGAAAATATTTAACACTTGTGTTTTCAGTGCATTTCCAAAAAGTTATCCCATAAGGCAATCAAAAAAACATTCAAAAATGGTGGAAGGCAGCGTGTCGGCTCTTTTGAAGTTGTAGGTCACATGACAATGCCAACATGGCAGATGTAGTACGTCCGAATTGTATTCATGCTACACACATATACTGATCAGTACGTACTGTATCAAAGCCGAGCAGCAGGTACTGAATGGAATGCAGTAGGTACTATCACAGCACACGATTTCGGACACAGCCAGTGTTTTCTCTTTTTTACACTATAACATGAAAATGGTGCTTTCAGATTTATCCACTTTGGAGCATGTATTTAAAAAAGATATCTGATATCACCATGTAGGATGAATGTGACACAAGCAGCCTTGACCAATCAACGTCCACGTTTTATTCACACGTTAACAGAACAGAGCAGACTTGAAGCCTGAAGGCAAACTGGAGGACGATGGAACTATTAGCAATGTCAAAACTCCCAAAACAGTTCTTCACCCAGACAGAACCTTATCATACTGCACACCATAATAAACGACCTGAATCCAAGACACCATGGACATGAGCGCCACAAGCTGGCAGGATATGGTGCAGATGATTGTAACGCCATCACACGGGCAAGGTTCAGTGTTTATTATCTGTAGTGACAGCATTATTTAAAAAACAGGAACACAGAATCTGGAGCTGTAACAGTTTTGGGTGATACGGCACGGGGTGAATTTGAGATGTTGAACCTTTGATTGTCAGATCCTAGATCCGTTTCACAACAAAGATGACAGATTATTGATTCTCATTAGATATACAACCAATTTAATAGTAGATAAACTTTCAGGAAAGCTCATGAGATCTCCACTGAGAATATTGTGAAAAAATGACAACTTAGAAGGCTATTAGTCTGCAATTTAGCTAGATTTAGAAAAACAGTGTTATTAAAGGAAAAATTATGCTTTACATATATTTTATTGAAAAACTATTAGCGGACTTATTTAGGACATTAGTAAAATAGTTTTTGTAATCATTTATACAAAATTAATCACATTTCCAGGTCAGATCATACTTTTATTCATGATGATATTCAGTCTCACAACTTTCTTCTTGTCACATTTCAGGGGAAGAAGGTACTAAACTGAACCATTGCTTGTAACTGGGGTGGACTCTCAAAAGTACCTCTCTCATACATTTACCTTCAATCATTTTACTTAAAATGTGACCACAGGGTTTATTTAAATCACACTGAAGCTATAAAACATGCACTCGAGGCTCCCACACCAGCGACTGTACAGTTTCTCAGTATTTTCTTTGCACTGTATGTGTAAAAATTGCTGTAATTAACGGGAAGATGGTGAGAACAGGATGTACTTTAGTGCCTGAGCACAGCTATATACGGCTGCAGTATTGCGTTTGCCCAGCGAGTGGATCTGAATGAGCAGGTTTCGATTTGCTCGCTGTGTCCTTGCCGAGATCCCTCGTGGCTCTTTTACTGACGGTGCGCCATCTTGGGAGGCCGAGCAGAGCCATTAAAAAGGTGTCCTGTGTGAGGGAGAGATGTATTCTGGGTCAGGATGTGCTTGTGCACTGAGGCGGTGAGACTGTGAGCTCATGTATGCAGTGTTTGAGTTTCAGTGGTGGAAAGAAAACGATGTGGATAAAAAGGAGACGGCAGACTGTCTCACTGCAGTCCACTTTTCTTTTTATGAATGCTTTTAAAGAGTTTTTTTTTTCTTTTCTGCAAACTCCACTGGGCGCCAGAGCTCAGAGGAAATAAGGCCGTGTGGTCACGTTGATTCGTTTGTTCTGCTTTTATTCCTGCAGGATTTCACTCGAGGTCTGTGTGAATTTGTCGCTATTATCAAATTGTGGCTGATGATTAATTATAGTACATTTAATTACAATCAGTTTTCTTATAACAGCACATTCCCCAAGTCTTTTATTCCTCTTATACCACAGCAATCTCCCTATGATTACAATTTTATATTTATTAAAATATCATCATACTTTTTACCTGTTTATAGTTCCATTTAATGTTGTGGAATGTCTATGAAACAAGTTAGTTCCTGTTCTCACTTACGTTATAGCAGCTACAAACAGTCGTTCCCTCACCAGCCTCTCTTTATTCTCTGTGTATTTAAGTTAATCAGATAAAAAACGCAGCTTCGTCGTGTCACAGACAAACCGCAAAGAAGCGTAAACTCCTCTGTCTTGAAGAAGTCACAGCTTTACCTCTGACTGTTACAAAGCACGGACACTGGAGACTCCTTCCATAACTGTTACATAAACACATTTCTCCTTACAGAAAACTTCACCATAACAACAATTACACACATTTTTTAAAATCTGTTTATTATGACTGGAGCTTCCGCCGTACGAGTCCCTGTGAATGAGCTGTTACTATAGAAACGATAACGTATTACAACGAGCGCATTAATATAAACCTGTATGTATGAATGTAATGAGTAGATAATAGTGTTTAATCGAATATATGCAATAACTGTAACAGACTCTTCAGTATGAAGCTCAGGTTTGTTCGAGTAAGATTTTCACTCATGTAGGTCACAAACCTGAAGCTCTAAAACACATTCTCATGTCATTTTGTCACATTTTCTGTTCCGTGGTTTGAGTCATCGGCATACAGACGGGACGCTGAGAGACATTAAACCTCTCACCTCGTTTGGTAGCGTAAAGACAGATATGAGAGGGTCATTGTGGGTCGCGTGTCTCTGTAGACAGACGAGCTCGTCTGGATGAGAGTGTGAAAATCCTCAGCCTCCTCTGCCCGCTGAGCCTGTTGCTAGGATACAGCGAGGAAGGTGGTGTGGGTATTTATTCTGACTGAGTAGCGATGGAATGGAATAACTTCCTGTTTGACACAAATAATGTTTCAGGTATCTATTTGGGAATTGTTGCATGCACAAAAGTATTTAGCTGTACATGATTGTTTTAAACGCAGGTTTTTGTGTGGCTCAGGTCGGGAAGATGCAGCCAGGAACAAACCTGGTGATGAAATCTCGCAGCAACGTCTCACAGTTATAGAGCAAAAACCTGTACACATCTCTTACAGCTATTTTAATAAAATCAGATGTTCTGCTCAGTAGTAACGCTGACTAACTTGGCTATTTTGCTAAAATGATTCCTATAAATGTAGTGGATGGTGAAGGTCTTTTGAAATCTATCCTTCGAGAAGTGACTGTGTTTTTGAGTAATACTCTCCGACATGCTAACACACAGACCACACTTCCTGTGTTACAGCATGAAGTCTCCAAAATGTCCCTGTGAAAAGCAGCATGTTTGCGTTCCAACATAGTCGAAAAATTATTTGTAATACAGGCCCTACTACAGACCTGTAACTTTAGGGTGAGTTTAAAATTTGCTTTAATCGTTTAAAATTACATTTAATTGTTTCAGTTTAATTTAATTGTACAGCTTCAGAAACCAGAAATATTTTTGCCTGTTCAGGGCCATGTGGGCGTGTCTGGTGTCATGACTGGCAATGGTGTCTCCTAGGCAACGTGGCAGAAATATGCCAAAAACTTTCTGTATTCAGCTAGTTTAAAAATCTACACTGATTAACAGCGGGCTGTATGTACACATGACTCGGTTTGTGCTAAAATAAATAAGATAAATAATGCGCTAAAATAAGCTCCACCCACAGCAAACCAGTCCATTATAGCCCCTCCCACCTCAAACCAGTTCAATATTGTCCCTCCCACCTCAAACCAGACCATTATATCCCCTCCCACCTCAAACCAGACCATTATAACCCCTCCAATCTCAAACCGGCCCATTATAGCCACTCCCATGTCAAAGGAGCCAATTATAGCCCTGCCTACCTCAAACAAACCCACTATGGTAAAACAACCCACCTAAAAAAAACAGCTCAATATAGCCCCGCCCACATTGAAACTAGCTTATAGCCCCTCTGCCTCAAACTAACTCACTATAGCCCCTCCCATTTTAAACCCCGCCCAATATAGCCATTCCCCCCCCCCAGACCAGTTACGTGACCACGCCCATCTAAAAATAGCTCATTATAGCCTCACCCAACTCAAACTAGTAAATTATTTACAAAATGTAGACTGAAGAGATGCACATTGTTCTTTCTTGTGTGATCAGTTCTAAATTCAGTGGACTTTCAGCTAGTAGTAAAAAAAATGAATCAGGAATATAATGCGTCAGGAGAATACGATGAATACAGTGTTTATAAAGTGAATTTATTTTTTTATCTAAAACTATGCAGCTCTTCTTTAACTTTATAAAGTACACGGTGTGTGTGTGTGTGTGTGTGTGTGTGTGTGTGTGTGTGTGTGTCAGTGTGAGGGATTTGTGGTGATCTGAAGTTTCTTCACTCTGATCCTCTTCACTCTTTTATTTTTCGACTCTTCAGCACGTTCAGAAGATTTGAAACATTCTCAGATGTTCTGATGTACGGCCGTAAGCCGTTTTTTGACAGCTGGATATCAAACAGGTTTTAACGGTTGCGTACCACTGTTTGGATCGTGAATCTGTTCTGATACAGATGTCTGCTGCACATCTGTGGATCACATCTGATGAAGTGTAAACGTGGAGTCTATGTTGTGGAACGTTTTTGTCGCATCAGCGCGGATCTCGTGTGTAAAACCGATTAAAAAAACAAACAAAAAACCTCCTTTACATGAGCAAGTATGACTCAATGAGTATGCAATTTGTGGCATTTATATTGTTTCTGAATGTGTAAAATAGTGGGTGGAGTCTATGCAAATTAGCTTTGATTTACTGCAGCCTGAAAGTCACGACTGAAGGGCAGGTATTCAATTTGTGGAAGCCTGTTTCTGTCACTTGAAGGCAAAAGCAAACCATGTATTTAATAATAATAATGAGAAAGTGTCATGAAATTATGACCCACTCTGGTGGGTTCTTTAATCAGTGTTCTGGTCGACATGTAATTACACAGTGTCAGTTTGAGAAACTCGTCACGGCCATCAAGAACCATCAGCACATATAAAATCCTCATGTAGTTTTTTCCCCCGTTATGTTGTGTGTGATGTCATTACACATAACTCAGAAACTGCTCACAGAGAGACTCCGGTGTGGACCCGCGTGCCGCTGTGCTGCGAATTAAAGCATCACGGCATGTTAATACTTTCCAACAGTGGAAATGTGGTTAATGAGGACTGAAGGGACTGAGACGTCTCACTGCAATGTCTTCGTTTCGTTGTGAGAGCGAGGAAGGTGTAGTGCATAATTCATTCAGAGAAGCAGGCAGGACGCTCGCCAGGTGATTCACTCCGTCCACAGGGAGACCCACAGCCGGCTAATAAAGATGAATTCACTCAACACCATCAGCTTTTCCTTTTTATCTGCCCTCATTTCCTTTCCTTCCTCGCCTCAGCACCTGTCTCAGCTCAGGTGATGTATCGCCATGGCGCCCACCTCCTCTGCTTGTTGTTGAGTTTGGTTTGGACGGGGCTGGTGTTTGTTCTGGACCGGAGCTCTGGGACAAAGACATAAACCTGGAGCTGAGCTCTGCACCGGCACCGTCCTGTCCACAGTCCACCAGCTTCAGAATTATCTAACAATCCCTTACAGTAGAGATGATACTCTCTAAGTGCAGATCCTTTATGTTTCTGGGCCTGGTTTAGTTATTTTGGGATGTTGGGATGTTATTGGTGTCTTATTTGTTGATGCTGGTCAGCTCTTACATAACAGTAACGATCTCCAGAGACGCTCATGTGCTCAATCCACTTTTTTGCACAGAAGCAGAAACAAACCGCTTTAATCTATTTTGGGATTTTAGTGTTATGTTCTTTCTGATGACGCTCTCCATGTCTCTCTCTGTCTCTCTCTCTCTCTCTCTCTCTCTCTCTCTCTCTCTCTCTCTCTCTCTCTCCAGGGCCGCCATGTCAAGACGGGCCAGCTTGCTGCAATCAAGGTCATGGACGTCACGGGGGTAAGCAAAAATATTTCTCCACCACTGCTCGCTCTCTCTCTTTCTCTCCCTCTAATATATATATATATATATTTCTCCATCCTTGTCTGTGTTGTCATAAAATGCTTACAGTGCAAACATACACACAAATGCAAGGCCATATTTATAATTCATGTATTTAAAACAGGAAACGGTATTTTGCAGGAAAAAAACGGTACACAATTTGGGCCAAATTCAGAGTCAGTGACAGAGTTATTCACGCCAGTGATGTTCCTCAAATATACAGACAAAGTCAAAATAGCAAATGAACATCAGTGTGTGTGCGTGTGTGTGTGTGTGTGTGTGTGTGTGTGTGTGTCCTCTGTCAGGATGAGGAGGAGGAAATCAAAGCGGAGATCAACATGCTGAAAAAGTACTCGCACCATCGCAACATCGCCACGTACTACGGAGCCTTTGTCAAGAAGAACCCACCGGGCGTCGACGACCAGCTGTGGGTCAGTGCAGAGAAGTGACACAAATCAGTGTGTGTGTGTGTGTGTGTGTGTGTGTGTGTGTGTGTGTGTACTTAGACTCTCTTTCTGTGTGTAGAATGTCTCAGCACATTGTACTGTAGACTTGTGACATGATGCAGTATGTCATGGGACTGATGCTTAAATGCGACATCGCTGTCTGTGGTCTGACACACACACACACACACACACACACACGTGCGACTTTTCTCTGAGGATTGTAGCTCAGCAGTTCGGCTTGTGTCAGCAGCGTGGTCAGACTCTGAGCTGATGTACAGTCTGCATGCTGACACACACAGACACACACACACACACACACACACACACACACACACACACACACACACACAGACACAATTGCATTTATGAGTTTCATTTTTAAACAGCTTCCTCTTCAACTTGTGAACCAACAGATCTCTTCATTTTGATGTATATTCATGATTTTGTAAATTTATTCGGCTTTTTAAATTCATTTTAGTTATAGTTTAACATTATGAAATACAATCTTTGCCAAGTTGAGTTTGACCTACATTTAAATGTATTTAATTTTATTTTATTTGGCATAAAATCAGATCAGCGCAAATAAATCTCCAGATCAACGTGTCCTTCAGGGTGTTTCCTTTACCCTGAAAAAATAATATTTTCATTCCTTACATTCCTTTGGAAGTCTGTTCACGTGTAGTGTGGAGGAGTGAATGTTGGAAAAATAACGTTATGCTGTAAAATGTTGTTTTCAACCAATCTTTTTGATGCCATGTTGGTCCACATTCTCACTGCACAGCGCCACCTGGTGTCCGGAGGTCTCAGACTTGCCATCAGTTACTGAGCAAAAACCTCTCAGTCAGTTTCATAAAAGTCATAAACCACAAATATGGGGTTTTTACTGTGTTGCGTTTCACTGCCTATCTGTTTAATTTATCAACTGATTTCTCTGTTTTCATTTACTGTGTCTCTGTTATTAATCTCAAACTGGCAGTAAAACTGTCATCTACACTGTAAATCTCCGCTCGCGTGTCAGTGTTTTGTACGCACTGTGTGCCTGCACACGTCGGGTCATTTAGATGCCCTTCAGTAACTGCATTACACTTTTACCTCGCTCTAGTCAACAACTGTTTATAACAAAAAGCCGGTTCTTTAGAAGTGTTGTTCATTTTTAATTCAGTGTCATAAAGAGTAGCTTCAAAACCTGCAAACAAAAATGGAACAAAAGTGTAGAGAGAGTATTTATTTATTTATTAGTTTTCCCTGCTTCATACTAATTAAAAACCAGGGCCTATTATAAGTTGTGTGTATGTGTGTGTGTGTGTGTGTGTAGTTGGTGATGGAGTTCTGCGGTGCCGGCTCAGTCACAGACCTGATAAAGAACACTAAAGGAAACTCGCTGAAGGAGGAGTGGACGGCTTACATCTGCAGAGAAATCCTCCGAGTGAGTGTCCGAATGTAACCTTTCTCTCAACTTCTGAAAATTATTTATTAATATTAATACATAGTTTAATCAAACAACTAAAACTGGCTGAGGATCTGAGGATCATCTCTAGACCTTTATCCTCGTTAAAAATACCAGAGTTGGTGAATATACAGTACATGAATATGCAAGTTAGGAAACATTCACATTAGTCACATTAGAGTCTTATTTCAGAGTCTGAAGAGAGATTCACATCCTCATTTTCTCTCGTTTCAGAAGGGGTTTTTACCCAAACACTTAAATCTATAGAATCAGAATGAGCGTTAAAGAGGAGCTTAAACGTCAGGCTGAAGTGGAAATGTAAGGATATGATTAGATTTAGGTTAATTATGTTCTCTCTGTCCGTGCTGTAGGGTCTGACTCATCTTCACCAGCACAAAGTCATCCACCGTGACATTAAAGGCCAGAACGTCCTGCTCACGGAGAACGCTGAGGTCAAACTGGGTGAGTAACATGAACAAAACGACTCTGTAAAGAGGTGTTGATTAATATCTCTCTGTAAAGCGTATTTACTAAAAGGTAACGTTTATGTGTCCGTGTACAGATGTTTCTGTTGGTGATGTAATGATTCATGCTGAAATATTCAGTTTCCTGCATTGCAACTGGTTACTGATGTTACGTTTATTCTCTAAATAACACATTTCCCCCTGAGCCCAGTCATTTTTCTTATTTTTCCACATCATTTTACTCACTGGTTCATTTTACAGCCAGACTGTGACACTGGAATTCATTTTTAATAATTTGAGGAATTTTAACTTTGTGATATTTTATGCAAAATAAACTGAACTCGAATATGAACTATTTTTCTAAATCCATGAAAACCGTTGTCACGTCATGTTTACAGTTTCAGGTGACTAACAAACTTTTAACGTGTTTCCTCCAAGAAAGCTGTCGAGTCAGACACGAGGATCCAGAAGCATAAAATATAAGGAAATCCTTAAATAAAAATCTATCTGTCTACCTACCTATCTGTCTATCTATCTGTCGACCTACACTATACCTACACATACAAAAGTATGTGCACCCCTGATTATCACACCCATATGAGGTTCTTCCCCACAAAGTCTGGAGCACACAGTTGTGTAGAACGTCTCTGTACGCTGTAGCTTTACAGTTTCCCTTCACTGGAACTAAGAGGCCCAAACCTGTTCCAGCACGACACAAAGTGCACAAAACAAGCTCCATGAAGACATGGTGTGTTAAGTTTGGAAGAAGGTGGAAGAAGAACTGGAGTGTCCTGCACAGAGCCCTGACCTCAACCCCACTGAACACCTCTGGGATGAACTGGAACTGGAGCCTCCTCACCCAACATCAGCACCTGACCTCAACCTCACTAATGCTCTTGAAGCTTAATGAACACTAATCCCCACAGCCACGCCCCATAATCTAGTGGAAAGCCTTCCCAGAAGAGTGGAGCTCATTATAGCAGCAAAGGGGGAATAAATCTGGAATGGGATGTTCAACAACGCATATGGGTGTGATGATCAGGGGTGCACATACTTTTGCTCTATCTATTTATCTATCTTAATAATAATAATGATGACGATACAGTTTGAACTAATTAGTAGAAACAGATTTGTTTGTTCCTCTGTGCGAGGTTTTGGACCTGGTGAAACATCGTTTTCTTTCCTGCTGGGTTGCCATGACAACGGTGCCCGCAGCGACCAGGAGAGAGAGCGATGCTGAGGCAGATGGTCTTGTGCACTCCATCAGAGACTCTCACCTTGTTACTGTACACTGAAATATTACAGCCAAGCACTGGGGTCTGACTGTGTGTGTGTGTGTGTGTGTGTGTGTGTGTGTGTGTGTGTGTGTGTGTGTGTGTGTGTGTATCATCTCTCACCAGTGGACTTTGGTGTGAGTGCACAGTTGGACCGCACCGTGGGCAGGAGGAACACGTTTATCGGCACGCCCTATTGGATGGCTCCAGAGGTCATCGCCTGTGACGAGAATCCAGATGCCACGTACGACTTCAAGGTATTTTAACAGACAGAGTTTAATTACATAATCACACACTCTAAAAACTGGACTGTGTGTGTGTGTGTGTGTGTGTGTGTGTGTGTTTAATAAAATTCCCTTTCTGTGTTTCAGAGCGATTTGTGGTCTTTAGGAATTACAGCTATTGAGATGGCAGAAGGAGCGCCGCGTAAGTCCACAACACGTCTCCTGTATCTGATAAAAATTTACTAAAGCAGTTACTGATTTACTTTCTACTCATCTCTCTCTCTCTCTCTCTCTCTCTCTCTCTCTCTCGCTCTCTCTCTCTCTCTCTCTCTTTTTAGCTCTGTGTGATATGCACCCGATGCGTGCACTCTTCCTCATTCCCAGAAATCCGGCTCCTCGACTCAAGTCAAAGAAGTGGTGAGTGTCGAGTCCCTCGTGATATTAAACCGCTCTTCATCCTGTTCTCCTCTTCTAACAGAGACGTTCCACACCACAACAACATACACACGCCACTGTGCTGTGTGCACTTTACTGAGCCTGACAGGTAGAGAGGCCACACCCCCTTGACTAAGACTGACCTGTACATAGGCCACACCTCGTTTACTGAGCCTGACAGATGTAGAGGCCACACCCCCTTAACTGAGATTGACAGGTATGAATGCCACGTCTTCTGTACTGAGACTGACATACAGAGGCCACGCCTCATTCAAGAAGAATGATATTAATTCCAGAGGAGGAGGCGTGGCTTTTGTGTGTCAGTCCCAGTGGAGGAGGCGTGGCCTCTGTACCTGTCAGTCAGGAGACAGATGAAAATTTGTGCTAGAGTGATTTGTGGTGACAAAAAGACAATTTTAAACCTAAGTGCATAAAGAAACATAAATAAATGAAAAACAAATAAATAATACAAAATGGATAAATGCAAAGTAAGTGGAGAGAAGGTCAGTGTTCTGTGTGAACAGGACGAGCTTCAGAACTTACCAAAGGAACAGAGACACAGAACCGAAATAAAGAGTTTCGTCTGCTATAAACTCATCTTTCTTCTTAAGAACGCTCTGTCTCCAGTGCAGTGTGATATTTTTAGACTTCAGATGATTGACAGGATTACGATCACAGCGTTCTTGGTGAAAAAAGCTGCCCATAATTGTAGATAGCACCTGTAGAAATCCCCCAAAGACACACTCGCTCTCATCTCGTCCGTAACTCGTCCTTGTGCAGGACAGCGGGTTTGTCTTTCATCACGCTTCTTAGCATCTGTAACTCCTGAGAATCAATCAGAGATGTGACGTTTCTGCTGGAAGAAGTTTTGATCCACTGCTTTTGTTAGTCGCTCTTGATTTATCTGGCCGTGTGGTGATAAAATAAAATAAATCAAAGTGCTCATGAAACACTTCAGGAGGT
The DNA here is from genome assembly GCA_023630585.1 of Cranoglanis bouderius. Classification (NCBI taxonomy): domain Eukaryota; kingdom Metazoa; phylum Chordata; class Actinopteri; order Siluriformes; family Cranoglanididae; genus Cranoglanis; species Cranoglanis bouderius. Next base: position 5,080,130 of record CM042539.1, read on the forward strand.
TTATAGATGAAGGGAATCTGAACGACACGCCACTTCCTTTCTCTCGTCTCTCTGCAGGACGAAGAAGTTCCAGTCGTTTATTGACAGCTGCCTGGTGAAGAACCACACGCAGAGGCCCAGCACCGAGCAGCTGCTTAAACATCCCTTCATCCGAGACCTGCCTAATGAGCGACAGGTCCGCATCCAGCTCAAAGACCACATCGACCGCACCAAGAAGAAGAGAGGAGAGCGGGGTGAGGACCTGAACACACAGAAAACTCCAGAATATTCACTGGTCCAGAATTATGCAGTCAAATCAAATAATATTAAATAATAATAATAAATAATAATAATATAATAATATTACTGCTAGCGACGGAACCGAACCAAAACCCAGGATGAGTATCAGATGGATACCAGCCAGAAAAAGGTGGCTTGGATATCAGAGAAATAAAGGAATTTGATCTGATCCTGTAATGAATGGATTTGGAAAAGTTTTTTTTTTTTTTTTAACGTTTGCATATAAAGAGACTTGATTATATTTCTTGTTAGGATTTATTTTTATTGTAATTTGTATTATAATTCTACTTTATACTTATTTATTACTGTATATATGCAATGTAAGTGACTTTTGTGTGAAAGCTGCAGTTTTGTGTGTCATGTTTAGCTGTGCACAGTATTTTTCCTGTATTTTTTATGGTCTTCAGTTAAAAAATCATTTTAAAGCTTAGCAGTTTCTACAGAGAAGCGTACGGGACGGATATTACCCCATACTCAATATTTCAGTAATGATATTGATATCAGAAAACAAAACGTGGTATCGTGCCATCTCTAGTTACTACACTGCTATAATGGTCACAGAGGATACTTGTTTCTGATTGGCTGGCAGGTCTGCATTAATCCTTTATATCAGATCCTTCTAATGGAGATTTGGTTAAAATTTTTGATCACAATTCCAAATCAAAGCTTCTGATTTAACTACACTGAGTAAATGTTCAAATTTTATCAAAGTGTCTAAAGCCGTATTTCGGTGGGATTAGTTTTCTATGTGAAGGTGTATCTCTGTAATTTTAACCGCATCACGTTTGTCATCTCTGTGTTTTACAGATGAGACGGAGTACGAGTACAGCGGCAGCGAGGAGGAGGAGGAGGAACGGGACATCGGAGAACCCAGGTAGAGAATAAACCCTGCTCAGAGGTGCCAATATTTACAGATTAGCTAATGGTCGTTCTGAAACGAGAGCAGTCCAAATCAGTTCTCGAGCTGCAAAATGCTGTTTGTTTGGGGTTCAGGGGGCGGTGTCTTTGGATTCATTGGTTTGTCTCTTAAACCTGAGGAAACGTGTTCTGTAAACATTCTCTCCGTGTCAGTAGAACAGCTGTACAGATGTGTGGTGTAAATGTTGAGAACGTTGTGACTCTCGCGCCTGTCCGCAGCTCCATCATCAACATCCCGGGCGAGTCCACTCTGAGGCGGGACTTCCTGCGTCTGCAGCTGGCCAATAAGGAGCGCTCCGAGGCCCTGCGACGACAACAGCTGGAACAGCAGCAGAACGACGAGCACAAGCGCCAACTACTGGCCGAGAGACAGAAACGCATCGAGGAGCAGAAGGAGCAGAGGAGGAGGCTGGAGGAGGTACGAAGAAAAACTGTGAATATTGGTGTGTGAGAGAGGAAGAGGTGGAACAGAGAGAGAGAGAAAAAGAGAGAGAGATTCTGCAGTGGATCTGTTTGGCCTCAGGGGTAAAAATAAAGCTGCTCGGGAAAAAAAAACACACAGTATGAATGAAGCGTCGCTCATCAGCTGTTACTGAAAAAAAACAATGTCTGGGACACACACACACACACACACACACACACACACACACACACCATGCGCTAGTGCTGATGCTTCATAAAAACAGCGCAGCAAAATGACAGAAACCGTAGCATTACTGCACCATAAAACCACACACACACCTGCTTTGGTCAAATAACTAACAGAAACATAGGCATCTGATGCACATGTCGAGAAAAATCTCTTTTATGTGCCTTTTAGTGCCTCCGTCACTAGGTGGTGGGTTATTACGTTTCTGTGCGTCCATCCGAGATCCTCGTTAGCGCGGTATCTCAAGAGCGAGTACTTGAATGTTTGTAGGATTGATGTGGAATGATCATTATAACCAGCAGATGAACTGATTAGATTTTAGAGTTGATCCAAATAGGGTCAAGGTCACAGCAAGGTCAAATGTCTGAAATACCTTTTCTTCAACAGTTTTATTACTATTTGAAGTGTAATTTTAGGATATTTCAGGCATACACATTAGTATTTAGAAGCATGGGCGTTTAAAGTTCAAAGGGAGCTGCCCCTTATCACTCACACCGCCATCTAGTGGCATGGAGACAGGAACTGCAGCTCACACTGAGGAGTGTTTTTCTCCTATCGTCTCCACAGCAACAGCGTCGGGAGAGAGAGCTGCGCAAACAGCAGGAGAGAGAGCAGCGGAGACGCTACGAGGAGATGGAGCAGTTACGGAGAGAGGAGGAGAGGAGACACGCCGAGAGGGAGCAGGTACACACACACACACACACGCACACACTCACACAGGACATGTGTAGGTAGATACATGGCAGAAACAAACATGCAATACTGCTGAAACATCACACACACACACACACACAGATATTCCTGTATACAGCAGTACCGATTGAAATATTTGAACACTTGGAGCTGCAGGATAAAATTGTCTTGTAGAAGAATAAATAAATAAGTGAATGAATATACCACTAAAGAGACAAGGCTCCAGATTTAATCAATAAAAATCATTATCTAATATTAGCCTTATTTACCTTCAGCACATCAGTATGGTGGTTGATTAGATTTAATTAATGGAAGAGAAGTTAATAATCAGGAACAGGAAGGAGTACATATTTCAGCTGTGTTTCTGATAGAACCACACACACACACACACACACACACACACACACACACACACACACACACACACACACACACACACTATAGCACACAGTGGGTGTAGCGCAGCGACACGTCGGCCTCCGTGCGTTCTGTCTGTCTCACACAATCACACAATAAACACTTTTAACACATTTAAGAATAAATCAGAGGCAGCTCCACGAACCACTGAAACACACTGTGCTTAAAAAACAGCCCACTTCCTAATAACGCTGTAATGTAGGGTTCTGAAACTTCACTACAGCTGGGTACGTCTTTAAAAAACCATTCAGACACCCTTATGACTTCAGAACAGATTTATATTCTGAACATAATCCAACTAGTTCATTTTTTATTTGTTTCTTTGTTTCTTTGTTTGTTTGTTCATTCGTTTGAGCTTCCACGTGTATACATATTTGAATGAAAATCAGATATTCCTCAGTAAACAAATAAGCCACCACTGCCCTATTTATTTATTTATTTGTTTGTTTGTTTACTATAGCTATTAGAGGTTTTTATAAATTTTAATGCATAACAAATCAATTAAACTTGATTAATTAAAAATATATTTGTATATTCTGTTGATCAGAGTAATATGGACTGAAAACGCTGAAATCTATCATGCTATAGATCATCATCTTTATTAATGGGCAAAAAAAATGAACAGATAAAGTCTGAAAAGTGTACATGAGGAAAAGGAAAAGGATGAGAACCCTGTGTGCATCACAGAACCCGCCCTGAGAACCTCGGTTCTTCGGGATCTCTTTATTTCGTGATGCTAATGCAGTGCGCTTCTCTCTCTCTTTGCACACCTCTCTGCATGATGCTCCTCTGAATTTCCGCTTCAGCACACTTCGAGCACAAAAGTCAAATCTACTAACGAGTTATTTTAATGTACAACTCGCTGTACACTCCGGGTTCTCTGTCGGAACCGTGCAATTTTGTCTTTTTATTCTGTAATTCTTTCTAACAGTATTAATCTTCCTGCTGTCTGTTTCACTGTTCTTTCCCACTCTCTGTCCCTTGTCCTTATCTTTTGCTATCATTGGGGTTCTGCTGGGTTCCGCTGGGTTCTGCTGGGTTCTGCGTGCTCCTGTTAGGAGTATATCCGCCGTCAGCTGGAGGAGGAACAGAGGCAGTTGGAGATTTTGCAGCAGCAGCTTCTACAGGAACAGGCTCTCCTTCTGGTAAACTAACCCCGTGACCTTTCACCTCCACACCTACTCAGCACTTCCTCATGATGTGCATGTCTTCCAGCTCGTGTTCCAGTATATGTCCGTGTGTTAGAGTCTCAAATTCATTCTGATGCATTTACAGGAAATAAAAGAAAGCGTTAAGAACATGTTCTCACAGATTAGACCGTGTGTTGAGTCTGAATCAGAGTTCATGTTCTGTATTTGTGTGACTTTCTTCTTGTGTTGCTCTTTTTGTGTGTGTGTGTGTGTGTGTGTGTGTGTGTGTGTGTGTGTGTAGCTGTAGAAATCTCAGTATTTCTCCTGTGGCACTTTTATTGAAATGCAGTACAAGAAATTGTGATTGGTGTGATGAATTGAGAGGTGCCCCAAAAAAACATTTTACACGGAACATCTTTTTGGGTTTTTTTTTATAAAGTGCCCACAAGGAAAAAATATGAGCACTGAGATTTGAAAGTGGACCTTTTGTACCTATTGGTCCCTTTGTTGAGTCTGAATCATTGAGCTGAAAATGTCCTCATGAAACTCTTTCAGAAATACATTGACAGAAAAATATAAATGAATCTTTAGCAAATGCGTGTAGAAATCACAAAGATCACCCGAGCACGGAGAACACCGAGCCGACGCGAAATACGTGATTAGACAATTATATAAATGAGTTTAAAACGTTTTTTCTGTCGTATCTAGTGTTTATTTTCACGTATGAACACGTGGCATTTCTTCAGCACGACAGCTCTGTCCTTTGGCTCGGTTTTGAGTCTTGTAGCTCAGTTTAACAGCTTGCAAAATAAATAATCTACAAGAAAATCCTGCAACCCAAAGCACACGCCATGTTTGATTCACTTCCTGCAGGTGAGTCGATTCAGAGTCACTTTCTCGCTACTAGAGTTCACTTGGAAGCAGACTGAGACCACTTCACTCGGACGCTCTCGGACCTGAGTGTGATCGCTGTGTTCTCACCTGACTAAAGAACCGCACTGAGCAGGAGAACACACCTGGGTTCTGTTTATGTGAAAGTACTCTGAGCTTTTCAATGAATCAGTGAACTAAACAGCTGTGCTGGTGTGTAAATCCCGTCTCGGCTAGACGTCATTACGCGTCCTGACTCTGTGTTCCCGTCCGCAGTGCAGGCAGAGCTTTATCGACCAGGCAAATTGATTTTCGACAGCCCTGAGGTGATTAGTGGCAGCTCTGTAGCTTGTGCCTCATTGCTGTAGGAAATTAGATTTGGAGCTGCTGGATAATTGGCTATCAATAGATCTATTTCACGAACCTAATGGCTTTGTATAAAATTGTTTCCCCATAGACGTTGCTTGTAGATAAAAAATAAAGTGCACAATTTGAAACAAACCTGCACTGTTTTAAGAAGGGTGACAGGATCTGTTAGCAATGCTGCGAGATATCATCTGTGATTATTCAGCAACGTGTCTGGGTTGTAAATGGCCTGGTTTTGCTCTTTAGAGTTCTTATCTCTTGTTTTTCACCTTCACACAACACCATTTTCAAAATGTATGTGTTAACATTTTTTATTGATTCACATTATAGACCTCGGGTTATTCAGTACACAGATTGATCTGGCTTTGAAACCCACAAACAATTAAAAACATCGCAAAGTAGCATGTTCTCATGCAGTATAGTGTAATACGGGTTTGAGAAATGACCTTGAGTCCTTGTCGTGTTCAGCTACTCATCAGTGTGTACATTTGTTTTAAGGGAAACGTTAAGGAATTTAAAGGAAAATAGTTCACCATTTTGGGTTGGGTTGTACACAATAAAATGACTAGCTAGAAAAGTTAAATGCTTAAATTGTTATAAATGGGACTTCAGAATAACAGCACACACACTTAGTTACGCTTTGTTTGCGTCGTAATCAGAGTCAGTGACTTATTTCCAAATGTTACGTCAGTATTAACGTAGGGAAAGTTCCTGGTATTCGGAGTCGGTTTACGCAGCTGCTTATGTGGATTTTCGGAGTTCCACATTCACATTATTAAAATCACCTGAGTGTAGTTCACACCTCAGAGGTTGCCAGATTTGTCTTGAGTAGAACATTTAGTTTCTCACTAGTGCTTTAAACATAAGCACTCGTCTTTAAGCCGAAAACAAAATCAGGGATCGAAAATGTGGACTGAAGAAGGACATGGTGTTGTTTTCCTTTGCTTTCTTTCATATTTAATTTCATGTAACATAAGAGACGAGAGAGAATTTAAAAAAATGTAATCAAAAGACTAATATGATGATATATGAATGAGAAGATGGCGAGTGTTGAAATAAATCTAAGAGTCTCGCATATCACCAAAATATTACTGCGTGAATAGTCTTAGTTGTAATGATCACATTAATCACTGCAACATTTGATGTGATTAAACAAAATGGCTTCCACACTCATTATTCTGCAGCACATGATCCAGAACATCCATATCCATATCCATGTCTTATAAAGGCTTCATAAAAATGTGAAAATGTCCTGATTTTCAGTGTTTTCTTTCCCCCGTCTGTGTTCCGGTGCAGGAGTATAAGCGGAAGCAGCTGGAGGAGCAGAGGCAGGCGGAGAGGCTTCAGAGACAGCTCCAGCAGGAGAGAGCTTACCTGGTCTCCCTCCAACAGCAGCAGCAGCAGGAACCTCGACCTGCCGAGAAGAAGCAGCTCTATCACTACAAGGACTCGGTCAACCCCAGCGACAAACCCGCCTGGGCCAAAGAGGTACGAACCTTCTGAGTTAAAACACAGAGGAACCTGCTGGAGATCGGTGTTCCGTCACAGCACACAACAGTGAAAAAATCTTGTTCATTATCGGGGTTCTCACATGTCCTGGAAAACCAGAAAAACCTGGAGGTTTATACATGAGTTATACACATCCATGCAACATGTCTTGAAAATACAAAAATGGATCAAATGTGCTGGAAAATATTAGTGAGGTCATAAAAAATGTTTTAAAAAAATCACTGAACTTTAGTGAAATATTTCCTCAGGTGATCTCACATATACGCATTTACACTGTAAAAATCATGTCACACAGAATAAATAAATAGATTTAATTATTTAATTATTAATGTTTATTTTACAAATAAAAATCCTGAGCCAAAATCTGTTTTGCAGCAGAGACCCATTTTTCCACTAAAGGTGAGTCCATGTATCCGTTTTCACATCATATAACATACCTGTGAAAGTGGGAGGAGTTCCTCTGGAGGATGGGGGGGTGGACACTAGTGATTGACACAATTAGTAAAACGAAATAAAAGAAAACCAAACTGCACTGGGTGGTGATTTCAGATCAGCTTTTTAATGGTCTTAGGAGTCAAAAGGTTCTTAAATAATTGTATTCAGTAAGTATATGTTATGTAAGATATTTCAGCAGGATATGAGAAAACATTTGTGTGAGTAGGTTTCTGTAAGTAAGAGGCCATTAGAGATTATTAGAGGTCACTAGGAATCATTAGGGGTCACTAGGGGTCATTAGATGTTATATATTCTTGACATTAATGTTATGGGTGAGCTTCCATGAGCAACAGTTTCCTGGAAAATGATTCTCCAAAATTCTCCAAAATTAGTTCTAACTCATTTCTCTTCACGTCAGTATCACGTTTGTAATAATAATTTTTATCCAGGTCATGAGACGAGCCCAAAGTAACTCCCCTCGTCTGCCTACAAAGAACCAGCATCATGAGGAGGCGCGTCTTTCGCACCTCCTCCTACTCCCTGACCAAGCCTCCAGCCAGCTCCCTGCCCGCCCCCCATCCTACCCAGCCGCCGCCCCCTCCCACGCCCAGAGAGAGAGGGCCGAGCTTCAGCTCAGGCAGCTGGGCAACAGCGCCAACGTTCCCAGGATCCGGGTGTCCTGTGAGCCGGATCTGGCTCAGATCAGCCAGCTGTTTCCAGGGCAGGGCCAGGAGAACCGTGGGCGGAGCCCCGGACGATCCGGCGCGTGGGAGAGTGAGGTAGAGAGACAGATGCCAAAAACCAGCCATGACTGGAGCTGGGCAAATCATGCCATCTTTACCCCACTGGCTGCAGGGAATAAACTTCTGGCACTTTCTCCAAACTCCTCTCTGATCTCTTTGGGTTTTTGGATGAACTCTCTGGGAAAGCCTCATTTCCTTCTTTAGTCCCAAGCTCCATCAAAGTGGGATTTGGTGGGATTTTGGTGACTGCAAGCTCTTTTGTCTTTTCTCTCCAGCTTCGTCCTCTACAAAATCTCACTCTCTTTTAACTGTTTTACTCCTACAGAGGGACAGCGTCTGGTGAAGGTTGGGGATTTGGTTGTGTTGAGTCATGAGAAGCCAATTTAAATCAATTGATTGGCATAATAATGATTAATAATGACTCATAACACTACACAAAATCCCTCTCCTCTTAGGATGGGAATAACAAATGCTCAGTATTAAAGTTTTTCTCTTCTCTCTCTGTTTAATATCTCCCTTTAGATTTGGTTTCCTCCAAGGCTATTCTCTTCTGTCCTCTTTTATGAAGAGTTTATTGATGTTTCATTATTACAAGAAACATTCATGTTTGTGTAAACATAACCTTTAATACAATATGAAGGGAATCATCTCAGTTTTGCTGCAGGATCGTTCTGGTGGTCTTTAACCTCACTCGTGTTTAACAGCATCAGAGGAAACTCTCACACAGCCACGTCTCAGCCAATCATTTTAAACAGGTCTAATTATAAAAAATAAAACGGAGCATGAGGCCATGCTGTTGATTTCAGGGTTTATAGATTTTGATCACTGATTTAGAAAAATAAATGAGCTGCTGTGTCACAGTCACATCTTATTATTTTCTCAATTCATGAAGGCTGATATGCAGCACATCTGCTGCTGTGTGTAGTAATTTAATTTAGATATTTATTCCTCTAGTTCCTCCACATCCATTCTAATGAGCAGTTTTAGTTTTACTGTGTTGAGGGATTGGATTTTAACACTTCAGCATGTGCGCAGCTTTAGCTCCTTACACACTGACTGAGCTTGTTAAAGAGTATTAATTAATAAGGTGATGAGTTCAGATCAGAGTTGGGAGAAAAGCAACTTCAGGAGTGAGGCAAGTTTCACACACTGTACCTGACATTTTCCTGTTCTCCAGGTGGAGGAGCGTTCCAAACTAAACCGACAGAGTTCTCCAGCTCTGCAGCACAAAGTGGCCAATCGGATTTCTGACCCGTCACTGCCTCCTCGCTCCGAGTCCTTCAGCAGCGGAGGCATCCAGCAGGCTCGGACTCCGCCCATGCATCGCTCCGTCGAGCCCCAGGTATAAACCTGCGCTACTGTCAGAGCTGCTGTTATAGAAAATTAATCAACACCTTCTGAACCATCACAATCCAGAACTCCGCAGCGCTGTGGTGTAATGATTATTAGCACATGTCTGATGTTGACTCTTGAATCGTGGGTTCTCCAGATGGCTCACTTGGTCTCGGTGAAGTCTCACGGTTCCTCGATGACGGGCTCGCAGTCTCTGCATGATCAGTCTTCCCAGGGCGTCTCGGCTTTCCAGGAGAGTCTGTCGCCCCACCGGCCCCCGATGCCCCGGCAGAACTCGGACCCCACCTCGGAGACACCCATGCCTCCACCTCGCATCACGAGCCGAGATGACAAGTTCGACCGCAGCTCCTGGCTGAGACAGGAAGAGGAAGTTCCACCCAAGGTGTGGGATTTGTGTTCCTTTGATCACTCCTGCAGCGCTGATGCTCAGAATTTTGCTGATATTGCTTGTAAAATGAACAGATGATCTGAGTTCTGTAGAATGATTTCATATCCAAATTCATGTCTGAGATCTTTGGTTTCAGGTTCCTCAGAGGACAACCTCTATATCTCCTGCACTGGTTAGAAAGAACTCACCTGGGAATGGACCTGGAGGTTTGGGGCCAAGGCCGGGTTCTCACCTCATCCGAGCCAGGTACACACACACACACTCACTCACACACACGCACACACACACACACACACACACACACACACACACAGAGGTGTATCATGGAGAATTTTTTTTTTTACATATAAATGATCCAAGTAGGGGGGCACGGTAGCTTGGTTAGTACATTTGCCTCATACCTCCAGGGTTGTGGGTTTGATTCCCACCACCGTACTGTGTGTGTGCCGTGTGCATGTTCTCCCCTTGCTTCAGGGGTTTCCTCCGGGTACTCCGGTTTCTCCCCTGTGCATTGTAGGCTGATTGCCATCTCTGAATTATCCGTAGTGTGTGAATGGGTGCGTGCTTGTGCCCTGCGATGGTTTGGCACCTTGTCCAGGGTGACCCCCGCCTCGTGCCCGGAGTTCCCTGGGATAGACTCCAGGCTCCCCATTCCCCTGTGTAGGATAAGCGGTACAGAAAATGGATGGATTGATGACCCGAGTAAATCATTTCTGTAAATAAAAAGGAATTATATTTCCACTTGGCTGATGATTTTATCCAAAGCAACCCGAGACAGGATACAGGTGAGCAGCTGAAGGTTAAGTCAAGGTCTTGCTCAAGAACACAATAGTGGTGGCTTGGCAGTGCTGGGATTTAAACTCACAGTCTTCTGATCTGTAACCCAAAGTCTTGCTTATGTCCAATTGTTGGTGCTGGTGCATGGATTGGCTACACTAAACATCCCGGAGGTGTGAATTAGTCTGTGTGTGGTGGCTTGAGATGAACAGAACTGGTGTCTTATCCAAGGCTTCAGACCCAGTGTTCCCGTGAAAGTATAAAAGCTAGGTTGTTATTCCTCTTCAGTCTCACACTAATTCTGATAAACCCTCTAATCACCTCTCGCTCGTCTCACAGCAACCCAGACCTGCGGGTCTCCATGGAGCCAGGACTCCCGAGGACGAGCAGCGGCAGCTCCTCCAGCTCCAGCACTCCGAGCTCTCAGGGTGGCTCCAGCGAGAGGAACCGGGTGGGAGGTGAGAAACCCTCAGAGAACCTCAGACTCAGAGCAAGAAGCTCTCTGAGGTCACATGTGTCCATAATCATATGAGACATGGTCTAATATTCGACACACACTATACTGTTATAGCAAGCAGTTTAAAATATCATCATGTCTTACACTGAGAGGTTTCAGTACTGACAAATCATCACTTTTATTCAGTGCTCCACATGAATGGTGTAACATTTTAGCTGACGATAATGTGCCGTTTTGTCTGAACTACACCTGATCAGCACATAAAAATAATATCTTCGAATGAATGTAGTCAAATTTGATTATTAAACCTATTTCTAAACATTTTTTACTAATTTTAAGCTTGTTTCTTATTCAGTTGGCAGATCATTTTAAATTTGCAAAATAAATAGCGAGATAAATTATCTGCTAATAGAACAACGCCATTTCAAGCTTGAAATCAGTAAAAATGTCTAGGAATTATTTAATAATCTTATATTTGGCTTACTGTAATCTTGTAATAAGAAATAGTAGACAAGTTTAATTGTATTTAAGATATTGTTCTGTGTTTAAGGTTATAATATAATATAATATAATATAATCAGCCATGCGTTCATAAATACTCTAAATACTTAGATTAGAAATATCTAATCTAATAAAATATGTAACACGAAAAACAGTCTCTGTGAAGCTGTTTATAACTGCTGAGTGAGAACAGGAGACATTCCGCAGCATTAAATGTAACTATAAACGGATAAAAGATACTGTTCTTTAATAAATAAAAAAACTGTGGTATAAGAGCAATAAAACACTTGAGGAAGTGATGTTACAGGAAACAGATCACTGACTGATTGAAATTTGTCTGGTGAGATTTAAAAGCGTTTGAAAGCCACATCATTAAATGGTGATGAGACGATGTGTTAATTCTTAGAAGTTCTGATTTATTTGTAGTCGTGTAATATTCTAAACACATTAATAACGATACACACCTTCCTCTGATCATCAGCACTAGTTGTTTTTATTCTAGAACCGTAAAAACACACACACACACACACGAACACACACACACACACACACACGCTAACTGAAGCTCTTCACTCCGTTAGCTCATTCTTTTGTCGGTTTTTGATTGCAGGATCTGGAAAACCTGAGAGCTCTCCGACCGTTTCCCAGGAGACCAAACACAAAAGCCAGGAGGAGAGCAGGGAGGTGACGAGACCCAGCCGACCTGCTGTGAGTTCCTCATCACACACACACACACACACACACACACACACACACACACACACACACACACACACACACACACACACACACACACGTCCACCTCCTGAAGCTCCTGAATGTGTTTTGTAGATATTCTGTTTTCATTTTACAGTTGATCATTTCCAGGAAGATTTTTTGATGACTCATCCTGTACTCATCTGATTTGCTACCAATTAGCATCAGAGATGACACGTTTCCTCCCTGACTTCCTGTTTCTAAAGGAAATACATTTTACATCTGGAATCAAATTGCAGCTCTTAAAACATTTCATGGGCAATTTAAATATTTTTCTTCTAGTCTGTAGGTACCTTAGAGATCAGTAGTGTGATTTCTGCAGAATAATTAGCGTGTATGTATGTATGTGTGTGTGTGTGTGTACGTGTGTGTGTGTACGTGTGTGTGTGTACGCGTGTGTGTGTACGCGTGTGTGTGTGTGTGTGTGTGTGTGTGTGTGTGTGTGTGTACTTCTTTGTTGTGATAATAACCACTTTCTCATTTTACATTTTCTCAAATCCATCTCTCAACTCCTCGCTCTTCTTCAACATTCTTTCTGTCGCTGATCCTCTTCCTCAGAGTTATAAGAGAGCCGTAGATGAGGTTAGTGCGGCATTCGCTCTCTTCTTCTCTCTCTCTCTCTCTCTCTCTCTCTCTCTTCATCTCTCTCTCTTGCTCAGACATCTGTGATTTACTTAAGATCTGTTTGTGCTCCTCCTTGAACACTTCTGAAGCCTTTGTAAGGTAGAAAAAGGCAGTTTTTAAATAAACCTTTCCCTGAAACAGAATAACATCTTAGAGTTCAAATATTTGACTACTTATTTAATATATTTTTTAAAAATCGTGTCCCACTGATCAACACAACAACATTTTAAAACAAGTATTGACTGTCTTAAAACCAGTCAAGTTCTTTATTACGATTATGACTGTAATAATCATTCATATATTTTAATAAAAATCAACAGATAATTACACACACATGCAGAATAAATCGTGCATTTAAAGTAGTTTCATTTTCATTTACTCAGTTACTCACTCGATGATTACATTCTTCACAACTCTCTTCTTTTTCTTCATTTACATATATGAAAAATATAAATTGTACCAAACATCTCAGCCTGTCAAATTCATTTACAATTGTACTTAAATTTTAATTACATAAAACATTTAATATTTGAATATGTATTAGAATACTTAAGAGTAGAGGTCGACCGATTGGTCGGTTTTGCAGATTAATCATCACTGATACCTGATCGCTGGAACTGTTGGTTATCAGCAAAACTCCACACCGATAGTTTTTCCCGGTTGCGTCCGTTGCGGGAGCGGCTGAGAAGGGTCCGCTGTCATTATACAGTACGAGAGCGGCCTCTAGAGGCGAAACAAAAAACTATTGCTGAAAAATTTTGTTGTGTTATTTGAAGTGTTTTTTGATTCATTTTGGACGTCTCTGTTTTTATTTGTTATTTGGAGAGTTACTTTTTGGTTCAGTTTGGATGCATATCTTTTGTTTACTTTAATATTTATTAATATTTAATATATATTAATATTTAAATATGGTACAGTCAGTACTATTTATTTTTGTAATAAATTTCAGCAATAGTTTACTTTGAGTGTTGTGTTTTCATTCAGTATCAGTATTAAAAACTATCGGTTGAGTATTCGGTTATCGGCAGGTACCACCCAACTTATTTATTGGTATTCGGAAAATCCACTATCGCTCGACCTCTGCTTAAGGGCGTATAATGTTATAGTGAACTGATGTTGTCAAGAACTGCACTGTGTTAATATCATCATAAGCCACAGAAGGCTGTAAAAAAAAAGGTAAAGAAAATCAGATTCTTTTTCTGTCTGAGGTTCTCGTTAGTGTGATGTCTCAAGAGCGAGACGTTGAATATTTGTAGGATTTATATGGAGTGATCACTGTAACCAGCAGATGAACTGATTAGATTTTGGAATTGATCCAAACAGATTCAAGGTCACAGCAAGGTCACATTTCTGAAGCAGTTTTTCTTCAGTAGCTTCCTTCCTGTGTAAGTGTATTTTAAGGGAATTTCAGGTACACATTAGTAATGAGAAAGATTAGACTTGTTGATGATGGAGGCATCACTGTCCACGCTGTTCAAGTCGAGTTCTACTTGTTTAATTGAACAACAGTAATGTGAGAATCCAACCATATAAGGAAATGGAGAAATAATTGAGAAATTATCTAATTCTAGAGCTAATTAAATGGCAAAGAGCGTAATCTTAATGACTCTGGCACTTTAGTGTTTTATATATAGGTTTAACTTTGCTCTTTGAATCCTTCTGCCTTTAATAAAGCAGTTCATAAGTTCCTGTTTACTTCCACGCCCTCTTTGTTAAATAAACAGCCTGAAATATAGCCAAGATCCTCCCACTGTTCTGCAAAACTACGAATGTCTATTGAAGCATAAACCTGGTTCTGCTCGTTCCCTCCATCACTCCTTCATCAGTCTTCAGTCTTCACGTTTTTTTCCGCTCGGTCGCTTATAAACAGAATTGCTGCTCTTCTCCTCCTTGTCCTTGTCTCAGCACTGTCTCCCTCACCTTCATTAGCTGCCCATTTCAGCATCTCTCTAATTTACAGTCTTTCACGCTCTCAGTAAATCCCTCTCGCTGTGTCTCCGGGTTTGAACTGTTGCCATAGCAACACTGATCTCTGGGCAAAGCGAGGACGAGTTTGTTTCTTTAACCTCCTTCACCACACACTCAGAGACGCTGTGTTCTTAGAAGTGAAATAAATAAACACTTTGTTCCTGAACAATGCAGATAAACATACAGATCCCGCAATTTACATCTTTATCCAGTGCTATTTAGCGCGTCTTCAGTGTCTGTTAAGCAGCAATGTCGACTGATTTCTTACAACTCCTGAAAGATTCTTAATTAATGGGGACAAATTTTAGTAATTGATTAGATTCTCGTCTCACTTCCTGTATGTACTTGGTGTATTTTTGAGATATTTGACTCAATGTTATTGTGGTGTCTGAACCGAGTTTTCTCTCTGCATGGCTGTCCTGATCCTCACCATCAGGAGGAACTGGTAAGATATGCAGGCTGGTTTGACTCCTAACCCCTGACCCCTGACCCCTGACCAAACCCTGCTGCATGTGACGTGTGGCTCTGAGGGGTCTCTCACCCTCACGGTCCTGTCCTTCCTGTCCTCCACGCGTCCTCTCATGCACAGCGTCCTCAACGTCCTGCATTGTTCGCTGACTTGAGGGCCAGATTGTTCCTTGCTTATTGTGGACTTGATTGTGTTTAGCATCAGTGATTTTGTTATTAAGTTTAGCATAATTCCCTGCTTCTTATACACATGAATTTTATTGCAAAAAAAAGTTCCACTAACATTTTTTAAAATTTATTTCAAACCTTTTAGTAAATCAGGTCTTTATTAAACTGGATTGATAAAGGGCTGAAATCAGACTTAATCTGCTGCTAATCATCTGTGTGATTTATTTATTTTGACCTCTCAGGATCTCACTGCTCTGGCCAAAGAGCTCCGAGAGCTGCGCTCTAATGAAGAGACGAACCGTCCGCCCGTCAAAGTGACCGATTACTCGTCATCCAGTGAGGAGTCAGAAAGCAGCGAAGAGGAGGAGGGAGAGGGCGGAGCTCACGATGGAACAGTGCCAGTCAGTGACATCCCTCGCATCATGTGAGGAGCTTTTTCTTTTATTCAGGCTTCATTTATCAATCTAGTGTAAATATTTTCGTGGCCAACCAAACTAACTATTCACACCGGATTTACAAAAGATTTGCTGATTTTCTTGATACTCATGTGCATATGTTGATGTTAGTAAATTAATTACCAAGCGCATTCATGGCACAGCTCATTTACATTTAGCCATGCCCACAAGACTCCATAAAAGGCAACACTCTCAGAGAGCTATAGTAGTAACAGCTACACTAAACACGCAATAATTCCTCCTCCTTTTATGCAGTGCCATTACTTTTGAACAGCTAGTCTTATTTATCTTAATTTATGGATTTGTTTAGGAATTTAAATTTAAACTTGACCGAATCGGTCGACCGATTGGTCGGTTTTGCAGATTAATCATCACTGATACCGTTGCAGGAGCGGCTGAAAAGGGTCCGCTGTCATTATACAGTACGAGAGCAGCCTCTAGAGGCGAAACAAAAACTATCACTGACAAATTTTGTTGTGTTATTTGAAGTGTTTTTTGATTCATTTTGGACGTCTCTGTTTCTATTTGTTATTTGGAGAGTTACTTTTTGGTTCAGTTTGGATGCATATCTTTTATTTACTTTAATATTTATTAATAGTTAATATATATTAATATTTATATATTTATTTTATTTTAAAAAGTGCAGTACATTTTCATGGTACAGTCAGTACTGTTTATTTTTGTAATATTTTACAATTTTAAAAACTATCGGTTATCGGCAGGTACTTCGGTCATAGTTATCGTTCTCGGTAAAATCACTCGACCTGTAAAAATCATGTTAACTCATCAACGATTATACGTTTTGAAGAAGATCAGTTGAGGTTCAGATTAGCGAGTCTCCACAAAGCAAGCTTTGATCTTGTTTTCCATGAAAGACAGCAGAAAAGACGACAGAAGACAGAGAGTGAAGTGTTGGTAATAAGTTTTCAGTTTTGATGAACTTTCCGATTTTGATTGAAATGAAAACACTTGGTCGATCGTTTAATTTTAAATGGTGTCTAAACACTTATGGTGTGCTGAAAAAAGCCCCAGTTTGAACGGTATTAAAGACAATGTTTTTTAGCTTTTCTTCCTGCTTGCAGGCCGTCCGCTGGTCAGGGTGGGAATGAGTCGTTCGGAGCACTTGTGGGTACGGAGGATTCCCACGATGAGTCTTATGGCAACAACTCTAAAGACAGCACCCTGATGATGAGAGAGGTGAGAACACCGGCATCTTCTCAATCACATCACATGACCTCCTGTCATCATCATTATCATAAATCTGTATGAACTCCAGGCAGTTCCTCTTACATTCATTAGCTTCATGTGTCACTGTTTCATTCGTTTGATTTTTCTTTATCTTGGTTTATTTGGTGTTTCATTCAGCTTTTTTTCAGCATTGTTACTTTACTGTAATCTCAGTGCTGATTGGCCGCTCAGGTTGCTGCATTTCTCAGACTCTAACAGCAGGTTGTGCTGTGGTGGTAACATGGCAGGTGTCAGGGGCAGCAATAGCACCTCTTTCTCTCTTCCTCTCCTGCAGATGTTTGGGGAAAGAAAGCGCTCGGGTCATGCCGAGAGCAACGGTTTCCCTGGTAACGCCAATCTTCCTGATCTAGTGCAGCAAAGCCACTCCCCCTTGGCCACGCCCAGCGAAGGCCCAGGGCGCCACTCCAGTCTGCTTGGGCAGGACCTGGACTCTGTGGCTGAAGTAGGTGACAGTGCAGCCTGTCAGTCCGAGCCACCCCGCCTTTTGACCTTTGACCTCTAACTCTACCCCGATCCTGACCTTTTCCTCGCTAACCATCACCATCCGGCCTAGTCCAAAATGAACCGCATATTTCTATATATGGCTGTTTTTTCTGGCTGTAGACGTAGGGACGCCCACTCTCGACCGGTTTCAGACTCTCGTCCCTTTTCTTGTCCCGTTCTTGGCTTGTCCTTTGTTGGCAAGTTTCCTTTTGGAATTATTTTAATCACTCATACATTAACGTCCCCATAACCCCGCCCCCCCCAGGGTCATCTTTAAATGCATGAACCATGAGTTACTGGCCATTAGCCATTTATATAACACACTTCTCACTTACTAGTGCTTACTAACCTTTATTCTGTGCTAAAAACTTTACATTGTATGGCTTTTCATTATGTGCATGTTTAATTAACACTTATGATAACGTTTACTACAAATCCTGTATGAAAAATGCATTATAAACAGAACATGTAGCATCCTTGATGCCTTATAGTGCCTTTGTTGTTTATCGGTATTTATAACTACATGCATGAGACTTTCTTTATTGTTGCATTAGTATAGGACTTCATAATACATTATAACATCTACTCATTAGAACATTAATGTACACTAATGCTATAATGCACTATAACTTACCTATGGCACAGACACTGGGACAATGAGTATATGTTATGATGTGTTATGTAACCTAATGTTATGAAGTCATATGATCAGGCTTTATAAAGTGCAATGCATAGAACCATAACTCCTCATAAGCAGCTGTACAGCCGTATTCCAGGCAGGTACAGTTATAGTGCATGCATAACGCTCTATAGCGTATGAGCATATGATTTCGTAAAGTATTATAACATTAATGTATACTAACACAATAATACACTACAAATTAAATACAGTACAGATATGCAGTACATTTTGTCTACAGTGTTCTTATGAGCAGGTGTTATGATGCGTTATGTAGCCTGATGTTATGAAGTGATACGTGCATTCTTTATAAAGTGTTATACATGTAACCATAACTCCTCATGAGCAGTTATACAGCTTATTCCAGCCATAATAAGGTGCTATGGATGCTATATACATACCTATGTGTTTATAATGTGTTATTAACACAGGATTAATAGGAAGTGTTACCGTGCTCACTGTATACAGCTGTGTTGCTTTGTCAGGAGTTTTCCCTGGAATAACAGGTGTGTATTTTTTACGCCGATCTCTTATCGACAGTATGGGAGCGGCTCGAAAGCCTCCTTCACCCCGTTCGTGGATCCGCGAGTGTACCAGACTTCACCAACTGAAGAAAACAGTGAGAACTCAGCAGCAGGTTCTTGTGCTTTAACGAGATCTGTGATGAATCAGTACAGAATAATAAATCTGAATTATACGCTTCAGCTGAGTTGTATTATTCACCAAATTGTCTTTTTCTTGGCCGTAGCTCTTTCGGTTGACGAGCTGCTGAGGCACGAGCAGGAACAGGAACAAGCTCGGCTCAACGAGGCTCGGAAGATCTCCGTTGTCAACGTCAATCCCACCAACATCCGGCCGCACAGCGACACGCCCGAGATCCGCAAATACAAAAAACGCTTTAACTCCGAGATCCTGTGTGCTGCTCTGTGGGGTGAGTTACAACATCAGCATCTCAGCTCAGCACTGTGTGAAATAATCCTAGCTTAAATCTGACAGAAATATCTCAGAATGAGATCCTGATTTAAATTACAAACCATTACATATCCTCACATAAAGAAATTAAAACACATGTTGTCATTGATATGGTGAAGTTTTCTCTAAGGAGATGTTTATTTAACTCCTTATTTATGGAAGGAGTCTCCAGTATCAGCGCTTTGTAACACTCAGAGGTAAAGCTGTAACTTTTAAGTTTTGCAACATCTTCAGAACAGAGGAGTTTCCGCTTCTTTGTGGTTTCTCGGTAACATGACATGCTGCGTTTTTATTTTTTGTCTTATTAATTTTAAAAGAGAGAGAATAAAGAGGGGCTGGTGAGGGAACGACTGTTTATAACTGCTGTAACATAAGGGACAACAGGAACCAACTGTTTTTACTGACCAACTTAATTGTATTTTGTAAATATAAACAAATTTAGAATTTGATACCTTCAACACACTCAAAGAAAGTTGGGAGGCAGAGGCAAAATAAGACTGAAAAGTTTATAGAATATTCAAGTAACACCATTTTGGAGGACCAGGTTAATCGGTAACAGGGGAGGGGATCAGGATTGGGCATAAAAGGAGCCTCCACCAAAAGCTCAGTCTTTACAAGCAAGGATGGGTCGTGACTCACTACTTTGTGTCAAACTTCATGAGAGAATTGTCAGTCAGTTCAAAAAGAACATTGCTCAACTCAAGATTTCAAAGAATTTAGGTCTTTCACCATCTACAGTGACTAATATTGTGAAAAGATTCGGGGAATCCAGAGAAATCTCATTGCGTAAAGGGCAAGGCTGGAAACCACTGTTGACTGTGCGTGACCTTCGAGCCCTCTGGCAGCACTGCCTGAGAAATCGTCATGCTACTGTGATAAATATAACCACATGGGCTCGGGAGTACTTTGGAAAGCCCAGTATGACCTGGTTATGTTAATGACTTCAGAATACAAATAAATGACTAGCAAACTGCATATATTGGCAAAATTGGCAAAGCCGGGCCAGGCAAGAAACATCATAGCTGTCAGAAAAGAAAAAAACAACAGCAACAACAAAACCCAACACCATAGCCTAGACATGTAAAATGTATAATTGAGTTAATACTGCATTCCACACCAGTCATTTCTATTAAAATCTTACTAACAGAAACTTAAGATTATTTTATGTCAGTGGTCACCAATCCTCTTCCTTGAAATCTATTTTCCTGCAGGTTTCATCTCCAACCAAAATCAGCCTGTTTTAGTTGATCTAAGAAGAACTTCTTAAGGCAATGATTAGATGGTCAGGTAGGCATGATTATGGTTGGAGTTAAAGTCTTCAAGAAGGTAGCTCTCCGGGAACAGGGTTGGTGACCACTGCTTTATATTAAAAATATAGAGACTACTAAGTTAGCTGTGTCTTCTGCCAGAAGTAGATTGTCTCTGCTTAAGAGCTTAGTCAAACAATTGCCCCGTTAAAGTGCTTTTAACGATAACGCACCATGTTATCTGTAGAAATCTTGCTCAACGCAAGATTGCAAAGAATTTAGGTCTTTCACCATCTACAGTGCATAATATTGTGAAAAGATTCAGGGAATCCAGAGAAATCTCATTGCGTAAAGGGTGAGGCCGGAAACCACTGTTGAATGTGTGACCTTCGAGCCCTCAGGCGGCATTGCCTGAGAAATCCTCATGCTACTGTGATATATATAACCAGTTCCCAAACTATTAAAAAGTGTAAATTAAAGGAAGGGTGATGTAACACAGCGGTAAACATGCCTCTGTCCCACCGTTTTTGGAGTGTTTTGAAGGCATCAAATTCTAAATTTGTTTATATTTACAAAATAAAATTAAGTTGGTCAGTGAAAACATTAAATATCTTTTCTTTGTACTTTTGTCAGTTAATTAAATTTTCAAGAGACTTGACAAATCACAGGTTTTTGTTTTTATTGCATTTTAGAAAAAAATCCCAACTTTTATGGAGATGGGGTTAGTAACAAGTTGTTGGCATGACATGTTGTTTAATAAATAATAAACTTGTGGTAAATTGTTGTGGTGTGAGAGGAATAAAACACTCGGGGACGTGCTGTTAGAAGAAAATAATCAACTTCAGGGTGCCAGCAGTAACTCAACTTCATCACACCACCCAGTCACTCAGTATTTTACTGTAACACATACACACACACACATACACACACACACACACACACACACATACACACACACACACAGTGTTTATTCAGGATGTCCTCTGTGTGCTGCAGGTGTGAACCTGTTGGTTGGGACTGAAAATGGACTGATGTTGTTGGACCGCAGCGGTCAGGGGAAAGTGTACAACCTCATCAGCCGCCGGCGTTTTCAGCAGATGGACGTGCTGGAGGGCCTCAACGTTCTCGTCACCATCTCCGGTGAGAAAAAGAAGACGAGTAAAGGAGATAGTTTTGCTCAGTTGATAACTTATTTATACTTATTTGTAAAACAATTAAATACACTTTAGTAATTATATAATTTACTAAAAGATACTTTTGGAAAAACTGACTTGTAATATTGCCAATGGATCTGTTTACATTTTTTTGGCACATAAATGAACTCTGCCTCAAGTGTGAACAGAGTGGCATAACTCCACCCCTTTTCCTTAAAAGGCAGTTGAAGAAAATTGAATTTTTCAATGTTTTTAATTGCAGTTCACATCAGCAGATGGCGATTATTAAAATAATGACACAATTTCTCTCTTTTTAACCAGGCAAAAAGAACAAGTTGAGGGTTTACTACCTGTCATGGCTGAGGAACCGGATCCTCCACAATGACCCTGAGGTGGAGAAGAAGCAGGGCTGGACCACCGTGGGCGATCTGGAGGGCTGCGTTCATTACAAAGTCGGTATGTTCTGTTCATAACGATTCTCTCACTTGTTCTATATAAATCTCACCCCGCAGTCATTTTTATATTTATATTAAAATTTTTCTATTTATATTTAAACTCATACTGGTGTCTTTGCATTTGAAAGTGAAATATGAGAGGATCAAGTTCTTGGTGATTGCCTTGAAGAATGCGGTGGAGATTTACGCCTGGGCTCCGAAACCGTATCACAAATTCATGGCTTTCAAGGTCAGTGTGATTTATAGATGACACGTTTATCTGTATATTAAACCGTCAGATTATTGTGAATGAATCTTATTATTTCAGAGTGAGTTATATTTATAGCGTTCTTCAGTTTGCGACACGCAGAACCTGAACTGATCAGCGTTTATGAGGATAAAGTGCTCTTACAGGTTATTGATGTCTCTCTTTCTCTCTCTGAAGTCCTTCACCGATCTGCAGCACAAGCCTCAGCTGGTGGATCTGACCGTAGAAGAAGGTCAGAGGTTAAAGGTCATCTACGGCTCCAGTGTTGGGTTTCATGTCATAGATGTGGACTCGGGGAACCCGTATGATATCTACATCCCATCGCACGTAAGTGACGGAGCGCTGATCGGAGCAGCTTTTCCTCTTCCTCAGCCTGAGACGAGACGCTTCCTCTTCCTCTTTCACAAGGACTCATAACTACATTTATTTTCTAATGATGTGCATAAAGTGATAATAATAATAATAATAATAATAATAATAATAATAATAATAATAATAATAATAATAATGCATTCAAAGCCACAATTATTTGCATCCTTTAAGAGACACAAACTTGTTTTCTACTCAAACACTCGGACAAACTACTTTCCCCTAACAAAAATTATTTAGATTTCATAATACAATTTTCTTTAGTAAACATGTGGTAAAATATTATTGGCACCTCAAAATAATATGAAACCCTGTGGTGTGAATTGAAGGTGATGACCGCATGCACAAACATGCATGAGAATATGAAGGGGATTGAAAATGTTCTGAATGGAAGGATGGACCAAGATCTTCTACACGTGTCTCCAGCCTTGTTAGATGCTCAGTGGTGTTATTTGTGGGGGTGCCAAAAATTTTACAACCAGATATTTGCAGGAAAATTCCACATTTTGTCCTCAGATGCTGAAGTCCAGAATATCATGGATTTGTTTTCGTGAAGGGTGCCAATACTTTTGGAGTTGACTTTGACCATAATTAATGTTTATATAGTCTACATAAGATACTTTCTTATGAAGTCTATGATGTGTTGTAACGTTGTGTATAGAGTTGTGTTTGTGTAACGATGCTCAGAGCAAAACATTTCCCCGATCTACGACCTTTGAC
The DNA here is from genome assembly GCA_023630585.1 of Cranoglanis bouderius. NCBI lineage: Eukaryota > Metazoa > Chordata > Actinopteri > Siluriformes > Cranoglanididae > Cranoglanis > Cranoglanis bouderius. The sequence goes on from CM042539.1 coordinate 5,103,628, forward strand.
CAACAAAAACCATGTGACAAAGTGAACCAGAGCAAGCAGAAAGTTTTGGCGCCTCCATGTCTATATGTGTGTGTGTGTGTGTGTGTGTGTGTGTGTGTGTGTATGTGTGTCTGTGTGTGTGTGTGAGAGAGAGAAAGAGAGAGAGAGCAGGTCGTTATTGGGAGACTTTATTGTTGCAGCAGTTTCTCACACCCTGCCGAGCGAGCGGGAAAAAAAACGTCTCCTGCAGCTAATTTTGTGCTCGTGCTTGTGACTCGAGGCTGACGGTCCCAAACCCCTTCCCTTCCCTTCCCCGTGTTCCTCCCTCAGATTCAGGGCAGTGTCACCCCTCACGCCATTGTGGTGCTCCCCAAGACCGACGGGATGGAGATGCTTCTGTGTTATGAAGATGAGGGAGTCTATGTGAACACATACGGCAGAATCACTAAAGACGTGGTGCTACAATGGGGAGAGATGCCCACCTCTGTTGGTAGGTCGTGGTTGTTTATTTCATTGGCACACGAAAATGATCCCGTCTCCTTTCAGAACCCTGAGGCCCGGGTGCTACTGGAACCTGCCCCAGACCACCAGCAGCCAGTTGCTCCAGATGAACTGAAGTTTATTTGTAGCTTATTACACCACTGTGCTAACATTTGTTCATAAATTTGTCGTTCAACGTACTTAAGTGCAGTTTATCAGCTTCTTCTTTAATTATTCTTTCAGAAGAGAAGCCCAAACAGCAGATTTTTTTTTCTTTTTTTTCATTTCATGAGCTAGTAGTAGAGATATATCGCTTCTAAAGTCAAATACTACACTCACAGCTTAAGTTCATCTGGTGCCACTGGCTGCATGTTTTTGAGTCTTTCTTTCAGTTTTACACACACACACACACACACACACACACACACACACACACACACACACACACACACACTAATCTCTCTGCCTGTTGTGCTTTAAGCCGGGTTTACACTGTATGATTTTTGTCCCGATGCTGCTGTCGCAGACACAAATTTAACATCGTAAAATAATTCTTTGGTTGTGAGTTGACATCAATGGTGTGAATTTAATTTGACATCAGCCACGTTATAATGTATAATTTGATGCGATTCATGGTGACCAAAGACAGGCGACGACAAAGTGTGTGTCAGTGTGAGAAATCAGTGATTAAAGTCTCAGAGTGTGAGCGCCGCTACGACGCTCGTCTAAAATCCACCAATAGGACGACGGCGAACTCGGGGCACAGCTACAGATACAGTAGCGGCGATGGAGAAACGTAAAGGAAACAGAAAAATCTCCTCATTACCTCCAGCTCACTGTGAAGAACGTGTGTGTTTGTGCGAAGCCGTTTTCTGCACCAGCTGATTTCAGGATCACGCTGATTGATGACGTAAACAGCGACGTATGTAATAATGTTCTTTAATTAACTGCAGGTCTGTCGTTAGAGGATCTTCATCGTATAATCTGACACGGAGACACACGCTATCACACAGTCTGGTACAGAATTCACAACAGAGTTGATCAGGATCTCGTACAGTGTGACGAGGAATCATCTCACAACACAACGCTGATATCACACAGAGGAAAACCCGGCTTATTCACTCTGGAGCTTCACTCTTTTCCTTCACACTCAGTTTAGACTCAATGCCCCTTTGCCCCCCGCCCTATACCCCACCCCTCTTCCCTTGCCCCTCTTTGCCCCTCCTGTGCCCTGTTGACACCTCCCAGCTCTGGCGCAGTGTGTATCAGTGTGTTTGTCATTCATGATGTTGTGTTTTTATGTCTTGTTAATGTTGTTTTTGTTCATTAACTAACACCACTTTCACTATTTAATGAATTGTTTTGTTTCATCGTCACATTTTTTTGTGTGAATCTGTAAAATATCTGAGTGTCTATTTCCTGTACTTAAAACCTCAAATGCATCTTTTAAACTAACAGCATGATGAAAGGATCCTACATGCTGTGTGTGTGTGTGTGTGTGTGTGTGTGTGTGTGTGTGTGTGTGTGTGTGTGTGTGTGTGTGGTTAAAGTGAAGGATCCATTGGAGAACTCAGGATCCCATCAGACAAATGAAAGATGCTGATTTTAAAAATGTTTTTAATTATCCCTAATAACGATCATACATATGATTTATATTTGTGTCGTGGGTCTGTACGATTAACTTTTTAGCTTTTGATGTTCGTTCTCGTCTTTGTCTTGGAAGAATGTGAATGTTGGGATTTATTTTGTGTTCAGACCGAGCAGCTGGCATCTCACTACTTCAGAAATATTTATCAACCAATCTGAATTAATATTCAAAACAATAAGTACAGAGAACAAAACTCATCCTTCTGATATTTATCGGCTAAATTTCCTCTGATCTGCCTGGTTAGAGACGTCAAACATTAATGAGTCAATATTATTGACATACTTTAATTATTAATTATTAAAGTAATTTATGATTATAGTGTATATGGTATATTTCATTTTTGACTAGACATGGAGAATAAATATGCCACCATAATCACAGCACATTTAGAGGATGACGAGTTTTCAGAAGTTTTTGCTTCAGAAACTGCTGCAATAATGACCTCCTGGTGGTGTTGGGTGTCATGAACAAGCTGGTGTTTTTCCGCTCGGTACCGGTACCGGTTCGGTTTCTGGTTGCTGTTGGCAGTCAGAAGTGGTCGAGGAGCGGGGGGGGTTTTCTCACAATCCTGTGTTGTTTTTATTGCTCCGAGAGTCATCGCTGTCCTGTCCCATGTCCTGTGTCCTGTTTCCTTCCTGTTTCTCCTGCAGCCTACATCCACTCCAACCAGATCATGGGATGGGGAGAGAAAGCCATTGAGATCCGTTCCGTGGAGACGGGACACCTCGACGGAGTTTTCATGCACAAGCGAGCTCAGCGACTGAAGTTTCTGTCTGAGAGAAATGACAAGGTGGGCTTTAAATTAAATAAGTTTTCCAGTGATTTTGGTACAGAGTCAATGACTTAAGTCCAAAAGTTACATCAGTATTAATGCAGGGAAAGTTCCTGGTATTCAGAATGGGCTTACGCACCTGCTTAAGTCGATTTTTCTGGGCTCCACATTCACATTGTTAAAAGGGTGTAATTTCAGTATTAACTCAACTCTGAACATAAGAGTAAAACATAATGCTGTAGAGATAAGTGTTTTAAAAACACTTTCTGAAAGTATGAGACTCTAAAAAAAAGTCCTGAGTGAGTAACCTCCTTTATTTTTTGGCAGGTCTTCTTTGCCTCAGTCCGATCAGGAGGCAGTAGCCAAGTTTTCTTCATGACCTTGAACAGAAATTCCATGATGAACTGGTAAACCCCGCCCACACACCTGCCCCCTCAACACCCCTCCCACCCCCACGGGCTCCACCACACGCCCCCCTACGTTGTCTCTGTGGACGTATTCTGTTTTTCTAATGTGACGGGGTGGGAGGGAACGACAAGAACCCACAGTGTGCGGAACCGCAGGGCCGCTTTTGAGAGTAAATACTTTTAGAAAATAAATAAATAAAAAATCCAATAAAGGCCGGGAGCCTCTCCAGAGAGCCGAAGTTCATCTCGCATCCACACGAAGCTCCAACCGCCGAGAGAAGAACAACCACCTCCTGTACACAGAATTCCTTACGGCTCTTACCTGTGGGGTTCTCGTTTTTATCTTGACTAACGCATTTTTGGAGGAGAGCAGAGACGGACAGAACTGATGACTGAGAAAATCAAGAAAATAAATGATGATGTAACTGTTTAGACACTTTCAACACAATAATTTATTGCTGTTGGTTGGACAAAACAATTCTGTGGAGAGCTGTGTGTGTGTGTGTATGCGCGTGCGTGTGTCTTTCATGAATTTATTTTACCACTTTATGTTATTGCATTTCATCACACTGTAACTGTAAAAGATTTATGTATCGTTTGTATGTTCTCAGTGTATTTCCGTGTGTGTGTGTGTGTGTGTGTGTGTGTGTGTGTGTGTGTAGAGTGTGTGTGTTTCCTCATTATCCATTAATACGAAAAAACATCACACAATAGTTAAGACAATGTGTCCGAATGTGTGGATGTTTTATACAGTACATTACAGCAGAATTTTGGGAAATCAGTCGGGAAAATAAAGCTCGATTTCTCATTATTACTTAACGATCCCACGTGATGGATTTTAGCTTTTTTGGATGTCGTTGCTTAAGTGCAATAAAGACCACATGATATTGGTTTTGATGTGTGGGTGGACGGGGTTTTAGCTCAAACCTGAACAGAGTCCCACCAGTCTGAAGCTGTGACTTTCAGAGCTGTTAGAGGTGTATGTGAGTTTTTTAAAATAATCCTTTAATAAAATTGGTCACGCAAAGCAGATGTGATTTCTGTTTTTTTCTCGGATTGCGTGACAGAAGGAATGAGTCTGGTGCATTGAGCTTCCTCTAAACCTACCTCATTTCTTTCCTCCAGTCATTCGATCACAAGTTTATATTCAATCATGACATCACGTAATTATTAATAAAATATTCACTATAATTCAGACAAGGCTTGAATTAAAAGGCATAGGAATCTCAATTCAGTACAATTTTTATTATAAATGAATTCTTTAATCATCTTGATTAAATCATTTTTGCTTTTTTGTGATTTTGTGAAAAAACCAACAATAAACAACAACAAATACACGTGAAAGTTTAAGACCCGTAACATAAATTTATCAAAACTTGCTTTTTTCCCCCCAATGATGCATTTTATGAGGTTTTGTGCATAAATGTTGAATCATTTATGAGAATAATGGTACATAAAACAAATTGATTCTTTTTGCTTCATCAAAATAAAGATCAACAAATACAATAAAGATTTTCTATTACATTTCTGCAGCAACTTAAAAATACACTCTTGGAATCACATTTTAATATTTTAAGATTGAGTCACTAGGGTTAGGGTTACCCTAACCCTTACCCCAACCCTAACCCTATAAAATAAAAAAACACGGCTGATTTGGAATTAGATGACTCTGTTTACTAAAGCAGAGATTAAAAGTAAAAGGAATAAAAAGTAAGCATTACTTGTTTGTTTGAAAAGTTGAAACAAGGCCATTAAGGCATGAAGCAATGTAAAAAATGATATATTTATTATTATTTGCTTTTGTTATCAGAGTGATGTTCACATTTTCTCACAGAAAATATATTAGTTTTCTGTGACAGAGCACAAACTGGGTATGAATTCAGAATAAAAAATCGAATTTGTCTCATTTTCAGAGTTAATCTCACTATCTGAATTATTGAGTTGTTGGTGCCGTGACCCGGATGTGAAATCTGTCAACAGAAGAAAAAATAGAAGAAAGTGGAAAAGGTCAGATAGAATCAGGAGGAAGATTTGCAGTGAGAGTGTAAAAATGTGTAAAAGTGTGAAAAACTGATTAGAGGGCACTTTTATTTTCAGGTCAGGTTACAGGCGCTATCTGGAGCAAAATGTTACACCTATAAGACCCGTTATATTTCATAAATAAACCATAAGAGTGTGTGTGTGTGTGTGTGTGTGTGTGTGTTTACGCATGTCTGTACCATTACATTTGGGATTTCACCTTCAATTTTACCTTCACACGAGCATAAAACATAAAACACGAGGTTAAAACGTGTCGTGTCATTTTTTATTATTCATAAAAGTTCACGTTTTACTTTTTCATCTTACTTTTGTTTTAATTTTAATTTAATTAATTGCTTTCATCACTAAGTCTGTCACTTGATATTGGGTTTCTTGGTAGCTTGTTAAATTTCACACCTATTTTTGTGAAATTACGCAAAGTTCCTATTTGGTTATTTACTGGCTGATGCAGAGCTAAAATATGTCACATCCATTTAGATTTTTTTTTTTTTTTAATGTGTGTTTTAGTGATTTATTCTTAACTTTTTGAGTAAATTGAAGCTGCTATTTAACTATTTGGCTCTAAAATCAGGCAAAACAAATCCTGTAAAAATACAGAATAAAAGTTAATTAGCAGTATAATAAATGACACTGGCATATAATTCTGTAAATGCAATTACAATAAAATTATGTATTTTAACAATTATTGATATGCTTCCAAACCTGACTCCAAGCAATTTTCCATTTTTATAACTTATTTAATGATATTTCAGCAAACATGTGTAACGCTGTTATGGCAACTAAAAACGACAATAAAATATATCGTGAAATATCATATTAATTAAATAAATTTTAAATAGACATATAGCCTGGAGTTCGAATTCATATGCAAACAATATAATAATATTTGTTAATGTAAATTTTATTGCAATTCTTTTTACAGAATTACAGGCTACTCTTATTACTTTTTTACTCGCAAGTTTTACAATATTTTACTTTCATTTTTAGTCTTTTCATGTTTATTCACTTCATAGTACTTTTTGTATGATAATTTGCTCAATGCTTCCAAAACATGAATGTTAACATGAAAATGATTTAAAAAAAAAAAAAAAAAAAAAAACACTATTGAAAACCCAGAACTAGGTCTGAGGTCTGATCTCGTCTAATGTGTGCCTGGTACATTACATTTCCAGTCTACTGACTCTTATTAGTTTCATGTAAAGCACCTTTTTGGTTATTTTAACGTAAAATATTGAGCCCTGATTCGTTATAGTATAATTATCTAACAGAGAGACCCCGTGTGTGTGAAACTAGACATCAGACTCACTTGACATTTGTTATTCTGATCGGATTTATTTATCGGTTTGTACAGTACACTTCTGGTTTGTCATTGTGTTTGGAAGCGACAGTATTATTACTGATTTTTTTGCAAAGGGATTTTTTTCTATAGCTGTATTTTGGATTAGCTTGTTGGTCTGAAAGTGCTGAAATCTATATTAGAATGTCAGAGATGTTTAATATCAATGCTTTATGTAATATCACTTTATCCTATTTCTCATTTTATCCCGGTACTGTTTGACACGTTTTTCCTTTTTCTTTATAAATTCAATGCTGAATTATAGCCAAAATGATGTACTGATACTTTTTTGTATGGTGACATTTTCCTTTTCCTGGTTTGTTCTTTTGGGGGGAGGGAAAGCACTCGTCATATTTATATTTGAAGGAAAGCCTGAAAGGAAACAATGCTGATGTAAATGAAAAATAAACCTAACACTCTGTCATGTTAAGACAAAGCTAGGATTATTAGCAATAAAGTGTATCAAGGATTTTTGTTAAAATATTTTTTTCCTGGTATTTAATTTCTGTCTGAATTTGGTAGAAAAAAAAAATTTCAAAATGTTGAAATGATTGATGTCCAGAATTTGGGATGCAGGATGTCGGGTTTTGAGTGATGCAGATTATACACGGATATATTCACAGTTTTTTCCCATGTAACATAAAGCATTAGAACTTTGCTGTTTTTTAATAAATCGATGTATCAAATAACATTCATGCTGTCAGTTATTTATTTATTTATTTGTTTGTTTATTCATTTGCTTACTTATTCACAGATGTTTGAACATTAAATGTAATTTATATCTAATCCTACATTTTTAAGATACTAATTATGCTTATTTTTTAAAACTATTTTAAATCCCGAATCATGTTTAATATAACACAAAAACGTTTCATCATTTTTGCACATTAACATTAATAACATTAATTACAAATTAAAGACATGAAGTACTACATGTTCTACCAGGAAAAAAGAAAGAATTTAACAGTACAAATATACTGATATTTATAATCCATGCACTTGAAGATAATATTTGGAGTATTAAATAAAATTATTAGTGTAACTAAGCTAAGCCAACTTTAAGTCATTTGAAGCGGTTATGTAACAGCAGTAAACCTATAAAATGTCATAATTTATTTTTACTAACAAAGCCAAGTTAACTGTAACATTCACATCATCAAACCAGTCAGCTATCTAATATGGTATTTTGATTAACATTTGTTAGCTAGCAAATAGCAAAGAACACTACAAAGAGGTTTTAACGGTTATGTTAGCTAGCTCAGTAAAGTTGTGATTAAGCTTAGCTATGTTTAACTAAGTACGGTAATGTTTAATCTTAGATGTGTTATGTTAACTAAATAAGGTACTGGTTTATCTTAACTAAATTTAAGCAAATAGTGGTTAAAGTAGTGTTTTCTGTGCTTTTATTTTATTTTAATATTTACTACAATACAAGCGTTAAATATTCACTCTCGACAGATTGTATTAAACTGAAGAACACTTCATTGAACAGAATGACCTGTTTTGACATTTTTAGTGCACAAGTTGTCGCGATTATAATGTTATCAGGTTGTTTTTTTTATTATCCATAAATAATGCAGCCTGTGTGTCTGCTATCTGCCAGAGGAGGCGCTGTTTCTCCACCTGTTTGGACACGCGGCGGTTTTGTGTGTGTGAGTGAGTGTGTGAGAGAGTTACACAGAAGAAGAGAGAATCTCCGCCCACTATACGGGTGCTGCAGTAAAATTGGGCGCGCATGCGCGGTGACATTCCTTTTTTTCTTGGAAGTAAGTATTGCATGGCGCGTGCCTTTCTCTTTTGGGAAAAACCTGTGAAATGTATTTAATATAACTGTGTTTAAAGTGTCACCCGTTTTGTTGGCGAGTGGAATTCGGTACCGAAAACAACGCGTCGCTTTTGAAATTTGTAAAAGTGTGTTTATACAAACAAAAAAAAAAAAAAAAAAGGCGCGGTGTTCATCCCTGAGTTGTTTGAGGAGTAACTAAGTTAGCTAAGTGGCTAACATACCGCACGCACGAGGCCTTCCGCGCGCTCGGGTCACAATCATAGGATCATTGAAGCGGGTTTTAAGTTGATAATTTATGTCATTTGGGGGTTTATAACGTTTACGGCGTCGTTTAATGTGGTTGAAGTATTTCCCAAAGTGGTTGAAAGTGTTGTTTGGTTATATTAGCGAGCTAGCTGATGATAGATTTAGCGAAGAAACGCAAATTACTTCAGTGTGTGTTTGAATGTAAGTGAACGCACGCGCCCGTTAACAGCTCTTTACCGTGAAGCAGATCTACATTTAAACGCCTAAACAACATTAGATTAAAGTTTCAGCGTATTGTAGCGTACACATTTTTTTAGAAAAACCTTTTTTCTATGCTAGTTAGGACTTAGCTAGGGAGTTAGCACCCTCATATGGCCTTATATCTCGGGTGTTCTGAAGTAAAGTTGAAGTTTGTGCAGTGCACCGGTTTATCGTCTACACTTCCACGCATGTAATTAAACATTTATAACGTAGAATAACAGTTTAATGTCCTGAATGTTGATGTGGAGGTGGGGTTTTATAACAGCCGGCCTTTGGGCGTGAAAGAGCAGCACCATGATGCGGCAAGTTCGTGAGCCTGAATATTTCTTTCTATATCAGAAGTTTTCGTTTGAGTTGTGTGTAGGGTTTGTCTGCATGGAGAGCATTGTGTAAATGAATTCAATGATTTATTTGAATGTGGAACCGCTGGCTGTGATGACGTAAGATGGTACAAAGTTGGGCACGAGCTGATGGTCAGTGTTGGGGGACACACCCCGTTTTGTGCAATTGTTATTTTTAACAAAAATCTTGTTCGCTGTGAGTTTTTGAGTACATTAGTTATGCCTACAAATTAGCTTGCATATTCTGATTAGATGCATGTGTAATGAAGCTCAGCTCTCAGCTGGACACAGCCCAAAATTACACTTCTGCTCCAGTATTAATTGCATCTGCACCACTTTTTTTGGCTCCTGATGCACTTGTTACTTGCTTTACCTTTTCTAGCCCTTGCTACACCCAACCTTAACTCTGTAATCCACTTCCACTCCAATATAATCTTGTTCATCGTCTCTTTTTTCCCTCCTTCTCTCTTCAGTGCCCCTTGATTAGATCCCACCATGGCAGATCCAGATCTTGATTTCACCAGTGGAGACGCCGGGGCCTCTGTGACGTACCCGCAGCAGTGCAGTGCCCTGCGCAAAAACGGCTTCGTGCTCCTGAAGGGTCGTCCCTGCAAAATCGTCGAAATGTCCACTTCCAAGACTGGAAAGCACGGCCACGCTAAGGTCAGGAGGAGGTTCGGAGTCGTTTTGTTTTGAGGCGCACGTCCACTTTATTTAGTTTTATTTGACACATTGACTAAATTCCTCCTTATGGTGCTACGTCACTGTTAAAAGGATGTAATATGGAATCAGATTTTCTAAAATGAAATGTCTAATGCATCCTTGTCCTTGAGCTGCAGTACCTGAACAGCAACTGGCTCAGTTTGCCTTTATCATCTAACCATTAATGCAGAGTCCGGCATCATTAACACACAGATATGCTCATGAAATATTAAGTGTCTTATAGAAATATCTTTAATGCACACATCATTCAGACTCGAGTCCCAATTTAACCCAAATACTGAAGCGCAAACGCAACTCATTTTAAGGTATCTTCAGGTAATTCAGTGTCCTTAAAATTCTTTAAAGCTGATTGAAAATCAGACCTGAACTGATGTGTATATTATGGCAAAGATCTTTACAGTTTGCGTAGGGGTTTCATATTTTACAACGTCGGCGTGCACAGGTGCGCGTTATCCCACCAAGAGAGGCACATGCTCTCGTCTCGACTCAACTTTCCTGCTTGAATGATGCGCTGACGCGGCGTCCTCGCTTTCTCTCAGTAAATGGTGAATGTTTTGAGGTTATTAATGTGAAATCAAATCTATTGGTGTGTTCTACTGAGCTAATATTAAACTTGTATGGAGTTTACATTGGTTAATTGACTAAAAGAAAAAAGGCTGAACGTTTTTGACACAAATCTGTTTTTAAACGTTTACTGCATTTTTACCCCGGGTGGTTCTATTCTATAAGCGCGGGGTTCTCCCAGATTTGGTGGAGTCATCTATATATAATTATACATTTCTACATGTTTTGATAGCACAGGATTTTTCTTCTTTTTCGTGAATTTTAACGCGGCTGGTAAAATATCTTTGGACGGGTCTCGCCTGCAGACTTCCATTTGATCCTGATTTTAATGTTATTTCTTAAAGGGTGAAATGCGTATTTAACGTGTTGCACCAGGGTGAGCGATGACACGTCCTCACCATATCTCACAATATTTGTGATGCATATTATGTATTCTACAATATATTTGTGTAGGTTTGCGAACAACCTGTAGGCAAATCTGTAGTTCTACTTTAAAAAAAAAAAAACCTTTGAAAAATGTTTTGCCTACGAAATTGACACAGAGGAAGTGTTTTTTCAATCTGTGAAATAAAACATTTAAAGGTTCATACAGTAGAATGAATCAAATCAGCAGCTTATTATAATGTTTGTTATAAAGAGAGATCACGACACATGATATCTGACGTGTGTTGTGATAGTTTATCACGGTGTCAGTATTACGTTATCTCCCAGTCTTAGTATTGTGTATTTGATTCATCAATGAATCGTGAATTGAATTTATTTGATTCACTCTCAGCCCAGTGATTCACTTCCCTAACACTGTGTTGTGTGTAGAGTGTTAACGTTAAATCCTGTTGTCTCATCTGCGCAGGTTCACCTGGTTGGTATCGACATTTTCACTAATAAGAAGTATGAAGATATTTGTCCCTCCACCCATAACATGGACGTGCCCAACATAAAGAGAAACGACTTCCAGGTGATTTAATCTGAACTCTACAGCGCAGTGGAGCGAGTTACTGTGTGTATGTGTGTGTGTGAGAGAGATGGAGAAACGGGATGCTTGTTGTGTTTGGGTTCATTTTAGCATTTCACAGGTAACTTTTCAACTATTGCAGAGGGTTAGGGTACATCATTAAGAAAAATATTAAATAAAATTAATTTTATTTATGGGATGCATCATGGCAAATTATTTTTTTAATACTTTTGAAGAGTAAATATTCTTTGCAGTCCTTTTCTTCACTGTAATCAGACTGTTTAGTTTCTTCACAAAAATGTCTCCTTGAATGTAACCTGATTTTTATTATTATTTTTTTTCTTTCTCAGCTGGTTGACATTAACGAGGGCTTCCTGTCTCTCATGATGGACAATGGTGATGTGCGCGAAGACCTTCGTGTTCCTGAGGGTGACCTGGGCAAGGAGATCGAAGCCAAACACAGCGCTGGTGAAGATATGATGGTCAGTACAGCGAAACACAATATTTTGCTTTCAAATTACAAATTTCAACATGTAAACTTCTAAATCTGTTGATTTTAAACTTTTTCTCCTATTATACAGCTAATCACTTAAATATTTAAGAAGAAAACTGAACTTCGAAAGCCTGTAAAGTTTAAACATGCAGTATTTTTTAAAAAATTTAAGGATTCTGGAATTGTGATTCTAATAAAGTTTCAAAGTTCTGAAATTTAATTAGAGAACCATCTTTTCTCCTCCATGATTAAGTTAAAGACATTTCAGGCTTTTTAAACTTTAAAAATTGAACTTTTTTCTCCATATTTTTAAAGGTTTGGGATTTTTTTTTAAATATATGTTTTTAAGGCAAAGACCCATGAATTAAAAACAGTAAACATGATTGCAAATATTTGCCTTACAGTTTAAATGACATTGACGATATTTAACATCGAATGATATCAACATAATATTGTGATTATAATCGATTATCGATGCACTCTGTGTCTGTACCTGTCCTTGAAGCCACCTGAAGTGACCAGGCTGTCTCTCTTCTTTTCTTTTCTTTCTGACATGTGATTGTCTCTGTGCTGTGTAGATTACCGTGCTCTCAGCGATGGGTGAAGAGGCCGCGGTCGGCATCAAGGCCTTTACCAAATAGGAAGAGAGAGAGAGAGAGAGAGAGAGAGACTGGGCTGCTCAGGCTGCAACATGCACCACATTAAGATCTCCTGCTTTTTGGTTTTGTTTCTACACCAAAGCTCTGGCCTTCACACACCACCTCACAACTCCTTACACTTTTTTTTTTTAGGGTTGTTTTTTTTTTTTTAGGTTTTTTTTAGGTTTTTTTTTTTAATCCCTGTTCCTCCTTCCAGTTACTCTGCTGGACTTGAGTTGTTTTTTTTAACAACTTAATTTTGTTAGGTTGTTTTGGCATTCTCTCAGATCAGATTATTTTTAGGTTCTTTTAGGTTGTAATTATAAATATTTTTTCATTCCACTGTTTTGCCTTCATGATGTTGGTCTGGCCACTTACATTCCTGAATGTTAAAGCGGGATCCATTTGCCAGATATAAATACACACAAATATATAAATACACACACACACACACATGATTACTTTGCGGAATTGATGCCTTTCAGTGGAATATACGCGCAGTGCATTTTAAAGAAGGGGAAGAAATGGCCCTCACTGACACTCTCAAATTTTTATTCCCCCCCTCACTGCCTTAAGGGTGCCATAACTCTATTTCCCCCACCCGCCCACCCCAATTTGTTCTGTATCTGCACTAAGGTCAGTTCTCCTGGTTGATGCCTTTACCCAAAGTGAGATGCGAGTGTCCTGGTAGTTGGCGCTTTGTAGTACTTTGAGTACTACTGGAAACACTTTCTTTAGGTTTTTTTTTATTTTATTTTTTTTAGTAAAATCATTAAGACAGAAATAAACTTCAGTGGAATTTATAACTGCCGGTCTCCATTGTGACTTGGACAGAAGGATGTGATGGCCATGTGTGAGTACCTCTGTAACGCAATAGCAGCCTGGTTCTGGCTGTCAGACAACCTTAAATAAAGTGTTGAAGCCTGTTTGTGTCTCATGTTGAAGGATGTTTATGGGGTTTGACTTGGTGGTGTGTGTCATGTAAAGGCTTTGTTTGCTTCAGCTCTGTTGCAGTAAATAATTATAATAGCAGTTTTAAAAGCCACAATGTGGATGAACTACTTTATAGTGGTTTGAGTGGTTTGGGGGAACAAGTTTTAAAAAAAAAAAACCTCACCAGTTAATTGGTGGTATAATGGCTCAAATAAAGTCCTATTCACTCACTTCAGAGACGAAATGGAATCTATACATATATATTTTTAATTCCATTAGATTTTGTCTCGGTGTTTAAACCTTCGGATTGTATTCTTAAAATGCTGTTCTATCTTGTTAATTATTTATAGATTTAAAGGTGTATTTAATTGCAGAAAATATAAAAGCTAAGATAGAACCTGCAGCAAATATTGTTCTTCATACAAGAGTCTCAGGGAAGAGAGTGGAGCAAAAATATTTCATGGTCTACAGGATAATGAGTGTGAGTCAGAGTTCAGGTTAAACCTGTTAGTCTGTTAGTGTCGCACCGCCTTTTCTTAAGATGTCCCATAAGTACTTTAACAGTAACACAATATTTGTAATGTGTCTGTACACCACGACAATGGATTTGAAATGAAGCAATCAATCTGATTGAAGTATCAACTTTCACCTTTAATTCAAGCTTTTTAACAAAAATATTGCATTACCCATTTAGGACAATTGACTGATGAGCAGTTTTATGGACAGATGTGGCCTGTTTCGTCATTATTTCATGACAAATTAAGGAGATAAAAGGTTTGGAGTTGATTCCAAGTGTTGAATTTATGTTAGGTAGCTGTTCATGAGAGATCTCAATAATGCATGACCCTACATATACAGCATCTAGCCAAGTGAAGAACACTTTGGAAGAGGTAGGAGTATCTTTGTCAAAGTCTACAATCAAGAGACACCTTCGTGAATGTAAATACAGACAATTTACCTCAAGATGCAAACCGCTGGTAACGCTCAAGAACAGAAAGACCAGATTGGACTTTGCTTTAAAAAAAAAGCCTGACCAGTTCTGATGCAAGATGAACTTGTACCAGAACGATGGGAAGAGAAGAGTATGGAGAAGGAAAGGAAGGACTCGTGATCCAAAGCATACCACATCATCTGTCAAACATGGTGGAGGAAGTGTTATGGCATGGGCATGTTTGACTTCCAATGGAACTGGGTCACTGGTGTTTATTGATGATGTGGCTGCTGATAGAAGGAGCAGGATGAATTCTGAAGTGTACAGAGCTTTACTTTCTGCTCAGATTCAGTCAAATGCTGCAAAACTGTTCGGACGGTGCTTCACGGTACAGATGGATAATGACCCAAAACATATGGTGAAAGTGACCCAAGAGCTTCTTAAGGCAAAGAAATGAAATGTTCTGAAATGTCTGATTACCTCAACCCAACTGAGCTGCTTTTCACTTACTGAAGACAAAACTGAGGGCAGAAAGACCCACAAACAAGCAGCAACTGAAGGCAGCTGCAGTAAAGACCAGGCAAAACATCTCAAGGGAGGAAACTCAGCATTTGATGATGTCCATGGGTTCCAGATTTCAGACAGTCACTGACTGCAAAGGATTTGCATCCAAGTATTTAAACTAATCCTAACATTTATGATTGTTAGTTTGTCCAATTATTTTTGAGCCTGTGAAATGGAGGGACTCTGTAATAAAAGGCTGTGATTCCTAAACAGTTAATGTGATATTTTTGTTAAAAACCTTGAATTGAATTAAAGCTGAAAGTCGACACTTCATTCACATATTGATCGCTTCATTTCAAATGCATTGTGGTGGTGTACAGAGGCAACATTACTGAAATTGTGTCACTGTCCAAATACTTATGGACCTGACTGTATATCACCATATTTAATATTATTTTAACTTCTGTTTTTTATTTCTAATTATCTATACCCATTAAAAATGAAAACAAACTGTGATTTCTGTCGTAATTAGGAATAACAGTGAGATAATTAATTAAGCAATTCTGACTTTCTAGTTTCTACCCAGTAAGATGGATAATCTACAGTGTTTATCTGCTCAGGAAAGGATTTAATGGGGAAATAAAAAATTATTTGGAGAATATCTTTAAAAATGAGAAAATTGCCGATGTCCTTTTTTATGACCTCAAGTAACACTAGAGAGAAGTTGATCAGTCACCAAAGGAGCTCATAACAATTTAACTGAAAATATAAAGTATAAAAAGAATGAAAAATAAAAGTTGCATGTGTAGTAGATTTCTAAAATTGTGGCAGTAATGTGATTAAGGTTAAAATGATCAGGAATGTGTTTCAGAGATACCAGGTGAACTAAAACTGGTCATCTAAACTGTGTTTAATTACAGTATTCCTCAGGGCATGTTTGGTGTCATTTGTATCCATATTTCATGGTGAACGATGTGGTGATATCATAAATATCATATAGTTTAGGAAATAACATTTACAATATATGTTGTAATATGTGCTCTTTACACACACACACACACACACACACACACACACACACAGGCACCCCCTGGTTTGCATGAACTCATTCTCGGGAACTTAATTAACATACAGCTCCTTAAAGTAAGAGAACCCTGCCATAAAACACATTGGGGTCCACCCTGCCAGAAAACACCTGGTTTCATCTCCATTTGGTATCCTGGTCACTATACATTTCAAAGAGGGTCAAGGGTATAAGAGGATCTGCTTGGTAGAGAGAAAAAACTTAGCTTATAACATCAGAAGCTTATAACATAAAAAGCTTATAACATCAAAGGCTTGTAACATCTGAAGGGCCTTTTGCTATAGATGCTTTTACCACCCTGTATCCAAGGTTCATGACTGTAATCTTGTAAGTGATTCTTGTCTCTATTTTATGTATCTTTATCTCATATTAAATCCATTTGTTATTCTATTTCTAAATACTCTGTGCCTATGTTTGGTATTCTTATTATGAATAGCTTCTTAAACTAAAAGTGTATAATACGTTAGACACGTTTAAGGTCAACCTCTGACAAGTTAAATAGGAAAGGCCTAGGCTTGCACGTTGGTAGAAACCTCTGAGCTAACAAAATAATGGCTCAATAAAGAAGCTATATGAAAGTCTCTGGCGTAGGAACGTCATTTTAATGAAAGCTTCGCTCAAAGCTGCTCAGGAGTAAATATTAGTAGACCACTGAGTGCTAACACTTCTAGCACTAACTAGAAGATTATTCTATTGGAGTTGGATAATCAATTAAATGGAGTCAGATATTTAAATCATACATTAAAACACGCATTAAGCTTCGCTGCACCTATTTCCGTCGTTGGTTATAGGAGAGCAGTGGGCTAAGTAATTAACTTTATATATTTTAGCCCTACACATGTTTCAGTCATTTGTGATTTCTTTATTGAGTAGACGTTGGTTTGTTTTTATTTCCAGTGTAACTCAGGTATATGAATACAGGATTGAGCTGAGTATGTGTTGGATCTAAAAACCTGCAGTAAGCACTTTATTCCTGGTGTGTGTGTGTGTGTGTGTGTGTGTATGTGTGTGTGTGTGTGTGTGTGTGTGTGTGTGTGTGTGTGTTTGTTCTTCACCCTGCTCTCACACTGCTGGAAGGATGAGTCATGGTGCTGTAATAGCTCGGCCCCAGGCTTTGTGGACTTTATAGTTAGACATTTTCTGCTCGGAGTGATCTGGTTTATATTTAACATGGAATAAAATTAGTTTGAGGAAACGTGAGTCTTCTTTCACACAGAAATTCAAGTGGTTTTCCACCTAAACAACATGCACTGATCTGGACTTTATCGGAACAGGAAAGACACTAAAGTCTGGATGAAAAACTAGAAGTGAAATGAAGTGCATTAGAAAGCAGTTTTAGTGTAATAAAATAAACAGAATAACACTGACTGTTATCAAATAACTATACACATGAAATTATCTTTAATTCATGTTAACAATTGAGGCAGTTTATATTAAAAAATGTCTACATGCAGAACATACAGGTCCTGTTCACAATCCCTGTGTCTAAAATCACTCAGTGTAAGATTGCAGTGTTTAGGGCACGCTATATGGGGCAGCACTGAGGTTTCAGGTTTCAGAACCCGAACATACAGAGAAGATTCACAACACAGTTCTGGATTGTGACTGGTCAGAAGGTGTTGATTAATTTTCTAAAACAGCAGCTCTGACAGCAGTGCAGGTGCACGTCACAGGTTTATATTAATGCACACATTCTAATACTTTATCATTTTTATATTATATAATATACGGATTTAAAAAATCGTTGATGTGGTGAAGTTTTCTGTAAGGAGATGTTTATGTAACATTTATGGAAGGAGTCTCCAGTGTCAGCACTTTGTAACAGTCAGAGGTAAAGCTGTAACTTAGTTTTCCGACATCTTCAGGACAGAGGAGTTTACGCTTCTTTGCGGTTTCTTGGTAACACGACAAGCTGCGTTTTTATTTTTTTGTCTTATTAACTTGAAGAGAGAGAATAAAGAGGCTGGTGAGGGTCCGACTGTTTATAGCTGCTGTAATGTAAGTGACAACAGGAACTAACTTGTTTCACCATTTTTCATGATGTAAATGTAACTATAAACAGATTAAAAATATGACGTGTTTCTCTTTAATAAATAAACTTTTAATTGTTGGTAAATTTCTGTGGGAAGCGAGGAATAAAAATATTCGAGGATGTGCTGTTATCGGGGAATAATCAGCTTCATGGTGGTAACAGTAACTTCGCTGTTTTTTACTTTAATCACATTCAGAAAAGGAGATTTTTCATTGCATTTTTCAATATGAATATTTTAACACGTACTGTTTGATGTTTTTATGATGTTTTTTGTGATATAATGATGGAATCTGCGAAACCAAAGGCACTACATGTCTTAATTAGAATAAAGTTTCTTTGTCTTCATCATTTTGTTCTAAACTTTTGCACTTTATTATATAAAGCAATTGAGATAAAATCTCCTACAGAAGACAAAAACATTTAGGATTTAACGATGAAAGGAATAGAAAGTAAATAGTCAAATTAAGTTCAATTGTAAATTATTTTTTACATATGGTATGGTTCATAATATAAATGGAGTTTTAATAAAGGGGGCAGGGATTCTGCCGCCTGTCTCTGTCAGCGAAAGCGCATGCGCATTGACGTCACTTCCTTTTTAACTCGCTCTCTTCAACAATGGCGGCGGTATGTATGAGCTCTGAGAACGCTTTTCCCTAAAAACTTTTGTTTAGTATTATTTTATTGGTGGTTTTGTAGTTACAGCAATCTTCTGTGTTAGAAATCTGATAGTAAATATTTATTAAAAGTTTGACTGCGACATCAGGAAGCGACGGTAGTTCATTTTGACACGTTGCTTTGAGATCAGGGCACGAGGGCACGTGCAGTGCAGAGGAACCGGATTCATCAGATCAGCACTAATAATAATAATAATAATACTAATAATACTAATAATAAAAGTCCAAAAGCACTTACTGGAAGTTAATCTGATAATGTTATATTAAGAAAAAGAGTAATATATCGTGGTTTAGTTTGATTTATTTTCTCTGTGGCTTTAATCTAAATTATTTCACATGGAAGAGAAATAGATTTAATATCTAAAATATATGATTTATTTACACTGAAATTCCATATATATATATATATATATATATATAGCACATGATTTATAATACATCTATGCGTAACAAACCTGTTTTTTTTTTTTTTTTAAATGTATGTATGTAAATACATGCAACTGAAAATTTCTATCATTTCATATTTTATGAAAAAAATGGGAGTAGCAACTTTCAGTAAGATTGAGCGAGTGTGTAAAAGAGTCCTAAGCACAAAATATTATAAAATGATCAACATTTTTATTTCATTTATGTTTATATAATGCATTTCTTTTCAGACTCGGCTCTGCTTCAGTTCAATTCAGTCATGAAATTAAGTTTAACACAAAATGAGAAGATGAACGTTTCAAGATTCTTTTTTTTTTTTTTTTTTTTTTTTAAATGATTTTGATTATACTGTTTTTTCTTTGAAGAAAAAACATTAGGAATTTCTGTGGTTTTATTTTTTATTTTATTTTATTTATTTATTTTTTAAAGAGTTAAGTTTAATTTCTTTATAATGTTTTTTCCCAGAAAAGACAGCCTGTAGGGAAAAAGAACAGGAAAGCAGCTGCATGGAAGTTCACATTGGACTGCACGCACCCTGTGGAGGACGGCATCCTCGACTCAGCCAACTTTGTAAGGATGATCAGTGTTTGAGTGTTAAATATTAAAGCTTTTGAATATAACTGTGGTAAATGTTGACGTGATTTCAGGCTCTTGCATCACTAATACCGTGGGTTAACTAGGGTTCTCTTCCCTAGTTTAATAGCTAGGGTTCTCTTCCCTAGTTTAATAGCTAGGGTTCTCTTCCCTAGTGTGTGTCATGTTGTCCTGTCACTAACAGGAGACGTTCCTCAGAGAGAAGGTGAAGGTTAATGGCAAAACTGGAAATCTGGGTAACATGGTGCAGATCGCTCGGCAGAGGAACAGGATCAGCGTCTCATCAGAAAAACAATTCTCAAAGAGGTGAGAGCTTCAAAGAATCAGAGCGGTGGTCATGCTGCTGTTGATTGCAAACATTTGTGCCCCCTTGATGGTTTTTGAATGCAGGCATGTACCTCCCAACAAAGAAATATATAATTACCAAAAGTTAGAGGTGGGTGTGTGTGGGTGTGTGTGGAAAGAATCCATTAAAAGCCAAGGCTCAAGAAGCTGTTCAGAGGATGAAATAGAGTTTAGACAGATCTTAACGTGCACTATTTGGCCATTTTTGTTGTTTGTGATAATAAAGGAACATTTCTGAAACCAAACGCATCAAATGAGTTACTGTAAAGTTAGCTGCTGTTTTTGTTTTATCATAGGGTGCACAAAGTTTTGCACTCAACCATCCATAAAAAAAAACAGTGCACGTTCCTGAAGATTTAGATTTAGTGGTAATTAATTGAGGAGTTTATAACCGAATCTGCCTGAATGTGAACTTTTTTTTTCCTTCAGGTATCTGAAATATCTCACCAAGAAATACCTGAAGAAGAATAACCTGCGAGACTGGCTGCGTGTGGTGGCGTCCGATAAAGAGACGTACGAGCTGAGATACTTCCAGATCAGTCAGGACGACGAGTCCGAGTCGGACGAGTGAAGTGATCGTGTGGCAGGAGAATGGAGCAAACCTCATCCTTTATATCGAGTTTGATGATTATTTGTTAATAAATGGACGATTTACACTAAACCTGAATGTGCTGTATTTTTTCAATATAAAAAAATTTACATTTGAGTGGAAATGAAGGTGAAGAGTATACTGTACATACCAGAGTTATCAGATCTGTGACTTGGACATTTGGATGAATTTTATTAAAGTTTTTTTATTTTATTTTATCCATTCAAGCCAAACTTTTTTTTTTTTTTTTTTTAAGCAAACATTAAACACATGGTCTCTTCCACGTGTCTGTGGGCTGTAGTTACGATTAAAGTGAATTAACAAAATTTCAAAATTGGTATTGTAAATACATATGACCTATAAAAATTTTTTCAAAAGTGTTTTAGGAATTTATTACGAAGTGTGTCACTGAATTGAGCGACTTTTATTACTTGATCTTTTAATAATGAGACCAATTTTATGAGAAAGAAATTACATAGTTTTAATATTCCTTTATTAAAATCCACAATGCTATATATATATATATTTTTTTAAAGTAGTAGAATATTTTTGGCAGTCATGATTTTCCGGTTTCATATCCTTTGTTCATATTTACTTTTGTCCCTTTATTGCTCCTTATTGTATCATGTTTTATTAAAAAAATAAATCCTGAGTGATTTTGACGCAGCTCTTGACTTTGAGATGTGAAGCTATCTAAATATTAGATTTATTTATTTCCTATTAAATGTGCATTAAATGCATCATATCACACACTGTAGAAGATTTTATTCGTTCATCTACAAGAAAGAAAAGGAAAATAATTCTGGTTCATGGTTCCTCGTGGTTCCTGCTATGGACTTCAAACAGTTTTCATTTTTAGTCTCTGACTTTCTATTGATTTTAGACTGCAAATCAGCACATAAAAGGTTTAACAAGATTTGCACTAATTTACTTTGAGGTAATCAAATTAAATTGCTTTTTGATCTCTGATGATTGTCCTGAAGTATCTCATGGTGTGAAAATGTTCAGATAGGTGTTCAACTTCACACAGCTGAGGGTTCATTTGGTCTTTCATCATGTTGATGAGCTGATAGAGTGAAAATCTCATCAACATCTTTAACAGCTCAGGAGTGAGAAGAATGGAGTGAGAGCTCTTTGGATGGAAGGTGTCTCTATAAATACTTACAGAGAAGTTGGCTTTTTTACATTTAACCAGGACTCTCATGAGAGTTGGTCATGGAGTTCTCAGCTGCAGAGATATGGACAGAAACGAGTAGGAAACGAATCCGTGGACGCTTCCGTGCGATTCTTGCTGGACTTCTGGAGCTTGAAGTTTTAAGAGTGAGGCACAAAGAGATGGTGGAGGCGGCGCTGGAAAAACCAGAGAGTCCAGATCACTTAGACGATCTAATAACATTGCAACAAGGACGATACCAGTATACGGTGGAAGAGAGTTCATTTAGGCTGAAACTCAAACGTTATCACTCACACGAGAACCTCACAGATTTGGGAAATTCCAGAGCGTTTCTGGACCTGAGAAGAACGGCTGTACATCACTCATCTGTAGATCTACAAGATCTCCACAGCCATGAATGTGAAGACAGGCGGTCAAGGGTGAGCTCTGGATTCTGCGAGAGTCAAAATGACACCATGAGTTCTCTTTCCACTTCTTTGGCTTCGTTAAGTCACCAGAGCACTGACAGTTCAGCAGGTTACGGACGTGAACTTTATTCAAACCCCATATGGAGGTCTCGTTTATTTAAAAACAAGCAGGAACATGTGAGGAAAGGTGATTCCATGAATCCAAGCTTTTCAGAAGTTGTGATTCCTGAAACTGGATTCTTATCCGTGGTGGATCTGTACCCTGATTCCCACTGGCCTGATATCTCCAACATCCTGCAGCCGCAAGTCGTCCTGGAACCGTCCTACAGATCTGATCTGAGAAGTCTCCAAGGCTCAGAAGTTTATCGCTATCCTAGTCCACTCCACGCTGTGGCCTTGCAGAGCCCGCTCTATGCTCCACAGAGCCCGGAGCACAAGAGGAAGAAGGAGAGATTTTCTCTTGGAACTCTTATCTCCAAGACCAGTCCTTTGCCAAGATCGGATTTTGTTCATGGACAGAGGAGAGCTTCTGAAGGTACCCGCTCCCATTCCGATTCACCCACCACCATGCAGTCGATCATGTTCATAACTTCTTTTCCTGCTTGTTTAGAGAATCCCCGGTGTGAGGAGATCATTTTGAAGCGAGCACGAGGTGAAAAGTGGAACCACACCATGGCAGAGTGTTCAGGAATCACCCCACGGTCGAGGAGAAGCTCGGCCTTGCTCCATTGCCCATGTTCAATGGGCAAAAGTGGAACATCTTTCAATTCATTGCTTTTGCAGAACAGAACTACAGGAACATCAGAATGTGGACCTCCAAGATCTTCACACACTCCTAGTCCAAGATACAGAGGACGACTCGGAACACACAAGAACCAACTTAGAAGACACACAGCTGCTTTGGCCAACCTGAACATTTTTACAGAAAGTAATGGGACTTTGTATGTTAAAACTTCAGCTGAGACAAGCGTGCTACATCATCAACGTTCCTCTGATGTTCCTGAGGTTTTCATGAGATGAACTTCTGTCTGCTGTAGAACCAATGAGCCAATTTGCTGAAAAATTCAAGAAGGACCGGTCATATTCTGGCACATGATAGAAAAAAAAAAAACTGTCCAGGAAGTTTAACAGGTTCTAGATGTTCTAGATGTGGAACCTGAAAGGAAAACTCTCTTTTATAGGGCTCTACAGAGGGTTCCTTCTAGTAGGGATTTCTCTAGTAGGACTAGAAGGACTCTTTAGGGTGTTAGATAGAACTTTTTTCCTAATAAGTGTGTAGTTCTGCTTTGGTTGCACTGTTTATACTCAGAGAACTCCCAGAGTTTAAATGTATGTCTCCGGAGTTTTAATTAAGGTTCCTTGAGGAGGGTTCTGCCCCGAGACGATCCAAAGAACCATTAAAAGATCTTCCAGGATCCTATTGTTATTGTTGAGTGCAAATTCTCCTAAATGCATTAGTGTCCTCTATTACATTTACATTTATAATTTGATATTACAGTGATGATGATGTTAAAGCTTTTTAAATAATATTTGTCCATATTGTTTAAAAGTTTTTATTAAACTGTAACTAAAAAAAGTTTAATATTTGAATGGCTCCTGAAAATAAAATAAAATTTAATTAAATCACGTTTCACATAAGTCAGACTGTTAATCTCATTATTTTTAAATGATCCAAAATTAAATGTTATTTTTTAATCCTCTGAAGTGCAGCACTCTGTGATTTCAGAACAGTGACAGAGGCTCATTAACACTCGTTGTGTTTCTCACTGTATTTAAACACGGCCACTTCGTTATCTCTGATTTAATCACTCAGGAGGAGACGGACTCGTGATCTGTGATCTGATCTCTTTACTCACAGAGCTCACAATACTTTTATACTTAAAACCTGTTGTGATGTCATCGGTGACCCCTTTCTATGTGTATTGTCATTTACAGCATAAATTAAAATGCATTATTAAATCTTGACAAAAAAACACATCAACTGAAAGATCTAAAAGATCTGAAACTTACACTTCAACATATGACCACTGTTTTACCATTTATATCTGTCTGTTTTTGTGATATCAACTTCAAATTTGAAACACAACTTGGTCAGACTTGTGCCTTTGCCTTCATAGCTTCTCTGTCCTGCTGTAGATCAGCTTTTATATATTTATATACAAAAGAAGACAAAGTTGAGTACAGCACATTGTAATTACTATAAAATTAAACTTCTCTAACTTTTTTCTTTGTTTGTTTTCACTTAGAAAACAAACTTCAAAGGGTCTTCTTTAAAAAATAGACCACTATTGTGCATGTAGTCCAAAGGATTCTTGAACTACAGCCATTTACAGTCGCTTTTCCACTGCACGCCTCGGCTTGACTCGGCTCACGTTACTTTTCCGAGCTTGTTTTTCCACTGCAGTTCAGTGCCGCCTCAATGTGGGCGGGATTATAGGCTGATCGTCATAATTGCGCCGCCTCGACTGCCGTGACATCATCTTAAACGCGACACAAAGTTTGGGCATGTCGTTTCCTGGTCTGTGCTCCAAAGTGGTAGCCGGTTTTTTTTTTTTCTTTCCCGAGGTGCAACTCTACAGTGTTCCAGAAGTATTAATACAATCAACAATATAATTAACCACATACAAATAATAATAATACTATTATAAAAATCGAAATAATATTAGAAGTAATATGATCAGTGCTTGTGCATAACAGGCTATTTAGATATAAACAGAAAAAAACTATTATTATTATTATTATTATTATTATTATTATTATTATTATTATTATTATTATTATTATTCTGTTTTGTAAAATGCCTTCAGAATAAAACACACTGTTCATATGAGTAATTTTAGTCATCTCGAGATCTCCATACAGTGTACATATTTACAAAACTAAATCGATTCAGCTTCCTTTGGGTTCTTCAGTTTGTGTAGAACCTCTTCAGAGATGATTTTAAGCAGAACTCATTTAGAAAGCTGTAGAAGTTAAGGACTCGTGAGGAAGTGTTTAGTTCTAAATCTAAATAATTATTCAAGAATGAATTCAAAATACAAAAAATGATATGCAAAACAGTAATAAATTTATAGTTAATTACGTGTAGTTATTTATTTTATTTTATTTTATTTTTTAAAATAATTATTTAGTAAAAATCTTCTTATTCTTTATATAGAAGATATAGAACTAATATGTATATGTATAGAAAGCGTCTCTGAGTCCTGGTGGATCCAGCAGATGTCAGCAGAAATCCAAATTTCAAACAGTGATCTTCAGCATTAGAAAATCTTTCATTTTAACTCAGTATTTCAGTGTTTATTGAACTTCCTCCAAGAAACAGTCAGATTCCTCCTTTCTGCTCATCACCGTCACTGTTTCTAATCCAAATACTTTTTCACACCTAAAGCTTTTTGGTACAAACGTCTCCAATTTATCTCCATGAACGTTTTTTTTTCCTTTAGAAGGAGCTTCAGGAGGAACGCAGAGCTTATGGAAGTGTTTTGTTGGAGGAGACGTGAGATATTCCCATGTGTGATGATACTTGCATTCCAGCTACAGATAAAAAGACTTTTCTCAGAAATACATGCTGGAATTTACATTTATGGCATTTGGCAGCCTTATCCAGAGCAACTTACATTTATACATCTGAGCAATTGAGGGTTAAGGGCCTTGCTCAAGGGCCCAACAGTGGCAGCTTGGTGGTGCTGGGATTTGAACTCACGACCTTTGGACCAGTAGCCCAATGTCTTAACCACTGAGCTACCACTGCCCTGGTATAACAAGGAAAAGGTGCAGCTGGGATTTTGTGTGTCTGACCTCGTTCCAGAAACCTGCTGCTGGTTTTGGGAGGTTAAAATCCTATTAGACTGCAATCCATTAGACTGCAAGCACAGAGATAATGATGAGATCACTGACATGAGATCAGTAGCAGTTTTATTTTCTTTTTTTTAATTTTTAGTCAAGAAACAGTTTTCATTTGGAATGTTCTGATTAATGTTGTGGTGAATAAATGTTCCAGGATTTCGTAATCCCGGGTAAATAATGCAATTCAATCATATAATTGAGATTAAGAGAATAATTTATTAACTGTTGAAATGTGCAGATTATAATTTCATGCTTTTGGTACAGAATTTAAATTTTTTTAAATCCAAATGTTTAAGATGTAATTCCTCGACATCAAAACTTGCGTTGCTTCCTCTTGTTTTTTCTGTTCATGAGATTAGTTTGTTGAACTCTCTTACTGAATCAGTGTTCTGTTCTCTGGTCATTGCCTTTGTGTTCTGTATCTCATTTAATTTAATTTTATTATTTTCTGTCCTGCGCAGTTTTGATCAAACAAAACTTCAAACAAAATGTGTCTGATTCTCAGAAAGGTTTCTTTTGATGGCCTACCTTTAACATGGCTGTGTGCCTCTTTCAAAAAAAGAGCTCTGTCTGTGTGTGTGTGTGTGTGTGTGTGTGTGTGTATGTGTGTGTGTGTGTGTGTGTGTGCCAGGGATCAGAATGTTTTGTACCTTGGCCCAGTTTTTACAGCACACACTAAATCAAATCCCACTCCTGTCTGCACTGGACAGAACTCAGGCACGGAATCTAAAACCTTCTGAAACACACACATGATATCAGATGAAGAGTGGAATGTAGACACAGAGTTAAAAATTTTTTTTACACACCCTTTATTGTAACAATACTCATCATCATCATCATCATCATTGTTGTCTTCATCATCATCATCATCATCATCATCATCGTCATCATCACTGTGATCATCATCACAGTGCTTTTATGAAGCGCTTAGTGAGCTGCTGATGTAGTTATAGCATCACCATAGCAACAGTGAGTCATCCAAGACAGATGCCCGAAGCAGATACAGGAACCGAGCAGAACATCCTGAAATACTGCAGTCCGGCTCTCTCGCTCTGACCCTCGCGCTGTGTGTAGTCCTGTGTACTGATTTATGTGACGTGAGTTCTGTTGTCATTATAGTCGCACTGTAAGGCAAGACTCTTAATTTTCATACGTGATTACATGATCACGTCAAAGTGCATTTCAGTGTTATGCCATGTAAACAAACACACGTGATAGTACGGGGAAATATGTGATCACGTGAAAAAGAATTATTCACTTCACGTTATGTTACACACATTTTTCACATGTAGATAAATGTAGAGTAAATAAAGAACTGGAGTGTCCTGCACAGAGCCCTGACCTCGACCCCACTGAACACCTTTGGGATGAACTGGAACTGGAGCCTCCTCACCCAACATCAGCACCTGACCTCAACCTCACTGATGCTCTTGTAGATGAATGAACACAAATCCCCACAGCCACGCCCCAAAATCTAGTGGAAAGCCTTCCCAGAAGAGTGGAGCGCATTATAAATCTGGAATGAGATGTTCAATACTGCATATGGGTGTAATGGTCAGGGGTGCACATACTTTTGGCTGTATAGTGTATGTGAAAGCAAACCACGCTAGATGACTTTTAATTCTATATTTTTATTGTATAATGTTGAAGTGAGTGTTTATGGTATATCTATAACACATTCATGTATAAAGGCTTTCAAACATCTCTCTCTAAACAATCCGCTGGTACAATGGCAGTTTTACTGGCTTTAATGGCTTTAATGGCTATTGTGTTTGTTTCTATGTACACATTTCTATTCCTGATGCCTCATTCAGGCTGCAGCTGCGCAACCCCCCTCCCCTCCAACACACACACACACACACACACTGTGCCGTTCATCCTGCTTCGTGTGTCCATTTTATCCCTGTAAGAACAAACAGAAACAGAGTGTCTTGTACTGGCAGTGAGACAATACGATCCATCATCATCATCATCATCATCATTATCATCATTGCAGGTCTTCATTCACAGTGCAGGAGATCTGATCATTTCTTAATTCTGCTGAAACTTTCTGAAACAATCCTGAAACATCAGAACTCAGAACTTTTACAGCATGATTCATGTTTATGAGGAAGGAATGTGAATGTGAATTGGGAAAACGGATCGTTGTTTATCGCAGCACGGCGGGTTTTTACTCCTGACACCGTCACCATAGCGACAGGTCGTCTCGAGCGGAACCTGAGATCCACTCGAGCCTCGAGAGCCATTCTCCAGAGGGAATTAAAAATGAATTAGGTGCCACATCCCTGATCAGAGCAAACACACACCCTCATGCTGCCTCATCAGCTTCAGTTTTTTATCGATTACTCTTTTACTTAAAGTCCCGTTAAAGGCTGATGTTTTAGATCCCAGATTTTGAACGAAGACAAACAAATCAAGGTGAAAACACAGAACAGGTGTACACAATAAGGTAATCAGCCATGGCAGAACAGGGACAGAGACAGAACTAGACACTGCTCACCGCACTGAGAACTGTAACTCATCCTGAGGAGAGGGAATTTTGTAAGCCTTTATTACTGTCATGTCACAGATCTAAACACGGTTTAATTTCAGTTTCTTTGTGCCTATACGGTTTACTTTCAGTTTTTGGTTCTGGTGTGAACTGCACAACAGTCTTTGGAGAAATCCTTAACGGTTCCTCAGAGTGTTTCACTATCAGGTTCAGAGTAGAACCTGCGGGTAGCTGGGAACTCTTAACTATCTTGGTTTTGCTACTATGATGGTCACGATTGTAGTAAACATGACTGAATCTGATTAAACATTTCATTTTGATTAAACACTGAAGAAAAGTTTGATAAATCACTGTTTATTGTGTGATGTATTAATGACATGATGTTGATGTATGATGGTTACAGTAATTTTACTTCAATACATTTGTATACACCACATTATATAAGCGTTCTTTAGTCCTGGAGCAAATGAACATCCCCAAATATATAAACAAGGCGTTACCATGGTTACATATGAGACCAAATATCTTGTATTGAATCTTGGCTAGAGTAGGTTGGAAATAAACTAAACTGTGTTTTCTACTTTCATATCAAACATCAGTCCCTATATATCACAGTATCATGTGAGCGACAGAACGGTTGACATACATTATGTACCACACTAACATCATCAACAACCAAAAAACACAGTAAAGTGCCACAGTAACACTATAATATACAGTGCATTTTTGGTGCACTTTTTATTTTTATTTTTTCAAATCACTTTTACTAAGTATTGTTATATAATTCAGTATAAAAGTCTAAAATCTAATTTTTAGTTTAATGTTCAGGAAAACTTTTATACGTTTCCTCCCTTCAGACAGGGTTCCTAGTAGAACAATTTCATATCCAGATCACTGGCTAATTCTTTGCACGATTTACAGCAGGATCACTAAACAATTCAAAGTTGCTACCGATTTATCGTCACAATATCGTGTTATCGATTATCAGCACGTCACTAAACAGCAGCAAGCGCGCGCTATAACTAAACCTGTCCCTTATTTAGTTAGTCCATATCCGGGTATTTTTGCTGATGTATAGTATGGCTTTATGAATCAATAAAGACAGACAGTCCACGGGCAGGAGAGCAGGAGAGGTGATGACGTCAGCAGCAGGAGCTGAATGGGGCACACGGGGATGAATAATTAATTTTCGGCTCTGATCTAATGGAGGAGTGGGTGAATAATTCAGCGCGTCTGTGCGCTCCGAGTCCCCGCTGTGGAGCTCCAGCACGGACATGGAGCACAACACCGAGCTCTCTTCACCAGCAACCGTGAGTTTCTCATCCATAATGTCCATTCATTACTCATGCTTTACAACTGTTCGACTATTTCTGTTAAATCGGAGTGAACGCGTCCGTGCGCTTTAAAACATTAAAACATTCAAACTGATGAGAGGAGCTCAGAAAGTGTCATGTGATGCTTTTCTTCTCCATCAAACACATCTAATATCTAAACTAACGCATCTGCTACAAGGTGCCAGCTGTTTGACTGATGTTTCCTCTGGATTCCTGATGGACCTGGGTGGAACTTCTAAATGTTTCTTTTGGGAACAAAATAAATCCGAATCTCTCTGCAACAGATAAACAGTGATGGTGTAAGTGTAATAAACCCTCACACTCTTCTTCTGGTTCAAACCGACTGTTATACAGCGCTTGTGTAAATATAAATGGCGCAGAAAGACAGAAACCCATTCGCTTTTCTGGTTTGTGATTGGCTGAGACTGAAGTGGAGTTTTCTAAAGTGTGAAATGTGGAGGAGAGAAAAGTGTAAAAGTGTGTGTGAATATAGTGTCCTGTTTATTGTCTGTTGGAGATGTGTGTATTTATATAATTATGTGGACTAGAGATGGGAATAACACATAAGATTTTTATTTTTTTAATGTACATTATTAGAGAGAAAAAAACATGTCAGGTTTCCTGAGTTTGGTTCAGGTTTAGTGAGGTGTGTGTGTGTGTGTGTGTGTGTGTGTGCGTGCGTGCGTGTGTGTGTGTGTGTGTGTGTGTGATTTTTAATTTTAAATGATCACAGATCAGTCTTTTCTTTCACAATCCTCCTTAGTCACATGTAGTCACCATGTTATTCATGTATTTAAACCTTATTAATGCTCGTGATTTACTGAAATAACTCGTGCAGTCAGATATCGCTTAACTGTTCATATTAGTTTGTAAATATTTAGCAGAGCTTCAGCTTCACCCTCACATCAGTGCTGAGGTGTTTATAATTACTCCATCATTTCCTCCCTATAAAATGGAAATGTCAGAAATAATGATTAAAATAAAAACAACACTTAAAAAGTATTTAAACCGACGACTGCATAAGTGTTAGTTTATCTCTAATCTCAGCTTTATCAGCTCTCCAAACTGGGCAAGGGAGAACCTGTTAGTATAATGCTGACAGGAAATCAACAAGTGTCTAATGGAGTAACTGATAAACACTGCACTTCATCCATCATCATCATCATCATCATCATCATCATCATCATCATCATCATCAGGCCTGTGATCTTATTTTCCAGTATGTTAGAGAGGTTACTGCTCCGATGTGAGCCATCTTTCCTCACTAAAGCCCACGTTAAGTGATGAAATATAACTACACAATACCTCTCTCTTTCTCTCTCTCTCTCCCTCTCTCTCTCTCTCTCTCAGCATGTTTATTCATGTACATATTTGCCCGTCCTTGCACTTGACAAGCTCTGAAAGCTGCATGTCAGGCTTCAATCTCAAAATATATCAGCTCTCATTAGTGCCACAGTGAACAGACTTAAAAAAAAAAAGAACCCACACACACACACACACACACACACACACACACACACACACACACACACACACACACACACACACACACACACACACACACACTGAGCAGTGTTTACATTGTGGATCTGTATGTCGTGCTCAGGGTGTGGTGGTGGTTAGAGAGCAGTGAAGAATGGCTCGTCTGCCCACAACGCCCCGTTTTACTGGACTCTGCTCGTGACGTCAGTGTTTTGTCTGAACATAAAGAGGAAGTGCAATTAAATGCACATCATCAGTCAAGTCAAGGTCCCTCTGAATGACTCATCACACAGACCTCGATATCTCCGTTAGGATTAAAATCTATTGAAAGTTTAGAAATCTTTACAATTAAATCAAAGCATTTATATCATTTTTATGATGGATTTTTTCTGTGTATGTTTCTGTATAGTTTCCTGATGTAGGTCAGTCTCTTTTTATTTTATTTGACCTTATACCACAGCACTGCTGAAGTCTCGAATCACAGGCAAATCACAGGTTTATATTAATGCGCTTGTTCTAATACATTATGGTTTTTATAGTAACGGCTCATTCACAGGGACCCATACAGCAGACACTCCACATAAACAGATGTGTAATTGTAGATATGGTGATTTTTCTGTAAGGAGAAATGTGTTTATGTAATGTTTATGGAAGGAGTCTCCAGTGTCAGCGCTTTGTAACAGTCAGAGGTAAAGCTGTAACTTTAAGTTTTCTGACATCCTCAGGACAGAGGAGTTTACGTGGTTTCTCTGTAACACTACAAGCTGCGTTTTTTTGTCTTATTAACTTGAAGAGAGAGAATAAAGAGAGGCTGGTGAGGGAACGACTGTTTATAGCTGCTATAACGTAAGCGACAACAGGAACTAACTTGTTTCACCGACATTCCACAGCATTAAAAATAACTATAAACAGAAACAAATAAATAATTGTAAACACTGTGGTATAAGAGAAATAAAACAGTGTTACAGGAAAATAATGAAGTTCAGGGTGGTGACAGTAACCCTGGTTTAGGTCAGGCTGCATCACACCACCACGTTGTGGATTATTTTCCTATAACAGCATCTCCTCGAAGTGTTTTATTCTTATTTTGTACGTATAAAACTGTGCGTTCCCTGTGAATACACACTAATGAAAGCGTGACACAACAACAAGGAGAAATGAGGCCGTTCAGACAGACACAAGAGACTGAGCAGAGTAATTACAGCATCTTTAAAAGGAAAATGAGAGAGACAGAGAGAGAGAGAGAGAGAGCGAGCGAGAGAGAGAGAGACAGAGAGAGTGAAAGAGAAAGAGAGAGAGAGAGAGAGAGAGAGAGAGAGTTTCCGCTCCATCTCTCTGATGATCTCACTTCTAAACCTTAGTCTCTTTTGTAGCAGAGATGTTCTCCAACTCTGAGCAGTTCTCTCACACTGAAGACGGTTATTGACGGTTATGTCACTGTTTCAGAGGGCGTGTCACTGTTACAGAGGGCGTGTCACTGTTTCAGAGGGTGTGTCACTGTTTCAGAGGGCGTGTCACTGTTTGTCACTGTAATTGTAGCGTGTCTGATCACAGTGAAAGCGTTGAAAAACTCACGTGAACTTGGTGAAGTGACGAGTGAAAACAAGTGACGGAGACGAGACGATACAGACTTCCAGCTGAAGGAGAAAGTGAATCATATTTAAATTAAATACCACAAGATTGACTTAAAGGAGCGATATGTAATGTTTAGCGCCCACTGCTGCAGCACACAGAATTACAACTGCAATATAAAGGCTCACAACCCGCCTACTTTTCCCCAACTGACTCCGCCCACTACCTAAAAATATAACAAACTTGTGGAAAGAGGGCATGGCTGAGAAGCTCTGATCCTACTAGTGGTGTGGCTAACAAAATCTTTATTTTTTAATATCTTTTTTTATTTTAATATTCTACAAATTATGCCACAGAAATTAATGTATTGTTTTATTTTGACTTTTTTAAAACAATATTTTACACAAAATATTCTTCTTCTTCTTCTACAGGTGCATCTCAATAAATTAGAATGTCGTGGAAAAGTTCATTTATTTCAGTAATTCAACTCAAATTGTGAAACTCGTGTATTAAATAAATTCAATGCACACAGACTGAAGTAGTTTAAGTCTTTGGTTCTTTTAATTGTGATGATTTTGGCTCACATTTAACAAAAACCCACCAATTCACTATCTCAACAAATTAGAATACTTCATAAGACCAATAAAAAAAAACATTTTTAGTGAATTGTTGGCCTTCTGGAAAGTATGTTCATTTACTGTACACGTACTCAATACTTGGTAGGGGCTCCTTTTGCTTTAATTACTGCCTCAATTCGGCGTGGCATGGAGGTGATCAGTTTGTGGCACTGCTGAGGTGGTATGGAAACCCAGGTTTCTTTGACAGTGGCCTTCAGCTCATCTGCATTTTTTGGTCTCTTGTTTCTCATTTTCCTCTTGACAATACCCCATAGATTCTCTATGGGGTTCAGGTCTGGTGAGTTTGCTGGCCAGTCAAGCACACCAACACCATGGTCATTTAACCAACTTTTGGTGCTTTTGGCAGTGTGGGCAGGTGCCAAATCCTGCTGGAAAATGAAATCAGCATCTTCAAAAAGCTGGTCAGCAGAAGGAAGCATGAAGTGCTCCAAAATTTCTTGGTAAACGGGTGCAGTGACTTTGGTTTTCAAAAAACACAGTGGACCAACACCAGCAGATGACATTGCACCCCAAATCATCACAGACTGTGGAAACTTAACACTGGACTTCAAGCAACTTGGGCTATGAGCTTCTCCACCCTTCCTCCAGACTCTAGGACCTTGGTTTCCAAATGAAATACAAAACTTGCTCTCATCTGAAAAGAGGATATTGGACCACTGGGCAACAGTCCAGTTCTTCTTCTCCTTAGCCCAGGTAAGACGCCTCTGACATTGTCTGTGGTTCAGGAGTGGCTTAACAAGAGGAATACGACAACTGTAGCCAAATTCCTTGGCACGTCTGTGTGTGGTGGCTCTTGATGCCTTGACCCCAGCCTCAGTCCATTCCTTGTGAAGTTCACTCAAATTCTTGAATCGATTTTGCTTGACAATCCTCATAAGGCTGCGGTTCTCTCGGTTGGTTGTGCATCTTTTTCTTCCACACTTTTTCCTTCCACTCAACTTTCTGTTAACATGCTTGGATACAGCACTCTGTGAACAGCCAGCTTCTTTGGCAATGAATGTTTGTGGCTTACCTAGTGAACCAAACTGAGAGACCATTTTGAAGGCTCAGGAAACCTTTGCAGGTGTTTTGAGTTGATGAGCTGATTGGCATGTCACCATATTCTAATTTGTTGAGATAGTGAATTGGTGGGTTTTTGTTAAATGTGAGCCAAAATCATCACAATTAAAAGAACCAAAGACTTAAACTACTTCAGTCTGTGTGCATTGAATTTATTTAATACACGAGTTTCACAATTTGAGTTGAATTACTGAAATAAATGAACTTTTCCACGACATTCTAATTTATTGAGATGCACCTGTACATTATTATTATTAGTAGTAGCAGTAGTAGAAGTATAGTAATTTGGACCATTATGCAATTTGTTTACACTTTACAACTTTTTTATGTCTAATATGTACTTTTTCTCTTCGTCAACAAAGTAATAGTAACAATGCTATTTATGCATATTAAAAAAAACACACCAAATCTTTTTCCTTTATCTGATTGAGATAAATCTTTTTTTTTTTTTTTTTTTTTTTTAATGGTTGAAAAGCTTATATATGTACACAGCAAAGATATATGGCTTTTTTATTTTTATTAATTTTCTCATACGTTTACAATTCTATTTCTAGATATCCGTCTTTTTCTAAATTTATTTGCATGTCAATATTGCAAGTCACAAAATAATTTTTTACAGTGTCTTTATATTTCTATGATTGTTAGAGGCCTAGAAAGGTTTTTAAAGTAACCGCATATTCTCACAAAAATAAAATAATAGCAAAAAAAATATTTTTTTCTGACCTTAAATCTTAACTTTCAGCATCTTAATTCTAAAAACTGCATCAAGAAAACACAGTTAAGAGCCGTTACTAATAACAACCTCAACTTTAAATACCAGTAATCAGTAAAGAGTGTGTAAGGTCTCATTATCACAACTTTAATATCGCTAAAGTCAGGGACTTTCTCTTCACTGCTGAATGAGGAGAACTACGTGTTTTTGTGATAATGGAGTCCTGTAATATCTCTGATCTCTTACAAAAACTCCATCATTCATTTACAGTGAATTCAGAATCAGGTGCTTCATCACTGCTGTAGTTAAACACAGAATCAAACAGAATTCCCAAATTCTTCTTATCGCAGAAACAGATGTGACCAGAGCAAAGTGGGATTTTAGTCACTATGGCAACCGGATCAGGGATTCTCCTAGACAGCTTCGAGAAACTGAGACAAAAATCTGAGAGTCAGTTGCATTCACTTGTTTTTATCAATTTCTCTCATTCACCAATTTTCCTCTCTTTGAATTTTATTGTTTTTTCCCTCAAACTTTATATTTGATCTTGGTTTCTTTTTTTGATTCCCAAATTAAAAATTCCTCTCTGTAACACCCAACAACTCTGTCTTCTATTTTAAAGTGCTAAATAAATAAAAATGGTTATTATTATTATTATTATTATTATTATTATTATTATTATTATTATTATTATTATTATTATTATTATTATCAGAGCTTTATCTCTTGTGTAGGCTAACTCTGTTCCTTGGCCATCATGAAGCTCTCTGTTCTTGTTATTTGTGTGTTAGAAGCTCGCTGCACATAAACACTATCTAATTGTTGTCTAATCTAAAAGTCAGATTAGACGAAGCACCATAGCAACCTGTCACCTGAACCACTGCACTGATAATGTTGCTTTATTTACAGTTTTTTAATCAAATTTATTTCATTCTGTCTGTTTCTGATTTGTTTTTGTGCAATGCTGATTTTCAGTGTGGAATTATTCATATCAAAGTGCTCCAAAGAGCAACAAATAAATTAATAAACATATAATATAATATTTGGTGGTTTTATAGTGACTTTTTTAATTAATTTTATTTTCCCCTAATGTATAATATGTAAAGTATGCCTGTTAGACCGATAAAAGTTATTATTGTTCCATTTTTATTATATTTTATATTTTTTATTTTCATGTATTGTTTTGTTTTCTTTTTCTTTTGTTATGTTTCACAATTATTTCTCATATTTTCATTCTGTAATGTATTTCATAAACTTGTTTTTAAAAGGTGCACTATAGATAAATTCTATATTCCTTAAAAATAAATAGAGAAATAAGAGTGAAATAATATTTCATGTTTGTTATGTTTATTATTCATGTTTATTCATTACACACAGCCTTCAGATGCAAGAAACACACTTTTTATATCTTTGACCTGTTTCCACTCTGTCCAGAGGTTTGTATACAGTGTCGTGTTCATTCTTCTTTCTGCTCTTCATGCAGGATCTCTGAGTTTCTGGTCATCAGTGTATCCTCGCTTTATTTTTATCATGATGCAGAAGCGGATGATGGTGGAACCTCTCTGAGAGAGACTTGAGCGTGAAAGAGACGAGGAGCTAAAGATTAAAGTGACGAGGAAAAGCTTCAGACGTGTCTCTGTGTGAAGATGATGAGCTCCGTTTTCGCAAAGCTGAACCCCCGGCGGATCGAGTGGGAGGCGTCATGGTACGGCCTTCACTCTCGCGTGCTGAGAACCAAACCTCTGCACTCCATGCAGGAGGGTTCTGGAGATCTACACGGAACCACCAGACTGGCGCAGGTTCTCACCACCGTGGACCTGGTGTCTCTCGGTGTGGGCAGCTGCGTGGGGACGGGCATGTATGTGGTCGCCGGGCTGGTTGCTAAGGAAATGGCAGGACCAGGAGTGATCTTGTCGTTTATCATCGCTGCTGTGGCATCGATTCTGTCAGGTGAGAGGCTCGTTCAGACACGTGTCAATCAGACGTGGCATTTAGGAAGATGTTCAGGGGTTGAAAGTTGGATTAAGATGGTTCTTCATCTTATATGAGACAGATGGTGTGTCTGAAAGAGTCTGAAACACATCTCCATCATTTCCAATATCTACATCATTTCCAACGTCTACATCATCTACTATACCTTCCTCATCTAATATTTCTCATTATAAGTTTACAATAAAGCAAATGTGAGATTATTCAGCCTTTATCTAGACATTTAATAATTTCAAGCTATCTGTGAGGAGATGTTTATTTAACATGTATGGAAGGAGTCTCCAGTGTCAGCACTTTGTAACAGTCAGAGGTAAAGCTGTAACTTTAAGCTTTCTGACATCTCCAGGACAAAGAAGCTTACAAGAAACCTTTCTGATCAGGAAACACTCTGGTGTAGGGTTCTGCATAGAAGTTTTAAGGGTTCTCCCAGAAGGGTAACTCATAATGAGAAATATTACATGATATTTTTTCAGTGTCACTTTATTGCCAGGTCATAACCGTGTTTTATCTCAGTGTGTGGTCTAAATGGTCTAAACTGATACAGAAGGTCCTGTTTTGTTTATCATCGAGGTGTGTGCTATGCTGAGTTCGGCGTGCGAGTGCCAAAGACCACTGGCTCAGCGTACACCTACAGCTATGTGACGGTGGGGGAGTTTGTGGCCTTCTTCATCGGGTGGAACCTCATTCTGGAGTACCTGATCGGCACGGCGGCCGGAGCGAGCGCTCTGAGCAGCATGTTCGACTCTCTGGCCAACCACAGCATCAGCCGATACATGATCACACACCTCGGCACTCTTAACGGCCTCGGTACGACATGATCTCATAGGTTCTGCTGAATGTTAACGACATCGTAGTGTTGACTTATTCCTGTTATATGTTAATGACAGAGAAAATGCTAAAAACAATCATGTCGCTCCAGTCACCAAGTTTTTTGTAAGGAGAAGGAGTCTCCAGTGTCAGCACTTTGTAACAGTCAGAGGTAAAAGCTGTAACTTTAAGCTGTGTTAAATTGTTACTCAATGTCTTAATCATTTCTAATTCTTATTATAATTATTAGTCATTTTTAATAATCAGTACATCAAATACAAAAAGACTAGATGATGGCTCAGAATTCATCTCTCTGTCAGTTGAATAATATATGAATGATGCAGTTGAACATGTCCATGTTAAACCATTCTCCTCTTTGCTCAGGTAAAGGAGAGGAATCGTATCCTGACCTGCTCGCTCTGGTCATCGCCGTTATGGTGACCATGATCGTAGCCGTTGGAGTGAAAAACTCTGTGAGCTTCAATAACGTCCTGAACGTGGTGAATCTGATCGTGTGGGTGTTTGTGGTGATCGCCGGACTCTTCTTCCTGTCTGGAGAGAACTGGGAGGACGGCAGGTTTCTGCCCTACGGCTGGTCAGGGGTGAGGAGGAAAAGATTTCATTTAAAAAATGTTTAAGATCAATGTTAAAGATGAAGCATCTCAATGCTGAAGTGATTAATAATTAAACATTTACCATTAACAATTAAAGACTGAAACATTCTCAATTTAAAACTTTTCATAATTCATAATTCACTGGATCCATTGTATGGAGAAAAATGGAACACTTACAGCGTACTATACTACACTATTCTCCATTTTATGAAGTCTCTAGTACCAAAATATTGAATGTCTGTGCAGTTTGTTTGAAATATTTTCCTTATTTAATTATAATTAATTAATTAGTAGTATTGACCTTGAATATTAACACTGAAAATCTTCTTAATATTTAAAAATGCAATAATAATTGTATTTAAAAGACCCATTTCAGCTATTTATTTCTTAATTTTTCTCCAATAATTTTTTTTTCAACATGATTAATTGATGCTTGATTAGCAAGAATATACCTAACTGTTATGAAATAAAACAAATGTAATAGTATAATTCTATGAATAAAACTTCCCATGAAAATTCCATTTAAATATCAGCTGGTCACACTGATGTATTATATTTTACAGGTGATGCAGGGAGCTGCTACTTGTTTCTACGCCTTCATCGGGTTTGATATAATCGCCACTACAGGAGAAGAAGCTAAAAGTCCGAACACCTCCATTCCCTACGCCATCACCGCTTCACTCGTCACGTGTCTAACAGCATACGTCTCTGTTAGTATTTCACACTCACACGCAGACGTTTTCACAACATGTCCTCCTGCAGGGTAATTCTACAGTACATTCTACATTATAACATTTGTCAATAGTCAACACAGAAGATGTTATAACACAACTCGATTTGACATCGGCGTCTCTGTGACAGCTAATGTGTGTTGGAATAAGCCTTCATAAAAGTTTATTTTGAGAGGTTGAAAGGCTTATATAGCTGTCGTGTAGACTTATAAACACAGCTTTACGTAACATAACTCCTGTAAAAAATACAGTAAAAGTTTACAGTAGAAAATAACTGACAGTGTCAGGAAACACTTATTTTTAATGTATTTTTTAAAACTAATTCAATGATATTTTACCAAATATGTCTAACGGGAAATTTACAGACATATCTGTTGAATTATTTTTAAATAAATAGTAAAGTAGTAAATAGCTTGGAACAGCTCTGAGACAACAGCCTTCTGCTTTTTTAAAAATTCATCTGTACTCGACCTCCTGCAGTACAGCTGATGAAAAACGCCACGCATCTCATTAATTATTTCTGCTGCTCGGTTACGAAAGACTTACTGTGTGTATTCATGCATTTAAATAAGCTGTGAGTTATTCTCTCCGTGTCTTAACTCGACATTTACGTCCCAGTTTCACATGTGGAAACACTTTAGTTGAAGAGTCCCTATCAGTTACGACTAAATTACTGAATATCGGCTTATAGTAAAAATAATTCTTACTCCATGCGCTGTTTCCTGATCGTAAGTAATTAAACCAAACACTGCACTTATTATTAGAGTACATACACTGGGCCTTCATAACACATTCATAAGCCTTGCATAAATATTTTATAAAGCAATATTGAATGATTTACTGTATGTAAGCTGTTTGTCATAAGCCATGAGAGAACCTAAAAGTATTTATAAACTTTAGTACTTTTCGACTGTCATTTTTAAACTGATCTCTTTCAAGGTTTTATTTTTACTCCTAAACTGCAGGTTGGTGCTGATAATTTATTTATTGTGATATTTTATATAATATAATATAATGGACAGGTTATTGTGGTATTGTATAAATAAGTACGTGAAATTGAGCACTATGACCCTGCGGAATTCTGTTGACTTACTGAAAGTGTTAAGAATGAAAGCTTTGACCGAACATGAGCACATTTAATTAAATTACTGATCATTAGATGGATTAACGTTTGTGTCAACTGAATTCTGCTAAAGTAAAAGTCTGGCTTACTTACTAACAAGGAAACAGCATTCATGATAACAATTATTATTACTATAAGCTAATATTAAATAAATTAATCTTATGGATAAATTGTGGGGTGTTAAATATTGCGTCACAATAACAAAATAATAACTTAAATTGAAATAAAAGTTCAAATAAAGACAGTTTATGGCTTCCACTTATGCTGTGTTCTATTAAAATTCTTACCTCGCAATTTTCAGCCTCCAACTATTTTTACCTTGAAGATTCTGAGGCCACATGGAAAAAGGTGTTATGGTCAGAGGAGACTAAAATTAAGTATTTGGCCTCAAAACCAAACAATATGTCTGGCAGAAATCTAATACAGCTCACCATCCAAATAACACCATTCCTACAGTAAAGCATGGAGGTGGTAATATCCTGTTATGGGGGTGTTTCTCTGCAGCAGGGACTGGAGCACTTGTCAGGATAGAAGGAAAATGGATGGGGCAAAATACCGTCAAATTCTTGAGGAAAATCTGCTGCCCTCTGCCAGAAAGTTGTCAATGGGAAGAAGGTTTACCTTCCAACATGACAATGACCCAAAGCACACAGCAAAACTGGCCACACAGTGGTTAAAGGAGAAAAAGGTGAATGTCCTTGCATGGCCTAGTCAGAGCCCAGACTTAAACCCCATTGAAAATCTGTGGAATGACTTGAAGACTGCAGTCCACAAACGGTCACCATTAAATTTAACTGAACTTGAGTTCTGCAAAGAAGAGTGGGAAAATAATGCAAAGTCTAGATGTGCAAAGTTAGTAGAGACATATCCCAACAGACTAAAGGCTGTAATTAAAAAAATAAGGCAAATTAAAGCAAGGGGGTGATACTTTTTCCAACTCAGTGATTCTGATTTTTAATTAAAAAAAAAAAATTTCTGACATGTTGGTGTTATATCTTTCACTTGGATGTTA
Source organism: Cranoglanis bouderius (assembly GCA_023630585.1). Taxonomy (NCBI): domain Eukaryota; kingdom Metazoa; phylum Chordata; class Actinopteri; order Siluriformes; family Cranoglanididae; genus Cranoglanis; species Cranoglanis bouderius. The sequence goes on from CM042539.1 coordinate 5,145,397, forward strand.
TAAGTTGCACTGAGTAAATACAGCTGGATAAAACAAAAACTGTGACTGTCTTCATTTCAGGCTGAAAAGCAACAAAATGTGATTATTTTAAAGGGGGGGATTCTTTTCTATACCCACTGTGTATACTGAGACATCTGAGCTTTTAGAAGGTGTGTTTACTGTCTCTACTTCTAAACACGTGAAATTAAATATTCTTAAACAGAAATACTGGTGTTTTATTTACATTTGAAACTATTTACAAAGCAGTGTTCCAATAATAAATGTTTTTTTAATCCTCTTGAAACATTTACTGCGTTTATAACACTGTTATAAAGCACTATGTACACCTTCTATTTCTGTTTCTTCTCTCTTTTATTTAATATCACCTCATAAGCCTTTTATAACCTCTCCTGGAGTTTACACAATGCTTATGAACCTGTTATAAAGGACTTATGTAGGTTCGCTTCAAATACAGTGTTATTTTTTTTGTACCACAGTTGAAAATGAAGCAGTAACTGATAGATGTGTGTGTGTGTGTGTGTGTGTGTGTGTGTGTGTGTGTGTGTGTGTGTGTGTGTTTGTGTGTGTGTTGTAGGTGAGTGTGATCCTCACCCTGATGGTGCCGTATAATCTGATTGATGGAGACGCTCCTCTGATGGAGATGTTCGCTGTTCACGGCTTCATGGCAGGGAAATACATCGTGGCGGTTGGAGCCATCGCAGGACTTACGGTCAGTTTGCTGGGTTCGCTTTTCCCCATGCCCCGAGTCATCTACGCCATGGCAGGGGACGGGCTGCTTTTCAGGTGAGTGCGTCAGTTTTCTGAGCAAATTGCTCACAAATGCATTGTAAAATGTTTAAAACTTAAATTATATGTAAGGAATAAAACAGATCAGGGTGGTGTGATGCCCGGAAGGATTTCTCTATAACAGCACCTCCCCTGGTGTTTTTTTCTTCCTCTCACACCACAGCAATTTACTAACAATTACAATATTTTATTTATTAAAGACAGACACTTATCATCCGTTTATAGTTACATTTAATGTTGTGGAACATCGGTGCAACAAGTTAGTTCATGTTGTCAAAAACATCCATCATTAAATTAGATTCATTTAAAATCTTCTGTGTGTGTGTGTGTGTGTGTGTGTGTGCACGCATACCAGGTTCCTGTCCCATGTGAGTCCGTACACAGAGACCCCGGTGGTGGCGTGCGCCGTGTCTGGGTTCCTGGCTGCGTTTCTGGCTCTGCTGGTCAGTTTGAGGGATCTGATCGAGATGATGTCCATAGGCACTTTGCTGGCATACACGCTCGTGTCTGTGTGTGTGCTGCTGCTCCGCTATCAGCCTGAAGGAGACGGATTCACTGAGGTGCTCCCAGAGGAGTTTCAGAAGACTAAAGAGGGCGTGCTGGTGGAACGTGAGCGTGAGCATGACCTGTACTCCCCCACCAGCGATGGAGACGAGTACGGCAACGCATGCGGGGCCAAAAACCTTCCCTCACAAGGTGACGATGAGATGCTGATTAGCAAATCGGACTCTGGTGGCTACCAGTCAGAGTCCTCGGGGTACAGCACGGGCGAGAAAGGGACAGAGTTTGAGGATTCGGACAGCGCTGTGACGTCCATTCTGAAGCGAGCACTCGGCGGTAATTACTACACCCTTCGGATGCGACTCGGACTTCCTGAACCGGGCTCTCAGCCCACACCTGCTACAGGACGCACCGTCACCTACTGTGTCCTCGTCTTCTTCGTCCTCACATTTCTGCTCTGGGCCGTTGTCATATACGGCCTTGACCGAGCCTCAGCAGGCGCTCGCTGGGTTCTCGTCCCATTCGTCATCACCATCATCGTCCTCATGACCGTTTTAATTGTTGTTATTCTACGGCAGCCTCAGAGTCCCAAAAGGTTACCGTACATGGCTCCTTGTGTCCCCTTCGTGCCCACAGCCGCCATCCTGGTGAACATCTACCTGATGCTCAAGCTGTCCAGCATTACCTGGGTCCGCTTTGTTGTGTGGTGCTCTATAGGTACAGCAACTTAATCCAATCAACAACTCAAAGAAATATTTAACCATTTTCAGTTATATATGTCTGTTCTAGAGTTCGTTTATCAGCATCTCGTACAACGTGACGAGGAATCATCTTAAAACTCCACTGAAACTCTGAGGCGATTCTATCAAAGTTGAGTTTGGAGTAAACAGGTTTTCGTTACTTTTCTCAGTGTAGGGAAACAAGATTAAATTCTTTCTCTACACAAACAGTGCAGGGCCTCATCATGTACTCAGGAGTCATATAATAACAAGATATGCACTTGTGTGAGTGTAAATATGAGATTAAAGGGGAGCGTGACCGAGAATAAAATCATTTCACAAACTTCAGTAAATCAGACACGATGAACTGTCTCTGATAGATAAGTGTTTCTTTAAAATTGTTCATTTTAGGTGAAGGGTCACAATGATATGAACAAGAACATAATCTCTGGAATATAAATAATATTATCGTGTTCACTGTGAAAACTGAGTCAAATTCTTTTACTCCTGTCACATTACTCCATGTAGCATGTTTAGGAACAACGTAAATCATGTTATTTTTAAGATTTTCTGAGATCTGAGATCCTTAGTTTTTAATTTCTAACTGTTTTTGTAGGTCTGATGATTTATTTTGGCTACGGGATGTGGAACAGTTCTCTGGAGCTGAGCGCGCGGGAGGAGGAAGCCCACGCCAGCTCGTATCAGAGGTACGACGCTGGAGTGGATGAGAGCTTCACGGTGGATGATGACCTTCACGCGAAGGTGGACGGAGAAGGAAGACGGTATCAGGGCTGGGCGGCCGAGGAGAAGGGCTACCAAAACCAGAACCAGCACCAGGACCAATACCAGGACCAATACCAGGACCAGCACCAGGACCAATACCAGAACCAGTACCAGAGCTACCAGTAGCAGGGTGATGAGCACGGGAGGAAAATCCAGAGGCAGGAGCAGTAAAGGCTTTGAGGAGCTGGTTAATGAGGATTAGTCACCGATGTGTGTGAAAATGTTGAGTTTCTTCTGCTTTACTGTTTAATTCTGATAAAATTTTCAAGGCTGTTTTGTTTTTATTTGCTTGAACTTTGTCTATGTTTATTCTTATAAACTTCAGAATTATTGACACCCTTCATGAAATGAGCAAAAATTAATACATGAAAGGATTAACCTGTGGATATGATGTATATTTTTATTTTAACACAATACATTTCTAAACATAACATTTTTTCTTAAGTAGTGTGTTTTTATTCCTGCAAAATAAAAATTGGTTTAAAAATATTGGCACCCACACTTTAACTTAATTACTGTTGGTTACAATTACAGTCGGTTTGTGTTTGTTTGTTTTTTTTGTTTTTTTACATATTCCTTGGGCTGATGGTTATTAATTTTACCCCACAAAAAAGTGCAAGAAGTCTCCAGTTGTTTCAGTGAAATATTTGAATTGCGTGTATATATGAATAATGTTCATTTTATACATTAATTCTTGCGTATTCTCTTGAAGGGTGCCAATAATTCTAGAGCTAACTGCATGTACTGTATTTTCCAAACAAATTAATGGCCATGGTGCAGATGGGAAAAGGAAGTAAGCAACACTGTATACTGCAATATTTAACACGCCTCTACCCTACAGTGCAGGAGGAGCAGGTCGCATACGCAGGTAAATAAAGACTAAGGTTCCTAATTTGAGAGAAATTTGAAAGCATTGTCATACATGTCATTCTCTGCAAAGAAAAAGCACAGAAACCGAATTATGGGATTAAAAGTTTCAGAACTATTACTAAAGTAAAGAATAATTTATTATAATATACTATTTTTTATAATCTCTATACAGACGTTCAGTTTGGTACATGCACACTTAAAAAAAAAAGTAAATCTAGAACATTTAAGGGTTCTTACTTGTCTCACTACTGCCTCTGTGTGTGTGTGTGTGTGTGTGTGTGTGTGTGTGTGTGTGTGTGTGTGTGTGTGTGTGTGTGTGTGTGTTCTCATTCTACGTTCCACAGTGATAAAATCAGGGTCCACCTGGAACAAAAACACGCGTTTTAGTTTTTCAATTTTATTCACTCTTAGAGAATGTAGGACCTTAAAGGGTACTCCGATTCTTGGACCCCTTTCTGATAAGAAAGCACTTTGTTGTAGGGTTCTACATAGAACTTTTAAAGGTTTTCCCAGAGGGGCAATCGGAGTACTCTTAAAGGTTCTTATCAGAAAGGGGTCCAAGAAGAATTTGTCCCCTTTATGAAGCTAAGAACCCTTAATTTTCCAAAGAACCTTTCATCAAACCTGTTCCACAAAATGTAGAACCATTAAGGATCCTTTGGTTGACTTTCTGCGGAAATCATTAAAGGTACTAAGTAGAACTCTATTACAAATCATCAGAAAGGTTTCCAAGAAAAAATTTAGGCTGAATTATCTAAAGAACTCTTGAAGAACCCTCAGCTCTAAGCGTATATAAGGAATGTACTGTAGATCATGTATAGTGAAAAGACACCACTGTTCTGCGGAGTTAGTGTTTTATTTTAAAGGCTCAGTGTAGAGAAATATTATTACCAGATTTCCTGAACACATTAAAATTCCTTTTCAAAATATCCTGCGATGTTGATATCGAGTTATTTCTCTGAATACTTGGCTTGTATGTTGTGTTTTTCCTCAGTGTTTCTGCTGTTCAAATGTGTATGAAAATGTTTATATTTCATGAATATATTTCAGCATAAAATTTCCTGACTCGAAACGCCGCGTGTAAGTGTAGCCTACTCCCATCCAGAGTGATATATTTCAAATAAAAATATGATGAAATGATTTGTACAAGAGTCTGTTTACAGAATGTCTCCCTATGGATACGTCATATTTTACAGAATGTGTGTAATAAGTATAAAATAATATAATAAGTGAATAATAAGTTGAAGCTTCACTACACGAGGTCAGATCAGTGATCGGTTCACAGCATTCAAAATGCAAACACATCCATTCTTCTTTTAAAACTGCTTTCTGAATAGTGTTACGTATTCAAAGCCCTGCGAGAGCAACAAAGCAAAAGAAAGGGTTCATTAAACATGAAAGAAATATCGTTAATGAACGACATGAGAGAAGGACGTAAGAAAAACGGCCAATCTGTCACTATTGAAGGTGTCCTCGCTTTGCGTCTGCAGATTTCCTGAGGGATCCTGAGCAGGAAAGAGTGAAGAGCTTTACAGGAAAAAACATGGAGGAGACACCTGGCCTTACTGCACCTCTGGCTTCCTGCCTGTCTGCCATCTGCGTGTCATATGGATTGGTTTTCTTTCTTTTAAAAAAACTGGGTGCTTTCTAACCAGAGCAGATGATTGAGCACAGACTGAGATGAATTAGGAATAAATTTCAGCACTTCTGAAAACAACTTAAAAGAAAAAGAACAAAGAGAACGGATTACAGGGAGTTTTTTTTTTTTTTTTTTTTAACCTTGGCCTCGTTTTCTAGGTCCATGCTGAGACAAAACTTCTCATCCAGACTGGAATAAAAATTGTTTTGAGTAGAAGTTGTGCTTTGCTCGTATCTCAGTGTAGAAAATCCCCTATGCTTCAGTGTATGTGTGTGTGAGAGAGAGAGAGAGCGAGAGAGAGAGAGAGAGAGAATGAAAATGAGAGCGATAAACCATTCCTGTCTGTTTGAAGACCATTCCAGTTCAGGTCTCTGCTCTCAGACGTGTGCACTCTTGGCGTGATTGTTTGTGGCCTGGACCGAGTCGGTGAGTCCGCGCTGTTTGGAGTAGTAGAAGCGATTTTCGGGGCGTTGAGCTGGAGCATCGTCGCCTCCCGAGCAGCAGGTCAGAACCGAACCCCCGAATAAACAGAGGGCAGAACCCAACCATCCAGCGTACAGAGAGAACCCGAACGACAGCAGGCCGTCTTCATGGTGAGCTCCGATCGGGAACCACACCGTCGACACCAAACCACAGACCGCTGCACAGAGACAACAAGCTTTAATTAAACCTGATTTATATTTTTCATTATTCGACATTATTTCCTGACACTATAAAAAATATTAAAATATAGCCACAAGCTGCAATCTGCGGGGACCAAGCACCCTTCACAAGTATCACCAACAGTGGCCAGTTATTGCCAAGTTACAGAGAACCATAAACAGACCACAGATGTACAGACTTTTCAGGTTTTCAGCTCCATGCTAACTCTGTGAAATGCCTACTGATAGCTGATTGACTGACAGTTGTCTTTTTTTTTTCAAATCAGAATACACTTACAGATTAGCATGACAATGTATTATAGCAAAATTTTAGAACTTTTTTGAGAAACAATTATGTAAACTTAACTCCATCCCCTAAGGATGACCACGCCCCAACCTCAGAATCTTGAACATATATTTCATGTTTTGTGTGCATCCAGAATCCATGCACAAATCTTTCAGTATATAAGGCTCCACCCCACTAGAATTTATTGGCATGTTGGAGCCGTACTGTTTGTTTGTCTATAGCACCTTGGCAGAAGAAGAAGAAGAAGAAAATCCAAACAAAAGCAATATGGTGAGCTTCAGTGTTTGGACGCCTAAAATGAGACGAAAAATCCTATAAACAAATAGAAAGTTCCACTTGTGCTTGGACCCTAACTGGGGTTAGAATGAATACAGGCTTGTGCTAACTGCAGTAAAGGTACTTAATGTCATACGTCAAAGTTCTCTGTGATTTTTACACTGTTTGTACCTTCAGGTACCGAGATGTACCAGTACAGTCCTGTTTTCTGACAGACCAAATGAAGACAAATATAAAGAGACACAATATCTGATTTAAAACAATAACACCACGTTACATTATAAATCTAACCCTGAAACTGTGACTCATAAGTATTTTAGAAGATAAAGTTTAAAGACGGCACACTCCAGAACTGAAGGGCAAAAATGAGACACGTGTCAGACGGTGTAAATGAGAGTCAGGCTGTGCCAGCTGACCGTGACAGACCCTTCCTACAGGATGGAGGAAATCCCTGTGTGTGATGGAGAACCACTGATCCATCTGCAGCTCTGTGTTACGGTTAGTTTATGTTCCACATTGAGAGATGACTTCAGAGAGGAAATGGGATTGGCACACACATTGGGAACTAACACACATCCTGAATTTAGCTTGAATTGAATAAAAACTGCAATGTAGTCCTGAGTCCTGTACAGAACAAAATCTAATCTAAAGTCCGGGTCCAGTTCAATAACACATTTCCACAGAGACAGTGCAGTTCAGCTCAGTAAATTATACACAATTCCTCGATTTAGCTTTTAGTTATTCCCATTACTGAGAGAGTGGCACTGTAACTTAGTGCCGGTGCTGAATTTGGTTCTCCTTTTAGCAGGGTATCAAGATAACCAAACAATGATCACAGAATCATCCTGATTATAATAATATCTCTGACTAGAGAGTTATTTCTAGCAGACAGAGGACTTTAAGTGAGACTGGATCCCAAATTCACTATATATGCTCACTACATAAGATTTAACATACTCCTGCACCTTCAGTAAGCGCTTTATTCCAGTCAGGGTCACGATGGCTCGGGGGTCTATCCTGGGAAAACCGGGATTCACATCTAGGAGCAATTTAGTGTAGCCAGTCCACCTACTGGCATGAGTTCTGGAGGTGAGAGGAAACCAGAGAACCCAGAGGAACCCCACATGGACACAGGGAGAACATATGAAACTCTATACAGACAGTAACCCGAGCTCAGGATGGAGCTGTGAGGATGGTATAAATATAAACCGTCACTCACACATGATCAGAGTGAGGATTCCCCCGAACAGAGCGTGTTTCCGTTTGGTTCCGTCGCTCTCGTCACCCAGTCTGACGCAGGGCGTGGCCAAGAGCGCCAGCAAAACAGACGGGAGGCCGAGGAGTGACGCAGACACCATGAGTGCACGAGACGTCTGGATGTACACTGCAGAGAAAAGAACAAACACACATAACAGAGAAGATCGATCACATGACATCATCAAACTGAAGCAGTGATGATGGAAACCTGGATGGAGTCCTGAAGTTCAAACTCTGATTTACTGATCCACATCATGTCCATGTGATTTATTCTGTCTGATTGAAATTGAAATTGATTGAATTTTCTGATTGAAAATTCTCATGTCATACGTAAAGTATTTTAATATTTTCTAGTCCAATTTTAAATAAATAAATAAATAAATATATTTATCAATCAATACATAAATATTATTTCTAAAATATATATTCAGTAAATCAGTTCATATTTCTGTATTAATAAAAAGGAACTGTCAGTACCATAGAACCCTGTAGAACCCTCCTCACCTCAACCTCAAGTTCTATCATTTATGAATAAATTTAATCAAATCAGTGTACAAGTAGCAGATTTCACTAAAGTTTGCACTTTTTCAGAAAAAAGGGGGAATAAACTTGAATTTCTTTTTCTTTCACCTAGAAATGTGGACGTAGTGAAAGATAAACTACAAGCTCATTTCTGGATACTAAAGGTACTAAAGGTACTAAAGGTGTCCCCTCTTGAGGAGGAAAGGAGCAGTAGAAAGGGTGAGAGTGTGTGAAAGGTGTATGAGTCTCACCAGGTAAAGTGAGGATCTGGTTGAGAGCTGCACAGTGATACATCGCTGTGGAAATCATACACTCGGCCCATAAACCTTTGGACTCCAGCTCGTCCATCTTGATGCAGGTGTGCAGGCTGAAGCTGCAGGTGATCACCCAGTCATTAGTGGAGGTGGCGATGATGAGACAGATCCATCCTGAGCAGCTCAGTAAGAAACCGCACAGCAAGCGACAGCTCTGAGACATGATACCGAATATCACACACACACACACACACACACACACACACACACACACACACACACACACACACACACACACACACGTCGAAAAATAAAAATCCTGAAAGTTTGAGATGTTCTTCAGATCTTCAGAGCAGAATCTATAGCTTTAGTATGGAAGCAGTTGATCTTCTTTTTCTTCTTTATCTTCTTTTTCTTTTTCTTCTTCTTCTTTTTCTTCTTCTTCTCTATTTATTCAGGTGTCATGGTTCTTTAGGTCACTTTCAGCATGGAGTCCAGAGAAACTCTAAAAATATTATAATGATGTAAAGAGGCTTTTATAGTCAGCCCTTACCCACAGATAGCCCTGCCCCTTTTCAAACTTTCAGCCAATCACAGAAATGCCCATAAAGGAACAAAACAGCATCCAAAAATTGGTTACCACATGGAAAATAAACTAAATATTATGACTTTAATGCTTGAATATGAGACTAAACACAAACATGCACATTTTTACACAACAATCCCAAAATATAATAGACTTCACCTCACTCATAAACACCTTTAAAAGCCTAAAAACTGTTCAACGTTATTTTTTAAACACTTTTATGAATTGCACATAATTGCTTTTTCTTTCCTTCTTTCTTTCTTTCTTTTATAGATTTTTATATGTATTATATTATATTATGTTATATTATATGTATATGTGTTTTATGTATTTCTGTCATCCTTATTTCCCTTTTTTTATTTGAAATTTGTCTTCTGTTTGTAAATTGATTTTAGTTGCATTTAATTAAATCAATCAATTAATCAATCAACAAACAAAATATACCATTTTACAAAATGTTTATTAGAACCATCAAATATTGACTAGAACTTTCCAATATTTTATTTTTCAGATGTTTCACTATTAAGTTTTTTTTTTTTTGTCTATAAAAAAATTTCATTAAACAAATTACACACAAATGGAACTGTGATCAGTTGTAATGAGTGTAAACATTTAATAACACTATTAAACTAATTGCTATATTTATTTCATGTCTGTAGTCTATTATATGCAAATAAACCATTTCTTGTAAAAAAATAAATAAATAAATAAACAAACAAATAAACAAACAAAAAAAACCTTTAAGACTATAATTTTCATTTTGTGTATTTTTGATATTTTGATATTTCATAAAATCATGCTAATCATAAGTCAGAGTAATTCTCCCAAAGTTATTCTCTCTGTTTTATTTTAAAAGTATTTAGGCTTTTTTAATATGATTATTCTGGGCGCCATCTAGTGGCCATGTGGTGTGGTGCAGCAACAAAGTCAGGAAGGGAACAAGGATGAGAACTAGAAATAAAAACACTTCAGAGAAGGTAATTCAGCCTAAGGTTAAAATTTTAAAAGATAAAAAACCTGAAAGTTGTTCATTTAGAAAAATGTTCTGTGCATTTGCAGAGAGACAAACACATGAACACAGTAAAATAACTGCACGGGTTCAGTAACAAAATGTAGTTTGTTTAATTAAATAATCAAAAATGGCACAAGAAAGGTCATGTAACTGTGACAGACAACACTTGGATGACACGAGATTATAGTACAATGTCTACAGCAGTTTTATAAGGTCTCCATGTCAAAAAAAGGCACCACCTTCTCTGTACCTTAATCAGGTGAGACTGCGTGTTTAAGTACCTGTGTACTGCAACATGTTCGGGTTCAACGCTTCCACTGGAGTGAAGATGCTCTGATAAAATTTCATTTCATTTCATTTAGCCTACATAATCTTATCAGCATGTCAAACATCATTTTTTAAAAACGCTTAAAAATCTCAAATCGCTTGCATTTGTATTTCCTAGAGCCTTAGAAGACAAATATATTAAATATTACAAATCCTTCACAAAACATTTTGTATAGATTTATACACACAGAGCACTGCATCGTTATACATGTACACATATACAGTACAATAAGAAAATATCTACAACAGGACGGGGCGGGACATGCGCACAATAATAGCACTTCCATTCTTTTCTAATTCCTCCACAGACACAGGAAGCGTCACCTTTTAGTGAAAAATAGAAACTCGACAAACCCTGATTATGATTTCGATCCAATCGGCTACAAAAAAGAAGCAGACACGAACATTTCCCTCGTACTAGGACTGGATATAGATCTCATATTATGTTCACGGAAATTAAGGGGACCATTATATTGCTATCATGCTTTCAGACAGAGGCTAAAGGTTACGGAAGGCTACTGTAATGTTAGTCTAAATCAGTTCAAGCAAAAATACACACATTACCTCGACACGTTGACTTCACCGCGTGAATCTCTTTAAAGATTAAAGTGCACAAAATGGCTCTATTCTATTGGCAAGTGCTCTGATCGTCCACGAGACTCAAACCTGTCTCTCTCTCTCTCTCTCTCTCTCTATCTCTCTCCATCTCTGGTTTCGTCTCTTTACCTTTACCTCCCTCCTTCTTTCAGAGAGTTGATTCGGGCGCAGATTTTGAGCGCAGGTCCCAGTTTGACATTCATGGCGCTCATCAGGTGGTCTTCAGTGAGCAGCAGCAGGGCCTGTCCATCAATCTCCTGCGCTCGAAACGATTCAGCGATGTCCTGACACCCTGGGAAGGTCATGCAGAGGTCGACATTTAGGAAAATAGAAAATATCAAAGCAAACACCGAACATTAAAGAGAGAGAGAGAGAGAGAGAGAGAGAGAGAGAGAGAGAGAGAGAGAGAGAGAGAGAGAGAGATGAATAAAAGCTTGATTCAGGACACAGGACTGATTCTGAACTGCACATCAATTCTGCTATTTTATGTCACTTATTTTGCAAAATAGATTCCAGACACACCCCTTTATTATTAAATTATTAACACTTTTGTTATTTAATTTGTTGAGTTTTGCTTGATTACTTTTCTTGACACTAATCAGAGATCTGGAGTGTAGAGGTGAAGAGAAATCTGTGAGAAAAACACATCCTGAGATGATTAAAAGAGATGAGAAGTAGAAAATATATTACAAAGAACTAAATTTAGTTACAGTTGAGTTGTAGTGACTCACTTTCGTGTCTGTTGTTTTAAAAAAAATAATTTGTGACACTTGTATCAGGAAGTAATATGATGGAATTGCATCACACCCGAGTTCGGTTTCCCCCTGTGTGATATCAGCGTTGTGTTGTGAGATGATTCCTCGTCACACTGTACGAGATCCTGATCAACTCTGTTGTGAATTCTGTACCAGACTGTGTGATAGCGTGTGTCTCCGTGTCAGATTATACGATGAAGATCCTCTAACGACAGACCTGCAGTTAATTAAAGAACATTATTACGTACGCCGCTGTTTATGTCATCAATCAGCGTGATCCTGAAATCAGCTGGTGCAGAAAACGGCTTCGCACAAACACACACGTTCTTCACAGTGAGCTGCAGGTAATGAGATTTTTCTGTTTCCTTTACGTTTCTCCATCGCCGCTACTGTATCTGTAGCTGTGCCCCGAGTTCGCCGTCGTCCTATTGGTGGATTTTAGACGAGCGTCGTAGCGGCGCTCACACTCTGAGACTTTAATCACTGATTTCTCACACTGACATACACTGTGAAGTCGGGCGCAGTCACATTATGAGTGACTAACACACCGATCTCAACTCACCACTAAAGAATTCTTTTACGATGTGAGATTTTATTCTGCGACGGCGACACCCAGCTGCACACAGTGTAAAGTCGGTTTAAGAGAACACCCAGACTGATGAGCTCGTCTCCCCGGACCGATCGGGTTTAAAACACTCCACCAAAAATCAAAGCAGAAAGTGTGAAAAAGCTCGTCAGATGTCTGAGTGCACAATTGTATGATCCATGATCTCACCTGGTAGATTGGAAATGAAGCTCCACACTTGGTCTACAGTCCACTGCGCAGGTTTGGAGTGTGAAGTAAGGTCTGTGGGAGAAACCACATCCAGAGGTGAAGTCGGAGCACTTTTGGTCTCGCTGGTCCTGGTTTCTCTCTCTCGCACGTTCTGCTCCGTGTGTCTGCGCAGCCTCGTCTTCATCGGTGCGGCCGCCTCGTCTTCTCCCTCCTGCGGGGGGCGCTGGAGAATCCTCCACTGCTCCGTGGTGCCATGTTTAACCTGCAGCATACAGTACATGACCATGAGGTGTGTTCTGGAGCTTTTATCCTCATTTCAGTTTGATGAATCTGTAATTTTATTGTGTGTGTGTGTGTGTGTGTGTGTGTGTGTGTGTGAACAGTATCCTCTAAAATAACGTTAAATAATTAATTCACTCTGAAGACAAAACAGCTTTGAATCTCACAGACAGACGACAGTACGGCTTTAAAGATATCACTTTAAAGCAAAATGGAATTAAAAAAATTATTTGTTAATAATAACAAAACCCACTAAACAAAAACCACACACAGGTCTATGTTCTGCTTTATTCTATACTTTTATTTAATTAATACTGCAGCAGTTGCAGTTACACAGTCCCGACAGTAGGGGTGCTGCAGAAGCAGTGACTCGGGCAAATTGAGGCACCAGAGTAACGATGAGAACAGACCTGCTGGAAACTTTCCTCCTGGATCTCGTCCTCTGCTCCATTAAATTCGGATCGATGTCCTCCTTCACTCACGCAGCGTCTCAGAGCTCGGAAACGTTTTGTGTAGCTGAACCTACAGACAGGAGGGGGAAAACAGCCTGATGGTGAAGTTTCATTTAATCTCACTGATCAAACTTAGCCGTTCTGCCCCCTGACCACATCCTGTCCCCACTGACACACATATTTTACAGATAACGTGTGTTTATTTTAATTGTGTTAATAGTTGATGGGATAAACGTCTTAAGCACATCTTTATCCTTAGTTTCCTGAAAATCATCATCTACTTAGAGTGAGTTTATAGTTTCTGTTTGCTGGCATGTCATTCACTGTGCTTCGTTAAAACTGTTCTTGAAGAAGATTTCTACACACAGGAAACCACAAAGACACTTTTCACCACTGTGACCAGTTGTGTAAAAACAGCACATTATTTCTGCATAAGGAACTTCATCTGTACAAATAAGAACACGGTTCAGTGTAGTACAAAGAAATCAGATAACTGCCTGATAAAAGATTTATGTATTAGTGATTCACAAAATGGATAAAGGATTCCCAGGTTGATCCTGAGTTCAGGTTACTGTCTGTCAGGTTACTGGGTTCTCCGGTTTCCTTCCGCATCACAAAAACATACCAGTATGAAGTGTGAATGATGTCCTAGAGCGATATCCGTGGTGTGTATTCCCGCCTCACGCCCAGTGTTCACGGGATAGACTCCGGATTCAGCGCCACCCAGACCAGGACAAAATGCTTACCGAAGATGAATGAATATAGATTTCGTACCTCTTGGCACAGGATTTGGAGCAGAAGCGTTTGGAGCGGTTGAAGGTTTGTGCTGTTCCTTTCCTCTTACAGAAGTGACACTGCAGCACGAGTCTGTGTCCGACACCGACGCCGTCTATACAGAGACACGAAGAACAAATTACAGCACCGTACAGAGTACACACGCGTACAGTAATTCACAGCAGAGGTGTGAATAGAAATATTTAATGTCATACAGTAGGATGTATTATGATATCAGTATTGGGAATCAGAGTTCTGTACAGAATCAGAGCTGGAACTCACTGTTGGTGACGGAAATCTCGTCGTCGGAGTCGGTCGAGTTGTCGGGGGATTCTAAGGTGGCGTTAAAGACGTCCGGTCCGTTCGCCCCGTTCAGTCCTGAACCACAGTTTGGACCCACCATCAGAGACGACCTGTTCACCTGCACAATATAAAACACACACAAATGTGGAAAAAGTTAACAACATGTCACAATTATTAATTATCATACAAGCCACAGCAAATAATAATCAAATTATCTGCTGAATTCTGTTGCTTTTATGCCGCTCTAGTAATATACACACACCAGTAATGTATTGATAAGCTTTTATCAAGATTAACCCTTTCATGCACAGCATCCACATGTACTGAGAGTCAGTTTAAAGCTATTTTTAAGGAAAATATGTAAATCAAATGTATAAATACCCAAATCAGATTATTTAGGAGTTATGTTCAGTGTATGTCTCTGGTATACCTTTATAGATTTTTTACACAAAATCCCAAATTAGGTGAAAATATATATATTTTTGCTTTAAGCTCCAATGAACAACCCTTTTACAGTTTAGAAGCTAACTGTAGTCATGTGATTTCCTGAACTTCAGAATGTTCCAGCATGGTATTTTGTCCTGTAATGTTTGTGTGTAAAGTACCGGGAACGGTTCCAGTCCTTCCTGAATGATGAAGCCGTCCACCAGGTGAGTGAGGACGAGGGGTTTGGTGGGTTCTGTCGGTCCCGTGTGGCTGGAGGACGGCTGCTGAGCGGGCGCTCTCTCTGAAACGACCGGGAACTTGGCAGGAGAGATTCGGCCGGCAGGGGACACGACTGAGGGTCGTATCGTGGAGGACAGGACTGGGGACAGATCCAAGGACAGGCTGGAGATGGCTGGAGTAATGAGAGAACAGGAAAATCTTTACGTGGGGAAACATGGTTAAATGTTGACATTTTGAATTTTATATATATACTAAACTATACTGAACTAAAAACTCTTTTAAAGTTCTGGACAGAAACTAAATTCTGAGACATCCTGAGTACCTGAGTGATTGTCTGCGTGAGTGGACGTTTCCTCACAGACGTCTTCTTGTCCAGCAGTCGATGCTGCAGAGACAGACAGTGTCTTCTGAGACCTCGGCTCTTCTGTACACACCACCGGCCGTTTACACACCTGACACACACCACAAACCTCTGTATATAAACTCATACAAATACACACACATATAGGCTACAAATTACTGCTAAACTACTTGTTGAGTGTGAAAGTTTGCATCCCCCAGGGTTTCTGAAAGGAAAAGGCAACTCTACTTTACAATTAATCTAAAAAACAAACAAACAAATAAATAAATAAATAAAAGGTGCAAATATGGGTGTAACCTGCAAATGGACAACAAATAATAATGCAAAAGGAAAAATAATTTACATATTTTTATATTAATTGATATCACTAAGAAAGACAGAAAAGCTCAGAGGATATAATAGAAAAGAGGCAATGTGATATTATGCAAATATAATACTTGAAATTTGTAACAAATTTTTTAAAAATTTAATTAATGTAATTTGTATTAGGATTTTCCCATTTATTTTTTATTTTATTCTCTTTGTGAAACTGAACGCACTAAATGTCATAATAAATTTTATCCTCATCTCCTTGACTTGCAAACTTCTGCACTCTGCAAACAAACAAAGAAACAAATAAATAAATAATCAGAGAAACTCACTGTAGTCTTGTCTACGGTTCCTGAAGGCTGTGGTTCCGCGCTGGTGCTCTGTGATGTTTGGTTTCCTTCCACACTTTTTGTCTGTGATGATGGAAGTTTGAGATCCTGTGGAATTTCCTCAGCGCTGTTTCCCGGCTTCGTCTTCGGCTTTGCACTTTTCATCTCCTTGGTCGTGTCAGTGGTGTGTGTGATGGAGGTGAGAGGGGACTGTGGAGGCGCGGGGGAGGAGGTGGAGCTGGTGGAGACGAGTGGGAGGACCGGAGATGGAGGAGAAGCTCTTTGTGGAGATGTCCAGGTCTGTCTGGAGGGTGACAGCTGCACCAGTTGGGGGCAGGTGTTGGAGTTCTGTGGTGATGGGATTGGACAATCTGGTTTAGCCGATGCAGGGGAGAGCTGAGGCTTCGACTGGACGAGATCATGAGACGGGGACACGGTGGAGGACTTCGGCTGGCCGTTGGTGCACTGGGTGGAGGCGGAGGCGGAGGACAGAGCGATCCTCAAGAGCTGTTTAGTGGCCAGTAAGGAGCCTCCGGAGGAGGCGGGGGTCAACGGTAGGGTCAAGGTGGGCGGAGTCAGGTGGGATCGGCTGAGATTGGGCACGGTGATGGGCACAGCAGAAGTCTGGCTCGAGCCACTCGGTGACGCCTGGGTGGACGGACAGCGCTTCAGCTCGGGAAGAGGTTTCTTTGGTACGACCGGAGAGGAATTGGGGTGTGGATGCCTCGAAGGGAACGGATGCTGCGGAATGCTGATCTGACTGTGAGGTCTCTTCAGGCTACTGCTGCTTAACTTCTGCTTGGCCAATGCATGAGACTGAGCTGGAGCATAAAGAGCTGAAAACACACACATGACCATTTCAGAATTAAAGGTGAAAGCAACCATGTGAGACACTGACAGAGCCGTGGTTCTGGAAGCGAAGGTACAGCAGAGCACCTGTGATCAGATTATTATACACCAACTTCAGTATTTTCTTACATCAGGACACTTCATCAGCATTATCTCACTTACACCACATAGGTTTTTACCAAAAAATGAAAAAAAAAAAAAAACGCTTTTTATATGTTTTATATGTTACGTTATAAGTGATATAAAAATGTAGGTATTTTAACTTCGGTTATTCCCCCACATTTCTGCATAATTAAAATCAGTCTAATCGTTTAAGTGCAGCAGTAATATCAGTCGATGCATTTTCCCTCATCGCTGCTCAGACAATAAGCACAGGATAAACAAATAAACTACATTTAATATTTCCACTAATGTTAAAATAGGTAGAATTTGAACTTTATTGTGTTTTTCATGCCTCAGAACTGAGACTTTAACAGTGTCTGGATTCGAACACTAAATCTGCTGTTTCCAAAATATTGTGATCTCCAAAATAATTCAAATTGAAAGCTTTGTTTATTTTTTTTTCTTATTGTTTGCTAAGCATCATGAAAACAGAGCAAGAATACAGACGGAGCCAAATTCATTCTCGTTGTCAAGGTTACATTCCCACATCAGGAAGCGCCAGAGTGCTATCAGCTCTATAAATGTTGTTATAGATATAATTTATTTAGTATAGATATACGCCTGACTGGATTAATTAAACATTTAATATGTTAAAAACACGTATAAATAATTTAATCTTATATCTAATTGTAATTTTAATAAAGCGAGTTAAAGCTTGTTATGTAAAGCTACAGTTTAACAGTGAAAAGTTCAGTAATAATACAGTGTTAATGACGCCAGCAAATAAATCAATTTTAATGTCACATATTTGCTAAAATCGCTAAAATATCATTACCTGAAATTTTGTTGATATTATAGTTCTATAATAGACACCTATATAATAAATAGCAACAAGAAATACTTAAATAATTTAAAATATGTACTTAATAATAAAAACAATGACTTACATGGAGGCGGCACTGTAAGATGGCGTACAGGCGGAGCTTTGGGCGGGGCCGAGGGTGGTGGCGAGGTGGCACCCTCTGTCTTTGTGGGCATGTCCTTCACGGGGCTGCATGGTGGTGGGCTGGGTCTCGGAGTCAGGGTGGGCACTCGGGCGCGGGTCAGGGCCGGGGGTGGGCAGGGGGAGGCGGACTTTAGGGGCAGGTTCGGTGGGATGGTCAGTGTACCAGGTGGAGGTGGGCGCAGTGTCAAACTCTGGAGCTGAAGTCAACATACACACACACACACACACACACACACACACACACACACACACACACACACACACACAACCTGATTCACTGGGAACGACTTACAAACAGCACAATGTTAAGAACTGCATTAAAATATTCATGTGATTGTGTTTTGCCTCAGTGATAAATGATACCCTGGGGTTAAGGTGGGCGGAGCCTATGGGGTGGGGCATACAAGGACGGAGCAAAAAGGGGTGGAGTTCCAGTACCTTTGGAACTATTTGATGTGATCAATTTAAACAGGGTGCATCTCAATCAGCTCCCTAGTTCAGTAGTCAGGGCACTGATCAGGGAGGCGGCCATTTTAAGTTCAGTCTCAATCACAAAATCCTTCCAGTGCACTGGAACATTCGCTCCCTAAAAAAATCCCACAATGCACCACAAAAACCAGGGAGCATCAGTGCCCACTGTGTTCCCTTACTGGAAATGACGTCATGTTTTCTGAAGCCTCTCAGCTCTGAGAAAATGGCGGAAGAACTCTCAGGCTTCAAATGTAAGCAGCTTGTTATCGTTGTTGTTTTACAGCACGAGTATGCAGTCATGTCGCCGGAAACTGAGTTATCAGTGTCCCAATGTGTAGTGAGCCAGGGTCCTTAACACTGCCCCACCTCATGTACACCATATACTGATTCACCACCTACTGAACTAGGGAGCTGGTTGAGACACACCCACAGTTACACACTGCACTAACGCCCTCGACCCCTAGATTACATTTATTATATTTAATTACTGCAATTATGGTAATTAAGCAGTTAGTGTAATTACAATGATTACTGTTTCTTAATGCACTTAAGAGAACAATTCGCAACCTAGTGATCTACATCACCGGTTCTCAAAGCTGGGTTCGGTGGAAGTTATGTTGCTTAGCAACCAAAGGTTACTATTAACAGTGTGGCTGTAGAATTGTTTATTGCGAATGTTATTAGTAATAAATAAAACACTGGATTTTATTATGCTGTTTTTGTCACGATACGTCACTTGAGGCTGTGCATTACAGCGATTTTATTCTACAGCGATTTTACAGGTTCTCCACTTTGTGTGTTGCACAGCAAAGCAGAATAAATTAGCCAGGTTAAAATCACTGTACCACACACACTCATCTCATGGCTTAGGGCTTTATAATAACACATACTGTACATGGAATTATCGGCATCTCCTAGATAACATCTCTTGTTTCCAAATCTGGAAATCTAAACACTGCTGAGGATCTACGGAGAACATTACAGTCAGTGCTTTACAGGGATAGTGAACAGATTTAGACATGACCAGTGAAGAGAATCTCACCTGTGAAGAAGAGAATCGAGGTGAAGAGGAAGAGGGAGAGGAGGAGGAAGAGGAGGAGAGGACAGGGGCATCAGGTCGCACTGTGGACGTTAGAATCAGCTACAGGGATGAGACAGAGACAGAGACAGAGAGAGAGAAGAAGAGAGAGGGAGGAAGAGGAAGGTAAAGAGCTGATAGTGTGGGTGTGATGGTGAGTTTCACAGTAAAGTTACGAGCTTTTGAAGTGGTGAAGAAAACCGTGTCCGCTTCAGTCCATGAGATCATGCAGCATGGGCAGAGCTTCCTCAGCCTAATGAGAAAACTATTCTCTCTACCATTAAATACACTAACAGTAACATATTAAACGCAAACCACGTGCACAATTCACCGATACAAGACAAATTATTCAGAGATGTGCAAGAATGAAGGTGAGGCCAGTGTGTGGTGTGAATAAGTGCAGTGAGAGTGGGAGGGGCGAGTGAGCTTTCAGAAAGTTTCCCCTGAGAAACCAAAAAAGTTTCCATCCAACATTCAGAACGGAGAATAAATATAGAGCTTGGTAACAGACTGTAACAGTCAGAGGAGAAGCTGTAACGTTAAGTTTTTACGCGCGGGAGAGTCTTCAGGACAGAGGAGCAGGGAGGAAAACGTACTGAGAAACTGTACTTAGTGTCAAAATCATGACTGTAAAGTCTGAAGACAAAAAAATGTTAAAATGAATGTTAAAAAGCAGTGACATTTAAACATGCTCAAGTATTCAAGAGTAAAAATGTAATGTTTTTAACTGACGAAAAGAGTTCATCAAGCCCGGTCCAGTAACTCAGTTAAAGCTAGAATTTCTCTTGCTGGTTAGCTAATGTTTAATAACCATTTTAGCAAAGAAAACCAAAATTAAAAGCTTAATTAACAAGCTAACTTAATGCGCTATTTAGAAAAAAAACCTTAACTATCTAATTTACCAAACCTAAAGTTAACTTAACATACTTTTTTTAGATTTGATGGTAAATTTTTAGTCTTATATAAATCTGTAACAGAAACAAAATACATCTTACTACGAAAAAAAATAGGAAATAATCTCACAGCATTTTAATTAAAATGTAAGGAGTAAAAAGGTGCAAGGTTTTTTCGATGAGGTATAAATCAGTAAACAAACAATGATGTAGAAGTATAAACAGTACTTAAGTACAATAATGAAGTATAGTTACTTGAGTATTTTCCATTTTCCACTCCTGAAGAATAGCTTACGCTCTACAGTTTCTCACTAACATGACAAGCTGCGTTGTTGTTTTTTTCAAATTAAATTCGGAATACAGCGTGTCCCAAAAGTCTCCATACACAGGGGAAATTAACAATTTTTTATCAAAATGTCTTCCAAAATTTTTCATACTTAGTTTATATTATACATACAGTATTGTGCAAAAGTTTTAGACACATGCAAAGAAATGCTGTAGAGCAAAGATAAAAAGAGCAGTAAACAGTAGTAAATGAAACAAAGTCAATATTTGGTGTGACAAAAAAATAAAAATAAAAATAGTAGTCTCCGGTACAATGTGTGCAGTTTTATAAGGAAATGAGCTGGTAAGTTTTATTGAGCATCTTGCAGAACCAGACACAGTTCTTCTGGAGACTTTGACTTTCGCACTCACTTCTTGTTTTTGCAGAAAGACCCAGTAGCCTTCATTGTGTTTTTCTGTAACATTTAATTTTGTGCTAGAAAACTAATGTTTGGGAATCTAAAATGTTTTTTGTAGTGATTTGATAATGTAGAAATCATAAAATAAAAAATCTATAACAAAGTTTGTACTAAAAAAATAGGGTGCCTAAACTTTTGCACAGTACTGTATATTTTCAGAAAACCTTTAAGAACGCCTTAGACAGAAGAAGACGGTATTGAAATCATTCTCGTGGCTGGATTGGGAAGCTGTCGCTAGGTTGCGATGGATTTTAACAGTAAACATGGTGAGCACATCACACACCTCACTGTTACCAAACTTATTAACAAATTCAAAAAGACTGTAAATGTTGAGGACCAACCGAGACGAAGTGGACATCCGCCAACATCCACTGACAAAGGCACAACCCACGTGGTGCTGGCAAACATAGTCCCCTAAGTTCTCTATATATGGAGACTTTTGTGAGCCCCTGTAGTTTTTGCAAGGTAAAAGTTGTTGCTTTTTCATGGACGTGTGATGAAGCAACAGTAGAAGAATTAATTTTCAGTTGTACTGAGATAAAATAAAAACGATCCCTAAGTACAATAAGGAAGAACATTTTTTAAACCTAATATTATAAAATGATTTGCAGTTCTGAGTGTTTTTGTTTCAGCTGGACAGAAGACAGGATGTTACTCAGAGAAGAGGAGGAACAGAGGTGGGTTCTTTTACCATCTGAGCCCTCAGGAGCATTTGGGTCTGGCTGGTGGGACTCTTTCCTACGAGCAGGGCCTGGGGTGAGATCTTGTGGTTGGCGCTGGTGGGGTTGGAGCTCTGGCCGGCTCGTACGAGGGCGGCTGTCCCAGGCATGCTGGGAACTGACACCTGAGGAACCACACAAGAAGCGTGATGTTGGTTGGAAACAAGTACAATGTGAGTATCTTGGTGAAGGTGCAACAGAACAGCTTACTGGAACAAAAGCAGGCGTTTGGTGTGATATGTTTGTACTGAGTTTACAGTGTGCTGCATAAGTATTCACTCCCTAGAACCTTTCCATATATTGTACTGTTACAACATAAAAGTTGTGATTGTGTAACTACAGCCTAAACACTCCGCACAACCCGAACACTCCGCACAACCTGAACACAACCTGAACACAACCCGAACACTCCGCACAGCCCAAACACTCCACACAACCCGAACACAACCCGAACACTCCACACAACCCGAACACTCTGCACAACCCGAACACTCCACACAACTTGAACACTCCGCTCAACCTGAACACTCCACACAACCCGAACACAACCCGAACACTCCGCACAACCCGAACACAACCCGAACACTCCGCACAACCCGACCACAACCCGAACACTCCACACAACCTGAACACTCTGCTCAGCCCGAACACTCCACACAACCCAAACACTCCACACAACCCGAACACAACCCCAACACTCCGCACAACCCGAACACACCCCAAACACTCCGCTCAACCCAAACACTCTGCACAGCCTGAACATTCCGCACAACCCCAACACTCCGCACAACCAAACACTCCACACAGCCTGAACACTCCACACAACCCGAACACTCCGCACAACCCGAACACTCCGCACAGCCGAACACTCCACTCAACCCAAACATTCCACACACCACAGACACTCCGCACAATCCAAACACTCTGCACAACCCAGACACTCCGCACAGCCCGAACACTCCACACAACCTGAACACTCCGCTCAACCCGAACACTCCACACAACCCGAACACAACCCGAACACAACCCGAACACTCCACACAACCCGAACACTCTGCACAACCCGACCACAACCCGAACACTCTACACAACCTGAACACTCCGGTCAACCCGAACACTCTACACAACCTGAACACTCCGGTCAACCCGAACACTCCACACAACCCGAACACTCCACACAACCCGAACACTCCGCACAACCCGAATACTCCGCACAACCCAAACATTCCGCACAACCCAAACACTCCGCACAACCCGATCACTCCACACAACCCGAACACAACCCGAACACTCCACACAACCCGAACACAACCCGAACACTCCACACAACCCGAACACAACCCGAACACTCCGCACGGCCCGAACACTCCGCACGGCCCGAACACTCCGCACGGCCCGAACACTCCGCACGACCCGAACACTCCGCACAGCCCGACCACAACCCGAACACTCCACACAACCTGAACACTCCGCTCAACCAGAACACTCCACACAACCCGAACACAACCCGAACACTCCACACAACCCGAACACAACCCCAACACTCCGCACAACCTGAACACACCCCAAACACTCCGCTCAACCCGAACACTCCGCACAGCCTGAGCATTCTGCACAACCCGAACACTCCGCACAACCCGAACACTCCGCACAGCCAAACACTCCGCTCAACCCAAACATTCCACACACCACAAACACTCCGCACAATCCAAACACTCTGCACAACCCGAACACTCCACACAACCCGAACACTCCGCGCAACCCGAACACTCCGCACAACCCAAACACTCCGCATAACCTGAAAACTCCACACAACCTGAAAACTCCACACAGCTGGACTTTATGGAAGTGACAAAATGTTTGAGATCAGCAAATATGTGGGAAAAGATTCTGGTCTTTGTGGTCTGGTATTTACCTTGTTGGCATTTGCACAAAGGACTATCTAACCAAACACTGCTCATCACCCTGAGATCACCATCCTCACATTGAAGCATGGCGGTGGTAGTATCATGTTGAGAGTTACCTTTGGCCTCTTGGTTGCTTCTGTGTTTGGAGAATTCTGAAAGTTTGGTGTCTTTAAAATAAGGAAATGAGAGAGGGACAAAATGCAGACTACATACTGTTTTGTGAGTCTGTTGAGACGAAACAGTGGTTGAGAAAGCAGGCGCCAGTCTGTCCCCAAACAGATTGACCTGACAGGAAGACAGAAAAAAAAATCACAAATCCAGGGAAGCAAACATGGTCTTTGATTAAAGATCTCTGAATAAAATGGGAACTCAAAAAAGTTCAGAAATTCAGATAACATGCTGATCGAAATAACGTGCACCAGAAGGTGAGGATTGTGATGGAGAAAAAGTCCCAGAAGCAACGAGGCACACACAGCTTGAATTACAATTCACCTCTCGGGCAGCAGAGGGCTTTAAACATTAAACACTGCTCATTTAAGTCTTCTTAAGAGTTTTTAAAAATGCAGCACATTTTATTTTATATGTTGCTGCTGCTGTACTTTCATTACTAAGAGCTTAACCACAGTGGATCTGGAGTTTATCCCTGGAACACTGGGTGTGAGGCAGGAATACACCCTGGAAGGGACACCGATCCATCACACACACACACACACACACACACACACACACACACACACACACACACACACACACACACACACATACACTGAGAGGAAATTTAATTTAGCCAATCTCCCCTTGTTTTTGGGAAGAAACCAGAGAACCTGGAAAAACCCCACACCCAAACAGGGAGAACATGTGAAACTCCAAACATACAGTAACTTGAGCTTGGGGTCAAACCCTGGATCTGTGAGGAGACAACGTGACCCACAGCACCACCATGATGCCTGATCTGAGACACAGATTATACAAATTCCCAAGAAAATTACTTCAAATATTTTGTTTGGGTTAAAAAAATCTGCTTCCAGGTTCTACACCCTCATCCTGTTGTTCTGTTATTGTGGGAAAGTGATAAACATGAGCAGAAAGCAGTGAGTGTTGCAGGGGTTAAGTTGTAAGGTGGTGCGAAAGTATGAAGGTTTGCATAAACAAAGCTCATGAAGAGGTGTAGAGCATTACTGCACCTGAGCAACTTTTCTGTCTGAAGGTGGAGGCTGGCTGTGGAAGGTGGTGACCGCCGTGAGAGCAGAGCTGCTCTTTGCCGTGCCATTGGGAGGCTGTGGAGGGCTCACAGCGGAGGTGGTGGTGCTCGTGGAGGTCGTGGTGGAGGTGGAGGTGGTAGTGGATGTGGTTGGACTTTTCGTCTGATCTGCTTTCGTTTGGGGCTCTTTGTCCATCGCGTCGCACTGTCAGACTACAAGAAGCTGCAAATAAAGGAGTGAAGTTATCACTGGAGTGAAATTTCAGACATTGAAAAAGTTTGTGTTTAATTTAATTAGTTTACTGATTCATTTATAACATTTATTAACATATACACACTATATGACTGTTTAACGAACACATCGGGTGTGGCTTTGGGTGTATACTTTTGTACATACAGTACTGTGCAAATGTTTTAGGCACCCTATTTTTTTTTTTTTTTCAAACTTTGTTATAGATTTTTTATTTTATGACGTCTACATTATCAGGTCAGTACAAAAAACATTTTAGATTCCCAAACATTAGTTTTCTAGCACAAAATTAAATGTTACTGAAAAATGTTTGTATGTCATTAAAGAAAGCAGCATATTACGTAAGAGACACTTTTCAGACAAAAAACACAGTAAAGGCTGCTGGGTTTTGCTGCAAATATAAGAAGCGAGTGCGAAAGTCAAAGTCTCCAGAAGAACTGTGGCTGGTTCTGCAAGATGCTCAATAAAACTTACCAGCTCATTTCCTTATAAAACTGCACACATTGTACCGGAGACTACTATTTTTATTTTTTATTTTTTGTCACACCAAATATTGACTTTGTTTCATTTGTTTACTGCTCTTTACCGTATTTTTTTTTTTAAATGTAGAAACATTGAATTTCATTATTTTGAAGCCATCTTTGCTCTACAGCATTTCTTTGCATGTGTCTAAAACTTTTGCACAGTACTGTATGTTTTCCTTTCTGTTAAATTTGGTGGTGTGTTTATGTCTGTATGAATGCGTCCATGTGGGACAATCATCAAAACAAATGATCAGTTAATGTGAACTTAATACTCTTTTATTTTTTACAAGTATTAACACAGTGAACATGCAAAACTGTAAACTCCACCTGCAGCTGTTTCCATGCAGGACAAAAAGTGAAGTTCAGGTACCTTCTAAATAAAGGAAATGTTTTACATAAATGAAGTTCCAGTTAAGGGTCAGACTGCTCAAGGACAATAAGGGAGAAATGTATGTAAAAGATAAAATAAAATAAATAATAAAAAAGCAATAAATGAAGCTTGCTTTTATATCATCTCAAGGGGGAAATTTTTTTTTTTTTAATTCTCTCTTTAACAAAAAATAAATTTAGAACCCTTTAGATTTATTTAGAGTTTGTCCTCCATTTGGGGGAACTATTAAAGGTTCTATAGCCAACATTACACCAAACTGTTTCCCTATCTGAGAGGGTTCCGAGTACAAATAAGCTAAGAGCTCTTAATTAACTATTAATTATATAATAATAATAAAAATAATAGTAATAATAATAACAATAATCATAATAATAGTTTATTGCACATGATTTATGACATGCTGGTTTGTGTATTTAACAGCAGAGGTTCTCTTTAGCACTCTAAAGTGTTCTCTTGTCTCTGGTTTGTTGTTCTGGTGAAATCTTTAAAGCTTTAATGAAGAACCAGACAACAGAAAAGCCACAAGAATCCGTTGTTTCCACCCTAAAGATGCAGAACCTCCGTGCAGAGCAACTGGGGGGAAATCCGGGGAATAAACATCTAGGTCGTTTAATAAAGATCCCGCATTAGGAATTAATTTGATTTCCGGTTGGTTTCTGCCGCGGTTTAAAGCGTTATAACGGCTTTATAACAGCTGCCTCAGTGTTGTTGCTTAGCATGCTTAGCTATATGCTAACTCCAGGCTGCATGCTGTGGTGATGTGAAACGTGTACACGGAGACGGACAGCAGGACGCACTCAATTTCACACGCACACGGATCAGTGCGTTACGCGCGCGCAGCTGTGTGTGTGTGTGTGTGTGTGGCATGTTTACACGCGCGGTGCACCGGTCAGTCCTGCACAGGCCCTGCACATCTGACACGGAGAACGCCATTTCTGAATACATTATTTACAGGAAAAATAATAATAAATTGAAACCCTCTGTGATGTTCAGATCTGCACCGAGGATGTGTAATGATTGAAAAGTCACGTGCGCGCATCAAACTGACGGCGATCACCATTATTTATTTCTTTTTCTTTTTTTTTTTTTTTGGTGGATTTTGTGTACGGAATGAAAATGGGCGTGTGTGTGTGTGTGTGTGCGTGTGCGCGCGTATGTGTGTGTCTCCGCGCTGCACTTCCTCAATTCGCGGAGCCACAGAGAAACAACACGATTCATTTACTACAAAAACCTAAAAGCGCGCATTACAATCATCATCATCACCATCATCATCATCATCACGCAGGTCAAATCGCCGCAACTTTGCGCACGGAATGCACAAAACAGAAAAGCGGAAGAGATGCATGACGCGTTATAGCGTTTTAATTCACACGTACTCGCTCCTCCCTCTAAAACCGGCTCCGGAGCGGCTCTAAAACACACCACACTCTCTCATCTGCTCTGTTTAATCCTGCTCCTACCTGTCCGGAGTCAGCAGCAGAGATCGTCCATCTCTCTCTCCCTCTCTCTCTCTCTCTCTCTCACTCACACACACACACACTGAGCGTTTCTCCGACAGCCTTACAATCCCGTCATGTCCCAATGCGTCAAAGGTAAAAGTGGAGAAGGGAAGAAAAGTGAGCGCGCGCTCTGTTACAGCACCACATGCAGTGTAGGAGGACCAACGCTTTACACACACAAACACACACACACACACACACACACACTGGAGATGTACCCGTGACCAGGAAAGCGTGTATTACTGATCAGGGTATATGTATAGTTCCTTGTTAACAGTGGGATGTAGGCTTGTGTGTTAGTAAATTGTTCTACTAGCAAAAACTCATTAGAGATATGCTGCTGTATCACACGCATGCGCAGTGCGCGCGGAACTTCAGCCGGATGAGACGTGCATTAAATACATTTTTGGGGAAGGAACTGAAACCTGTCTGACGCTCGCTGTTCCACACAGCATGAAGATCTGATTCGGGTCTCACTTCCTGTCCAGTGCAGAAGTTATTAAACTTGTGGAATATCAGGAGAGTTAAGAGTTCATTCAGGTTTTAATAAATTATTGAAAATTATCTTTGAGGAACTGAAGTTTGCACAAAAACAAACAAACAAACAAACAAACGAGTGAACATGAACACTGAAAAGATGAGAGCAGGTGAAAGGAGAACTTTACACACGCTACACGTTGGCAAAAAGAGAGCAGCGAGTGGTCCCCGCTGTTGCCATGACAACACACGCAAACCGGTTGCGATGGAGAGCCGAGGTCGCGCGCAGGAACAACATCCGCCTGCGACTTTAAATAAATCACAAACTTCAACCAAAAAACAGCAAAAGACAAACAATCAGGCTGGAGCTCCATCTCACAGGTGAGATTTATGAGTGGAATTCTGTTTGTAATATTTTATTTATACAAGACAATATCACGATTTTCTGTATATCAGATACAGCAGATTATTATTATTATTATTATTATTATTATTATTATTATTATTATTATTATTATTATTAACAGTAAATCACAGACACACCGAAGTAACACACTTTTCCACTCATTTTTTAGTAAAAAGGCCTTTACAGTTTTTGTTCCAAATCCTGAGAAAAGGAAAGAAATTCTGAAAAGTGAGTTACTTTTATTTGTTGTTGTTGTTTTTTTTTTTTGTTTTTTTTTTTTTTTTTGTTCATTTTTTGTGCCTCAGTTTAATTTTTTGCTCTAAAGCTGCTCTAAAACGTTCTTCAAAAACTTGGATATTTAAGGGTTGTATGAAGCTGTCTCTGAAAGAAAACACTCTGCTGTAGAGGAACTTAAAGGGTTAAAGGGTTCTCCCAGGGGCACAGAGCGCTTTAGGGTATTACAGGGAACTCTTTAAAAAATGTAGCTTTAATTTTAAAGTTTGATTTTGAAAAAACACATTTATTATTAAGTGTGTGTACTTTAATTACAGTTTATTTGTTTACTTACAGTTTAGTAACAACTGTAAAAGCAGAAGATGTTATTTTTCTACAGAAGCTGAAGCAGAACTCACAGCTCTGGAGGACCGACATGTGAGACACATGTGAGACGGAGTTATGTCTCCAACACACCCAGTCCTTTGGGTAACACACACACACACACACACACACACACACACACACACATACACAGAGAGAGAGAGAGAGAGAGAGAGAGAGAGAGAGAGAGAGACACATGGTGGCGCTGATGCACTTTAGATTGATGTTCACTGGCCATTGATGGTGTGTGTGTGTGTGTGTGCGTGTGTGTGTGTGGTCCGGGTTTCAGGTGGATGTTTAACTCTGCAGCAAGTCAGAATGAAACAGCAGAAACAGATACAAAAAAAAGCTTTAAAGGTAAAAAAAAACAAACCCAAACATAACATACAGCACATGATCTTACTTCCTAAATGAAATGACATTAAATTTTTTGACATAAAATAACCCTTAAATGTTCTGCGTCTAACATTAGAACAAAGGATTTCCATTTCCATGTATAAGCTCTTCAGGATATTAGAACCAACAGTCGTTCAAAAAACCCTTAATCTTTTGTGCTAACTTTATAATAATTAAAAATAAAACTCTGAAATAGTTCTCTCTGGCATGAAACGCTGCTGTAGGGTTCTACATAGCTATCTGTAGGAGGGAAAAACCGAGAAGCCGTAAGGGTTCTAGATTTAAACTTGTAATTACTGAAGCAGCAGGTATTGATAAAGGAACTGGAAAAATACAATGGAGTACTGTTTCAAATTAAACATCGAATTGAAATGTCCTATTTTACATATTTAATAATCTTCAATGATGATCTGATCCAGCAGGGAGTCGAGATGAACAGACTACAGGACGACTAAAACCGGTGGAACCAGATGGACTCTATTATTATTACTCAGCTGCTTGGAGCTCAGATGCATGTTTCCTGATTTATATCCTCAGCTGAAAAAAAAATGCAAATCTCCTCCTGAATGTTAGAAATAAACCACAAGTAAAAATTCAGCTCATTTCATTTCCATTAGCTTCTTCGTGTCTTCGTGTGTGTTTCCTTCTGTTTACTGCACACGGCCAGAACAGCAGCTCTGACAGCAGTGTAGAATCCTGGATTGTGATTGGTCAGAAGGTGGTGATTAGTTTTCTGTAACAGCAGCTCTGACAGTAGTGCAGCTGCACTTCACAGGTTTATTTATAATTAATGCGATCGTTCTAATACGTTATCGTTTCTATAGTAACAGCAGCTCATTCACATGGATGTGTAGTTGAACATGTACTTGAAATAAAGTGATGTTTATTTAACATTTCTGGAAGGAGTCTCCAGTGTCAGCGCTTTGTAACAGTCAGCGGTAAAGCTGTAACTTTAAGTTTTCCGACATCCTCAGGACAGAGGAGTTTACACTTCTTTAACAAGCTGCGATTTTATTTTTTTTTGTCTTATTAACTTCAAGAGAGAGAATAAAGAGAGAGAATAAAGAGAGGCTGGTGAGGGAACGATGTTTATAGCTGCTATAATGTAAGTGACAACAGGAAATAACTTGTTTCACAGACATTCCACAACATTAAATTTAACTATAAACGGATAAAAAGTATAATGTGTTATTGAAAATGTTATTGTTGTCAGATTGTCAATCTTTGTTTCAGTTTATTCTTTACATAACTGATGAGACATTATAAAGCAACGTAATAATGGAGTTATAACTAGATGAGAGTAGACTATGTAAAATGTTAAATTACATGGCTACAGAGTGTAATCGTGTATAAAGGGTGGTGGGAGCTCAGTGGTTAAAACATTGCACTTCTGATCAGAAGGTTGTGAGTTCAAATCCCAGCACCACCAAGCTGCCACTGCTGGGCCCTTGAGCAAGGCCCTTAACTCTCAACTGCTCAGCTGTATAAATGAGATAAATGTCAGTCACTCTGGATAAGGGCGTCTGCCAAATTCCATAAATATAGATGTATATACAAACACATTCCACAGCCTTACATGTGTTTTATATTGTTATACATAAAAGCTTTAAAGGTTCCTCCCTGGGGACAAACTGAACAAGTGAAGAGTGAATAAACATGACATTACTGTTGTGTTTATGTGATGATGTTTATGTGTAAATAAACAACATGATTATGATTAATACGACGAGGAGGAGGAGGAATAAAGCTCCACTCCACACAGACAGAGCTGTTATTACTATGTTATAACAACTGCGCAATCTGACTTTCATTCATTCCATTATATCACTCTGTTCACTCACACTGTTGTGTGTTTCATCCGTTCCCTAGCAACAACATCTCCGTCTAACACTTTGTTTAGTCCTCAGTGTGTATTCTTGGTCAACTGAGAGAGAGAGAGAGAGAGAGAGAGAGAGAGAGAGAGAGAGAGACAGAGAGGGAGGGAGGGAGGGAGGGAGAGAGGAGAGAGAGACAGATAGACAGACAGACAGACAGAGAAAGTGTGTGTGTGTGAGAGTTAGAGAGAGTTAGAGAGAGAGAGAGAGAGAGAGAGAGAGAGAGAGAGAGAGAGAGAGAGAAACAGAGGGAACACAGTGTGATGGTCAGTTGCATTTTTCCTGCATGTGGTTTGGGCTTTTTCTCCGTTTCCATTCCCTGCTGTTTGAGTTCTGTTGTTCTGCCGTTCTGTAGATGAGGAGGTTCTAATCATGAAAAATAAAAGCACTAAATAACTCTGAGATACAGAGAGAGAACCGAAGGGTTCTAGATAAACCCTTTTTAAAAGTGTACACTAACACAAACACATTCTAACACATTTTCAAGAAATACAGACTTGCACTTTTTAGAGAAAAGGGTTCTTTAAAGGGTTCTTTGGATAGTTTAAACACTGTATTTTATTAAATGTGTATTCTCAGGATTAAAAGATAATTTATCAACTGTAATGAAACAGAATCAGTCTGAATACACTGGCAAATCTGCACAAGACTGTTCTAAGCTTGGGAGAAAACAACCCAAGGGTTCATGAAGAGCTCTTTGGATATTTAACGGTTCCTCTCACACTAAAAGGGTTCTACTTGAAATCCTTTCTGAGAGAGAAATTATTCTTTAAGGACTGCCGCAGAGGTACAACTAAAGAACCTTTAACAGGTCTAGATAGAAGCTATTTAAGAGGGTTTTTAAAAATTTTTTTTTAAAAAGTATTACGCTTTTAGAAAAGGGTTCTTCAGTTGGAGCTTTGGATACTCACGGGTTCTGTCTATACAGACTTAAACTCTTAGAAACTTAGAACTTTCTCAGATGGTGACAGTGACTTCCCAGACAGAACCCACATCTCGCTCCTGATGTTGACGTTTCTCCTGAACGTAACTGAAACCTGTGTAATGTCCTGCAGTACCCGTGTGGTGTTTCCTCACGCACCTCTTTAACTCACTCTGCAGAGACGGGTCCCAATTGAAGCATTTATTAGACGTGGATAGAAATGCAAAGCCTGATGCAAATGGCTGCTATTTGCACTATGCTAACAGTGAGATAGGACGAGGAGAAGCAGACAATAGAGAATGCAAATGGACTGAGTTCAGCAGGCTGATACACACAGAGAGACAGACAGAGACAAAGAGAAAGACAGACAGAGACAAAGAGAGAGACAGACAGAGACAAAGAGAGAGACAGACAGAGACAAAGAGAGAGAGAGAGAGAGACAGGGAGAGAGAGAGAGAGAGAGAGAGAGAGAGAGACAGGGAGAGAGAGAGAGGACAGACAAAGACATTCAGATACACAATTCTCTTGCATGAAGGAGGAAGCCAGAGCTCCTCTCACATCATCAGCTTCAGTCCAGCGTGAGTCACATGAGGCAGTCAAACCACGTCACATTAGTCAAATTATCACTGCAAAAGTAGGCCAGTCTACAGGAAGTACATTTATAAGCACGACAGTTTTAAACCACCATCCAGCCTTTTAGTGACTAGCTTAATTTACACGTCCTATAATGAATTACCAGCACTCTAAAGTCTGTGAGTTAATAAATATAAATATAAATTTATATATTATTTCTAAATGCACATTGTGCCTTAAAGTGCTGCTGAAATCAAAATCAGTGTTTTTGTAGCTTGTTTGTTTTTTATACGTGTACCTGTGATAGACACCAGTATGTCAGTGTAACTAGAAAAAATGTTTTGGGGATTTTTTTTGGTAGAAACTAAAATTTTCGATGACTCATTCTGTACTAGTGTTCTAGTCCAATTAAATGCTCTCTAGACTGCATATGCCCCGCCCCTGGGGGTGTGTCCTGCTCTACAGTAGCAGCTTGTAAGCAGTAAACATGGTTCACGGGTGTGTGTGTGTGTTTTTAGCCGTGCATCTTCACACACACTATTCCCTTTTAAAAACTAAGAATAAACATTTGGGGTTTACTCATTTGGAAGTGGGCGGAGTTTGGCTGACTTTTCGGAGGAGTGTTTTACCGAAACGTCCTCAGACTGATGAAGAATTCCATCTTTCCATCACCGTCTCCATCAGTAAGAGTCAGTAATATCGTGTTATCTCCCACTCTGATGCGCCGGATGTCACCCTGGGGCTCTCCATCACCATCGGCAAACTCACCATAACTCCACACACACACTCACTCACACACACACACACACACACAGCGTCTGGTCGTCTAGGATTAAAGTCGTCCTGGTTAAAGTGTTATAGATTTAACCAACTAACATGTCTGTGTTGACAGATCTGAGGTGAATTTTACTAAAGTACTGAAGTGATATTTTATTTTCTGTGGATGGTGTGAGGCCATGTTGACACAAACCCGAGGAGGAGGAGAACTTCCTGACTTTACAAGTAGGAATTACAAGTTGGTTGACGTTTTCTTCGGTTATGAGTTCAGTCAATGCAGAATAAATTCGAATACAGATACAGATAGTGATGTTGTGTTACATGGTAGTTACAGCCCTGATTTTTAACTGTTATGAAAGAGGAAAATGTGTGTTAGTGCAGAGAGTAAAGACACATCATCTCCATACTTTTATTTATTTCACTTATTCAATTAATTAATTTACTTATTTTACTTTTCCAGGATTCCTATTTCCCCCTCACACACACACACACACACACACACACACTGGCCGGGAAGCAGTGTGTGAGGATTTTTGGAGGTACATCCGGGGATTTTTCGCATACTTCTCATCTCAGACTCGGAGTGTTGGTTGACATGGCGACCGGTAAAGTGGAGCGCGAGGTGCCTACGCGTTTTGAAAAAAAAAGAAAAAAACAAACAAATCTATTATATTTATATATATGTATATATATTTATTTTAAAACTTCGACTTCAGATGTAAACTGACTGAGTAAATGTATATTATTAAATATTATGAAGCGGTGAGGAGCTGAGGAGGAAAAGCGAACGAAGCCGGAGCAAAAAAAAAAAAAAAAAAAAAATCCAGCCTGCTGTCTAGTCTCGCGTCGGGGGGAAGCGCGCGCTGTCGTCGCCGGTGACGTATGCAGTCGGGTTGTGGGGAGTGACGTCACCGGTCTATCACCATGAAGCTCGAGGCTCGGTAATTAGAGAGAGAGAGAGAGACTGCGTCGCGCGCAGTAAACACCCTGAGACGGATGATATTTTACGCGATTAGATCCGTTTAATCGGCGATTATTTTTCACACACGGATGAAGAACTGTGTTTTAGACTGAACTCAGACCGGATCTGGGGTTTAAGGCTTCGTTTAAACAAAGGTAAGACACTATTAAAGGTCTCGAGCCTGTTTTTTTCTCTCCACACGTTAATTGTAATCAGTGTAATGTAAATGTTACTCGACAACATCGTGAACGGGTTTAGCCGTTCTGTGTATTTAATGTGTCATTTTAACGGTGAATGTCGAACATCAGTTGTAGAGAATAGACACCGTTTTAAAGATATAGCGTCTGTCCGTTTTTTTAGTCCATAAAGGTGGTGTAAAAGTGGAGGGGATAGTTTTGTTGGAGAATTTACAGCTAATGGAGTCGCTAATGGAGCCATTACGCTATATCTGCCCTCAGCAAGTCATGTTTTATTCGCTGCAGTGACCGAATAGAAGGGAAAAAACGAGCCTTCATTCACAGACAAAACACCAATCGATGGATTTATTTGTATTATCGAACCAGGAATGTTTTCTTTTCCCCACAAACGATTGTAGTCGACGGTGTTTTCCTGATTTGTTGTGAAATGCAGAAACAAGGGGGGGGGGGGGAGTCCCGCAGCGCGCGCGCCTCACTGCTGAATGTCATTACCACAGAACAGAACAGCACAGCGCGCGCGGGGAGAGGAGGGGGGGAGGGGGGGGTGCGTTCGCGGGAAGGGGGATGGGGCGCGAGCGAGCGAGCGAGCGAGCTGCTTTACTGACTGACTGTGTGAGTGAGGGCGTGAGTAAGCTCCACTCGGCGGAGGAGGACGGGGGTGGCCTGTCTGTCACTTCCAGCTACGTTTCTCTGTGTGACTCATTTTAAAAGGTTTGTAGACACGCTCAGGGAAACCGACACGTGAAAAATGTCGAGAGAAGACATGTTGACCTTTATGGTCCTAGATTATTGACATGACACGGCGGCGTGTTTTCCGTGTTCACCCCCGTGTTCACCCCCGAAACGCTAATGGTGCGGCCTTTCTCAAATGATCCAAATCAGCTCTATAAGGCGTTAAATCGACTTCCGTTCATCTGCTGGGGCTTTAAACTACCATTTTATATCGTTTTATGAGTGCTTCTAATACAAAGATACAATCCTTTACAATTCCCAATTATTCCATATACATATATAAGCAAGCATATACGATGTGTATTTAATATTCCTTATGTTTCATTATACTCCACCTTATTTGCGTAATTTATTCCATTTTAGGTTAATTTATTCTTATATGTTTCTCTGACTTCAGTATATTTCTGTGAATATTCTAGCATTGCAAACTCACCAAGGCAAATTCCCGGTACGTGCAAAATACTATACAGTACAGTTAGTCTCAGATTCATCTGCAGTG
This sequence comes from Cranoglanis bouderius, assembly GCA_023630585.1. Taxonomy (NCBI): domain Eukaryota; kingdom Metazoa; phylum Chordata; class Actinopteri; order Siluriformes; family Cranoglanididae; genus Cranoglanis; species Cranoglanis bouderius. The sequence goes on from CM042539.1 coordinate 5,181,521, forward strand.
AGTCTGATCTGATTCTGAATATTCAGGAAAGCAATGCAAATCATCTACAGGCCCAAGTTCTACAGGAATAGAATAAAGGACCCATGATGAAAGATTTCGGTGTGGTGGAGGTGAAATTTAAGGGGGGGGGACACGTTTTAAAGATTCCATCACTTTCATTTTAGCATCAATTCACCCAGACATCACTCTTATCTAAATGACAGGGAATGAAAACAAACACGCAGCGTGGGACTTGTGTTTTGTTATTCCTGTTCCTGGAATGACGGTTTTTGTGACAAACAGGCGACAAATCGTTTGAAAGGACAATGATAAAGAGATTAACAGATCATTTCCATTTGGAGATCTTAAGTCCTTAAATCAGCAGTTTGAAACGTAAAGTTTTGCAGAGAATCATGATGTGTATCTTGTTGTTTGGCTGAATATATTTTATATCCAAATGCAGCTGTATGATGATGATAATAAAAGGCTTTTGTGCATCATACTTTCCTATAACAGCATGTTTTACTCCTTTTATACCACGGTGTCAGTCAAAGCTGATATTATAGAAGATGAATCAACTCCTTCTAACCAATCAGAATTCAGCGTTTCGGTGAAATATTCATAAATGTTTAAGAGCAGCGAAGCTTTTCGACTCCTGAGTGAGACTAATTACACTTTATGATCCACCTCACTGTTATTACAGACATGCTGGTGGAGGGGGCAGTTATAAAGTCTGAGGGCAAAAGGGCAATAGGTTTATGCTCCTCCCCCAAGGGCGGGGGGAGGGGGTCTGTCTGTGCATGTGTCAGAGTAAAGGTCATAGGTCACGTGTTGGAGAAATTCTGCAGTTACTGCACTAATGACAATCAAAGCACAGTGATGCGGGTATAGAAAACATCATGGATGGCACAATGTTGTAGTTACTACAGTATTGGCACCCTGTCATTGTTACGTGCCGTTTAAGGTCCTAGAAGGTATGTTCTTATTGGAGTAGATTGTTTCTTTATTTATTTATTTTACATGCTGTTCTTCATTTATTTACAGAGAAGTAAATAAATTTCAAGAAGTTGAGCACAAGTCACCACAATGGTTCTATAACACCTCTATGATAAAAACAACCCTGAGTATCTGTTGGTCCACCTGGAGTTACTGAAGATCAGTTGCAATCTCAATCACAATCCTGGCAAGATGGCCATGGTGCAGAACAACCGTCCTCACCCTGAGAAGGACCAGGCTCTGCTCAGAGTACCGGTGAAGCGGCTGATGCGAGAGAGGCAGATAGAGGCAACGCCCATAAAGAAGCGCGTGATGGCGGCGCTTAATTTGTCATGCAAAAAGGCCTCGGAGTCGTCGTCATCATCATCAAGGACTCCTGTTATAAAAACCGAACATGTAGAGAAGGACTCTGAGTTTCTTAACTATCAACACGTCTCAAAGGGACAGGACGGACGAGACAGCGCTCTGGACCTGAGCCCGGCTTTGAGACACACTCTGGCCCAGTTTACTCTGAGCAGCCAATGTTCTTTAGGAGGCCCTGCTGCCTTTTCTGGTCAGTACAGCCAGGAGAAGCTGGCTCCGTCTCTCAGCCAGGCCAGCGTGGCAGTCGGGCCCTTACTGGTGCCTCCTGACAGCTCCACAGAGCTCGTGTTGTGCACCCTGGAGGGCGAATCCATTTCCTGCTTCTCAGTGGGTGGTGAGCTGCGCTTGTGTTTGCCTCAGGTGCTCAACACGGTGCTGCGAGACTTCTCCCTGCAGCAGATCAACTCTGTGTGCGATCAGCTCTATGTCTACTGCTCGCGCTGCAACGCTTCCCAGCTGCACGTCCTCAAAGTGCTGGGGGTCCTCCCGGCCGGCGCTCCGTCCTGCGGCCTCATCACGCTCACCGACGCCCAGCGGCTCTGCAACACCCTGCTCCACCCGGGAGACAACGTTCCCGCCAGCCCGCATAAAGACCACCGGCTCGCCGAGGAAGAGGAGCGAGAAGCCGAGGAAGCCGGAGGGTTCTGGGTGGAGCATCAGTGCCTGGGGAAGTGCCAAGGCCTGTTCGTTCCTCGTCTCTACGCCGCTCCGGGGGCTCCGTGCGTCCGATGCTCGCAGTGCCGACAGCTTTTCTGTCCCGAACGCTTCGTCATGCACTCACACCGGCAGCCAGACAAGCGGACGTGTCACTGGGGATTCGACTCGGCCAAATGGGCATGTTACCTCCAATTGGGGCGACGGTACCACGGCACGGCCGACGAGGGGAAACTGGACCAGCTCCTGGGGGCCATGAAACTGAAGTTCAGTGGGATTCGTCTGGACACGAAGACGTCACATCTGGTAAGAGTCGTGATACGTTTATTCAGGAAATGTCTCGGCTTTGTATTCAGTAACTACCGTGAAACTAATCTGGAAAAATATAGTAGCAAGAGTAAGGAGTGTGAGTTTAAGAAATTAAATCCATTTTTTTGCTGTCTGTGTGTAGTTATTAACAGCAGTGCTTACTGAGAAAAACATTATTCTCCATAATTCCACAGCTTATTATTCAGTAATTACAGTGAGACTAATATTAAAGGTGTAGTTATGAGAGAGTCGTTATGTCTCTGTCAAATTTAAGTCGGATTTTTTTTGTAAATACTGAACCTTTTAAAAAAAATTTTTTTAGAATTACACAAGGCCCAAAAACAGATGGAATGTTTCCCAGATGTATTTACGTGACCGTGTGAGGCTCGATATATAAATCTGTCATGAGTAATGATCATGTTTAGAGCAGATGCATGATGGAGACGTGTCGGAGGACGACACGTCCCTGCGGTAAGCTGTAAATATTTTAACACTGAAGTAAACAGTGAAGTGGAGTGAGTGAGTGAGTGTTAGGTGAGTTGTGGGCTCCAGCAGGCGTTTCCTCTCTCCGGAGGAAGCTGCAGGAAGCTGACGGTTCGGTCAGGGTCGCCTGGCTTTCCTCACCGAGTCTGCACAAACAGCAGGAACCACGGCAACAGGGCAGAGAAACAGAGAGCAAGGAGTGGGAGGAGAGTGGGCGAGAGAGAGAGAGAGAGAGAGAGCGAGAGAGGGTGGAAAAAAGAGGAAAGAGCTGGAGACACACACAAAAAGAGAGAGATAGAGAGAGAGAGAGAGAGAGAGAGAGAGAGAGAGAGACGAGGACGGTCACACGTGTCTCCAGCCTGCTGCTTTCCCCCACCACGGCCCCTGCATTCAGCTTCACTTCCAGCCAATAGAAACGCAGACCCCCCAGCCCCGGCCTCCTTCACAGCCAATCAGCTTTCAGAGCTCCCAGTCGATTCCAGACTCATTATATAACACTTCTCGGGAGACTAAACAACTGTCCGGCGACTGGAGTTCTGGGAAAAACAGCCTCGGCTCTGAAAAGACACGACCGCTGAAATGAAAGTAGAAAGACTCTTTCTGTGTAACAGACACAACAGACAAAAGACATAACACACACCACAGACACGACAGACGTCTGAGAGACGAGTGAAGCGGATATTTCTTACAGCCCCTCAGAGTTAAATCTCAGTGTAATGAACGATAAAGACCAGACTGCTGAACTTTGGACTTGGCCAGTTGCCGCGGTGTAGAAGGAGGGACCGAGCACTTATTTTTGTCTGAGACGTTGTTAATGTTGTGAGAGATAAGAGACACTATCAGCTCTGTTTGTCTGTTTCTCAGAGATAAAGTCGTCGCGACTGTAAGCAGGTTCTGCCCTGTTACACGCAACAAGGAAGTAAATATAGATATTTTTAAAAAATGTTACATGAGGTGAGACCAGTCATAACCATTCACCTTTATACATACATCTGGATTCTGATTGGTCAGAAGCTGTTGATTAATTCGCAGTAGTGCAGGTTTATATTTTGTTTCTATAGTAATAGCTCATTCACAGGGATCTGTAATGCAGACGCTCTGTGAAATATTCTGTAAGGAGATGTTTATTTATCTGGTTTATGGAAGGAGTCTCCAGTGTCAGGGCTTTGTAGCAGTCATCACGGCACTTCTAAATAATGAAGGCCTGTTTTTACCTGCAGTTTAAATCCTTCAGGACGAAAAACACGTACATTCGACGTACATTATAATAGCTAGTAAACAGTAAACATCCATAACCAGCTGAAGACGTTAGAATAAATACTGGCATCCAGCAATATGAGTTTTAAGAATGAAGCAACATGAATATGTTCGTTAAGGCTTTCGTTAGTGTTGGTCTTTAGAGACTTATTTATCGTGGATGAAATAAATATTAATTAGTTGTTAGATGTTTATTTTTGGGCTCATTAGTGGAGAGTTAATGATTTTACTGTCCGTGTAATAATGAGTAATAACGATGACATGTCTGGATTTCCTTCTTTGCTGAAAACGTCTCAACATTTTAGACGAGGTTAGATCGGATAACCGAAACAGAGACACGGATCATTCATTAATGTTCGTGTGAGACGGCTTTGGGTTCCTGATCTGACCAGTGAGCAGGTCTGAGGTCAGTGATAAACCCCCGGCTGTGTGTTTTTTGTGCTCACTGAATGACTGGACTGCTTGCGTCAGATGTTGTAAATTGTCTGGAGCCTTCATGTCGCTGAGGGCCACGTGATATATACCACACACACACACACACACACACACACACACACACACACACACACACACAGAGCCAGACTCGGGCAGGTTCATGCAAAGTCATCTGGAACCCTCATGCATGACTTCATGTTAAACCTGTTACGGCTGTGGGACATAAAAAGTAAATGGTCCTGTTTGTCTGTGAAAGAAGATAATCTGAGTATCTGTGAGATCAAACAGACCGATAAAACCGTGTTAAAGGCAAAACCTCAGCTGTTTTCATTCACAGGAATTTTTTGTTTTAGGATCCGTCTGTGTGTGTGTGTGTGTGTGTGTGTGTGTGTGTGTGTGTGTGTGTGTGTGTGGGAAAAAGAAATTAGTGGATGTTATCATTGTGTAAGACATGTCTAGACTGAGACAGCGGGCCTCCAGGAAGCCAGTCATCCACAGAGAAAAAAAGAGAGAGAGAGAGAGAGAGAGAGAGAGACAAGATAGAGACAGACAGAGAAAAAAAGAGAGAACAAGAGACAGACAGGCAGAGAGACAAAAATAGACAGAGAGAAAAAGTTAGATTGAGACAGAGATAGAAAGACAGACAGAGCGAGAGATAAATATAGAAAGACGGACAGACATAGAAAGAGATAGAGAGAGAAAGAGAGAGGGAAAGCCAGGCATAGACAGTGAGCGAGAGAAAAAAGAAAGAGAGAGAGAGAGAGTGAGACAGAGAAAGAAAAAAGGAGACAAAGTGAGAGAAACAGAGAGCGAGACAGCAGGGTCTTCTCAGTTGTCTAAAGAGAAAAAGGGAGAGAAAGAGACACAGAGAGTGAGACAGGCAGAGAGTGAGACAGGCAATGAGTGAGACAGCAGGGCCTCCCGGAACTCAGTGGTCCATAAAGAAGTATTCAGAACTGTGAGTGAGTGTTAATCCTGTCTCCATACTGATATACGATCTCTCTCTCTCTCTCTCTCTCTCTCTCTCTCTCTCTCTCTCTCTCTCGCTCTCTCTGTGTGTGTGTGTATGTGTGTGTGTGTGTGTGTGTGTGTATTTTCCAGGAGACTGCCCGTGTGGAGGAGGGGTTAAATCTGTGTTCTGGGAAAGAGAAAGTGTGTGAGAGCGGTTCAGAGGGAAAGGTAAAACACTCACTCACCTGGAATCAGTTTTAACTCAGTTTATCTCTACGTTTCCTGTCACACACAAAGCCACGCCCACATCCTTTTATGTCCGTTCCTCTCATGCAGGCGGGGGCGTTCCCGGGGTACGTGTTTGACCCGTGTCTCCTCACCAACCTGAAGGAGGATCCCAGACACCTCGACCTCATGTGGCAAAGGTACACAAACTTTATTAACTCATTCAGTCTCTTATTCACTCTCTCACTCTCTCACCCACTCACTCTCTCACTTAATAAATCACTCGCTTTCTCACCCACTCACTCTCTCTATCACTCACTCTCTCACTCTCTCTATCACTCAATAAATCACCCACTTACTCACCCACTAACTCTCTCACTCTCACACTCACTATCTCACTCACTCTTCACTTTCTCTTCACTCACTCTCTTACACACTCACTCACTCTCTCCCTTCACTCTTTCTATCACTTTGGCTCACATCAGCTCAGTTTATTTGTTTACATCTGTACATGGTGTGTGTTTGGGTCAAAGGTGTAAACAGGGTGTGTGTAAAGGTCCTTGAGTTTTTATCATATAGTATATAAATCATACTGTAATTTATATAAATAAATAACTCATGGGTCATAGATAGAGAAACAGAGAACTCAGAGAGGAAGAGTGTGATGTAATATTTGTGTACAGTTATTAGTGTTTTCTGTAAAAATGTACAGCGCTTAAATGCCGTAAAGAAACATCCCGTGTTTGTCCCGTGTGTGAGTGATGTTTAACGCTCCCTGTTTTCCTTCCAGATGGTATCTTTACATGCACGATAAACTGAGTGTCTCCGGCACGGCCCTGGACTCTGCAAGAGCTGCTGATAAAGACGACGTCGCTCCGAGAGCAGAGGCGCTGAAACCTGTGAAAAAGGCGTGTGAGGATTGGGAGGAAGGCGAGCGGAAAGCGTCTGCAGGTCCGTCACCTCCTCACTGTCTGAGAGCGAAGTGATGATCGTGTGAGCGACACGACCGATTCTTCAAACACTGCTGTTCTCTGATTCCACAGGGGGCAAAAAAACAAGTCGCCCAGCCAGCCAATCACAGCGCAGCGATCCGGACGAGCGGCCCAGGGTTTCCATAGAAACACCGGCATGTGAGAAGTCTTTGGAGGAGAACAAGGACATCATGGTGGTGGAGGTGCTTCAGATGTACAACGCTCAGCAGGAGAAGCTGCAGTCCACGATACGCAAGCAGCAGCAGCTGGAAAAGGTTCTTACACGTCACGTGCGTCACGTGTCTTTAACCCAACATACTGCTAAAAATCAGACTGGCGCAGTTTTTAATACAGAAGATTAGAAATGAGATTATAAGAAAAGAAAATTGTAAATACACACACACACACACACACATCAGGAGGCTGAAGAATGTGAATGGATTTTTGCAGTTACATTAATATAAAATATTGTTTATTCTGTAATTAAATAAACAGCACAATAAGGGGTTAAATCGGCACTGCAATGCAATGCATTGCATTGACGTGTGTGTGTGTGTGTGTGTGTGTGTGTGTGTGTGTGTGTGTGTGTGTGTGTGTGTCACACACACCTCCTCCTCTTTGCTATAATGCACCAAACTTTGTCCTGACCTTCTCCTCTGCTTCTCGTCCTCGGGGATCAGGAGCTGCAGGCTCTGCGCAAGGCCGACGCAGACGAGCTGGGGGAGGTGCAGACGCAGCTGCAGATGGAGCATGCTCAGAAGAAGGAGGTGGAGCAGGCGGAGCAGAAGAGGCTTCAGTGCAGTGTGGAGCAGCAGCAGCGGAGCTGTAGGTGCCGAGAACAGCAGGAGAACCGTTACTTTGCACAGGTAGAACACCGGCACATGATCACACACCAACCAGACGTTTTTTTCCCTGAGTGGAATTTACTGTTCAAAAAAAACCTCTTTAACGATTTAATCATCCACTGACATCATGCACCTTTACTGTCTCAAAGCTGCCATTTTTGAAAGTTGCTCTGTGATGATGATGATGATGTGGTTGTTTTTTAGTGTTGTCATGGTGACCATTCCAGTCATGTCTCACTTTATGTTTCACATTTGAGCCACTTTTTTAACATTTAAACCTCCAGCAGTGCACGAGGAACATTACTGCCTCCCATACCTGCCCCCACACCTGAACACCCCCCACCCTGCACTACTGCCCCTGCTACTGCCACACCCACTACAGCCCCCCACTACTACTACTGCCCCCTCACTACTACTACTGCCCTTCACTACTGCCCCCCCATTACTTCCTCTCACTACTGCCACCCCCACTACTGCTACTGCCCTTCCCTACTGCTCCCAACTACTTCCTCTCACTACTGCCACCCCCACTACTGCTACTGCCCTTCCCTACTTCCCCTCACTACTACCCCCCCACTACTGCTACTGCCCCCACTACTGCCACCCCACTACTGCTATTGCCCCACTACTGCCACCCCACTACTGCTACTGCCCCGCTATTGCTGCCACCCCCCACTACTGCTACTGCCCCACCATTGCTGCCACCCCCACTACTGCTACTGCCCCCCCATTCTTGCCACCCCATTACTGCTCCAGCCCCCTCATTGCTGCCACCCCCACTACTGCTACTGCCCCCCCATTGCTGCCACCCCCACTACTGCTACTGCCCCCCCATTCTTGCCACCCCATTACTGCTCCTGCCCCCTCATTGCTGCCACCCCCACTACTGCTACTGCCCCCCCCCCCCCCCCCCCCCACCCCCCGTTGCTGCCCACCCCCACTACTGCTACTGCCCCCCCCCCCCCCCCCCCCCCCCCGTTGCTGCCACCCCCCACTACTGCTGCTGCCCCACCTTACCTGCCCCCTGCTGGCTCATTTCTCTCATTATCAGGATATTATTATTATTATTATTATTAATATGTGTGGTCATTTCTTCTCTCTGCGCGGTGCTTGCTGTAGTTGTTGGAGCTGCGTCAGAGGCTGGACCGCGCTGAGGAGGACCGTGAGGAGCTGCAGGAGGAGCTGAGGCGTGAGCGAGAAGCTCGGGAGAAGCTGGAGAGGATCATCTCTGAGCTCAGACAGCAGATGAAGGAGTCGGTTCCTCCGTCAGCTCTCGACAGCCCGCTCTCCAACTCCTCCAGCGACGTCCTCATGTCTCCTGCCCCGTAACCTTGCTTTCACATCCTAATCATTTCATTTAACTTTTACTTTGTTCACGGACATTTCCTCGAGAACGTTACGTTTTCATCAGCGCACTTCATTATTCCGTGTGGACAAATTAAAACAAAACAAACAAACAAACAAACAAATGTATCCTGTATTTTTTGTTGTGATAAAGAGCATTAACTGTTTTTTATTATTTCACTTTTTTTGAGTATGCAAATTTTCATGCATGTATATGATCCCTGAGTGTGTGTGTGTGTGTGTGTGTGTGTGTGTGTGTGTGTGTGTGTGTGTGTGTGTGTGTAAATTTCACAATGAAACTCAGCGTTGATTATCCCGTGCGCTGACTACTGTTAGAAAAACAAAAAACAAACAAAAACTAGATTTCAGATTTTTAAAAAAGCTGTAATATGTGCTATTGTTTATTAAAATAAAATATTTATTACATTGTTTTATTGCTAGATGTTATTGTGAGCAAACCTTTATTTAAAAAGAAAAATGACGCTCATATCTATAGGTACGCTAACTTTTAATTTCACCGCGTTTATCAGAAGGAGCAGAAATTTTGTGCCATTTTTCCCCAGTTTAAATTTTCAGAATTCCTTGGAATTTAACTCCAGTCTGACATTCCACATCCCCAGCGATATCTTCTTCTCTTCATATCATATTCTGAATTTTACTCACTGCACCTTTAAGCCATGTCTGCACAGTCTGAATGTATGATATTGTATGTATGTATGCATGTGCGCTGAAATATATATATACTGATTATATTAACTGAGTTTACAGCATCGTATATGTTTTTAAAAAGAATTCTGTATAGAAATGTTTTGTAAAATGTTTGTTTCTTGATTTTATTTCTTGACTCTCTCTCTCTCTCTCTCTCTCTCTGTATAATCTTCTGTTTTCTTTTGAAATTTTTAACACATTTCTGAAGTTAAAAACATTAAAGATTTTAAAAATGGTTCTTTATTATTGTCACATGATAGGAAATGATATTAATGCCTGTGTGTTATCAGTTTAGACGAACAGGGTTTATTATAAATAAATAAAGAAAGAAAGAAAGAAAGAAAGAGGCGCGTGCTGTGAGTGACAGGTCGAGTTGAAGTGCTCGTGCTCTGTGACCCGCGACTCTCCACGACAATCAGACGGAATGTTGAATTCCTGGGACAGAAACACTTAAAAGACTGAGCTGATGACATTGTTCCTACCTCAGATGAACGGTGTATAAGTTGTGTATTTGTGTTTTCATACAGTGTGGACTGATGGAGCTCTGAAATTACCTCTGTGCTGTTTCTATGCTGCTTTCTGAGCGAAGTGTTCTCGGCTTTTTCACGTGATGCATGTGGAATATTAAAGTCAAAGAAAAACAGATTTCTTTCCCCTTATAAACATGCAGAGTATTCCTTTATTCCTTTTTCTTCATTTCTTTACTCTTGTGTGTGCTGATGGTTTCTTTGTGTCACTCTCACACTTTTTCTTTGATGATATTATAATTTATCATTGAGATTAACAATAAAAATAAACAATACTATATTTAACTGATTTATTATTTCAGAGCAGCTACTCAGTCATTATTGCATAAATAATCTATACATATGACTTTGTATGTTTTACATATGAGTCCATTATACATTAGTGTTTATTTTAGATTATTTATTAACATGTAAAGAAATAGAAACATTATACACATTATAACCTAATCACAAAGCATTTTTGTTTTTAATTATATGTTGTGTTTATTCATTTACTTTTTTTTTTTTAAATAAATGAGCATCTATTCATCACTATTTATTTCTCCGTTTATTTATTGGGTTTATATATATATATATATATATATATATATATATATATATATATATATATATATATATATATATATATATATACAATAATGTGCAAAAGTAAAGGCACATGTGAAGACTCTCTGTACGAAATGAAATGAAAAAGTTTCTAAAAAATAAATGAATGCAGTTTAAAAAAGATAAGTGAAGCGTAAACAAATAAATCCGATTTTTATTTTTATTGACTTTTTCACTCTGGAGATTTATACAGCGAATATTAATTTAGACACACACACACACACACACACACACACACACACACACACACACACACTAAAGTTTGGGATTTTATTTGTTTTTATGTATTAAGGCAGATTAATTTAATAGTTTAATGTGTATAATATTCACACTGTGATTTATTATATTTAAAAATCTTATTACCTTTAGCATCAATCTCAAATTGCTTCTGAATAATATATTTATAGATTCATTAATATCATAAGCTTCAGTATATAACCTACATCTTCACTTTTCTTCTTCAGAAAAAAAACAAAACAAGTATTTAATTATACACTGGGATTTACAAATTATTATTTAATTATTTGTTCCAGAAATCTGCTCTTTTGCTCTGATGTATAAAGATGTAAAGATTGTAGAATCATCTCTGAGGAAAAGTTTATTGCTGTAGTTTTTTCACTTGGGCGCGTGATGCCGGTGTTGTGATCACGTGACTCACAACAACCGCAAAGTCGATTCCTCACTTCCGGGATCGCAGCTGAACTTCACAGCGCGGATCGGCTTCTCTAATTTCTCATCATGGTGTAAAATTCAGCTAAATTAAAGTGCGAGTTAAAAGAAAAAAAATAAAGTTTTATTTGTAATATAGCGCACAGGTCACGCGCGAGTGTTAATGACGCTCACTAACCGGATATCCGCTTCAGAGATTAGATTAGTAAATGATAAGTAAGTGTTCATGTTTGACTTGTTTTGCGATAAAGGTTTTTATTGTATATGGCGCAGAATCTTATTTTACCACATTAAAGTGTATAAGGTGTGTTTTGTTTTTAAGTGACTCTTTATTCCCCCCCACAGTTTCAGCGCGCAGGTGTCTCACAAACCATGGACTCAGGTAAACTTTAACTTTTACACATTTTAATGATTTTATAAGCAGGTGCTCTTACTTTTTCGGAAGAAACTAAATGAAACCGAGCGCTTTATCCTCCGTTCAGGCTGATGTGCACTGAAAAAAGCAAAATGTTTACTGTACAATAAGAAAAGAAAAGAAAAGCATTTACTGTAAAAAAAAAAAATAATAATAATAATAATAATAATGTACTGTAAGGGGAAAAAAAGAAAAAGATTTTGGTAACAATTTGCACAGAAGAAATTGTTTTTAATACAGAAAAAGAAAATTAGCAAAACTTTGGAAATTGTTACAAATTTGTTTCCCCAACATCTTAGAAAAAAAAAAAAAACCAACAGAGTTTGGCCCTCAGGTGTGTGTTGGTTTATAAACAGTGTTCAGTGGAACTCTTTGGAAAACCCAGAACCCTAAAACTATGAAAGAACCCTTGAAGAAGCTGTAAAGAAGTCAGGAGCCTGAAAATCTGCAAACGTTATCAGTGAATGAAACTGACACACATTATACAAATACTTCCGGTGAACTGAATATTAAAGTCACATATTTACAAGAGTAGAGAAATATATATATATATATATATATATATATATATATATATATATATATATATATATATATATATATATGTAAGTTAATAACAGTATATGCAATAAACACGTGCGTATAAAAGTCAGTGCGTCATCACGCTAACACTTCGGTGTCAGAATCTTAACACGTGAACAACACACACTGATGATCTTACACACATCTCCACGTTTCTCTCACCAGAGCAGCAGAAAGGGCGCGAGGTGTCTCAGAAAAGATCTCCACTGGATCTGATCATGAACCAGTTCCGGAGGAAAACCTCGTTCACCGAGAGGAAGAAAGCGTCCGTGGGTCGTCTTTTCTGGCCGTCTGAGAGCAACGACAAAAAGAGCGAAGGGATTCCTGAGGCGAAAGAGACGGAGAGCAGCGAGGAGAAAGACAGCGTGAAAGTCGGAGCAGGTATGAACTTCACATTTTATATTTAGAGTTAATGCTTAAAGGGTAAAACCCACCAAATGAACATGTGATCTTCAACAGCGGGGTTTATTTAGTAATGAAAGTCTGAGTTCTTTAGTTGAAACTTCTTTGAACGCATGTTCCTCAGAGAGCAGCGACGATTCTGAGATCTCCTCTGTGGTGGGATGGGGTCGCGTCAAGCAGTTCATCCAGAAGCTTGGGAAAACTCCAGACAGCCAGAGTCTGAATCTGAGCCACTGCGACCTCACAGCCACAGACGCCGTGGAGCTCGGTGAGAGATCAGACTCTGATTTGAGCCACACTGTCGTTGTTTTGTTTCTCTTCCTCGTGTCGTTACTCGATGGTTTGATCCTCCATCAGGAACCTTACTGCCGTTCCTAAACCAGCTGGAGGTGATGGATCTCTCCTGGAATGATCTGCTCGGAGGTTCTCTGAAAGCTCTGAGTGTCCACATGCAGCACGTCGGCAAGCTGAAGGTTCTGAAACTGAGCGGTTGCAGACTCACGGCTCAAGATCTTGGAGCTCTGGGTGAGAGAGAAGCTCTGAGCACATTGTTTGATCACCGGGTCTCAGTTACGGTTTATGGAAGAATTTATTGGTAAATCGTTCGGAGTGTTTACACAAATGTTCGTATCCTACGTTCCGCTCCTGAATTTGTGTGAAATTTCTGTAAGGAGACATTAATGTGAACCTCAGTACGGATTACACTGTAAAGTTTAAATAACTTCTTTATTTAATTTACACACCAGTTTAATGAACATTTTGTCGCTTCATATTAATGACCTGAAAGAAAGTGATTCCAAAACAAATCCATAACTTAACACGAATAAGATTAGCTGTTCAATTAGGACGAAAGTAATGGCACCTTCTGAAAGGAGGAAGAGCTGCAATGGCTGAGCTGCCCTTAGGAGGCGCTCTTTCACCTTTTTGTCACCATTTTGTCATTTTTGTGGGTGTGGCTAAATGTAAATAAGCTTTGCAATGAACGTGCTTGGTAATTCACAGCTGATTTATCAACATACGCATACGAGTATAAAGAAAATCAGAAAAACCTTTGTAAATCTGGAGGGAATTTTTAGTTGGACTTTTATAAACAACTTTAATAAATACATTTTAAAAAAAGATAAATGAGGCTCATTATTAGCACCTCCTCCTGGTTAAAAGTCACATTGAATACCAAGACCAGCCTACTTTTACAGAAAGATTGATCGACATGGCAGATGACCAACCGCTACCTTTTCACGTCCAGAAGATTCTCACTCACAGGATGCAAATGTGGGATTTAGAAACATTTGGAAAATAATAGTGACTCTGTTGAGTTGTTCCTACATGTCACATTTATTAGAAATGTTGTTTCAGGAGAGACTCTGGATTGTGTTCCCTTGTTGGAGACGTTGGATTTGTCCTGGAACGCTGGGATCGGAGGAGGAAATCTTCGTTTTCTAACTGACTGTCTCCACTCCACCAGCTCTCTGAGGGAACTTCATCTTCTCGACTGCCAGCTCTCAGAGCTGGACAGCATGGCACTGGGTGAGAACCAACCTGGTCCTTCTGAGGAGAACCGTCAACATGGCACTGAAACTATAGCCGCATGATCTTTACATACGTGTTTCATGTTTTCAGTTCTTAAATTATTGATTTTTTTCAGCGGAGGCGCTTTTACTGTTGCCGTGTCTGGAGGTTTTGGATTTGTCCAATAACAAGCTGCAGGCGAGAGCGTTGGAGGACATCGGCTCCTCTCTGAGATCTACTCCACAGTTGAAGACTCTGAAGATGAGCAGGTGTGGTCTGAATCAGGAAAGTCTCGCTATCCTGGGTATGACTGTGTTTCTTATGAAATGTGTTTCTAAATGAAATAATTTAACCAGGAAATATTTACAGCCATACAAGACGATCACAGGGGTCCAAGCACTACTTTGCACCGCCTAAAAAAAAGTATTCACCACATAAAACTAGAAAGGGTCCTGATAATCAGTCAAGACTTTCATTTCATTAACGTGTTAGAGTGTAGAGGACTATTAAAAAAGTGGTTAAACAAAAATGGGAGCCATTTTATGAATAATATCTCAAGTTTGATGACCATAAAAGTGTTTCCGTCTCGTAGTATACTGAGTCTGAATCAGGGTGAAGTTGATAGTTAGGTTCTAATAGGTTTGGTTCAGTTTAAAACGGCATGTAACTAAACAAACCAAAAAAAAACTAAGAACTGCCTGGCTGACATTAAATTGCACTGCTTGTAGAAGAAGGAGTGCTTGGACCCCAGTGTTTGCTGCTGATGGTTGTATCTCTGCTTTTGTTTCCTTTTCTTTTTTTTTAACTCAATTTTTAACCAAATTATATTTCAAGTTCTAATCATTTTAGATTTCCTTTATAATCAGTATTAATTTTGTGTTTTAATTTTAGCACAATATCGTCACTTTGATTGAAATTAATTATAAATTCACAGCATGTTGTAATTGATCAGCTCTGTTCATCACCAGTAGGAGAGAAAATGAAATTCCTCGTGTTACTGGAGCATCTGGATGTGTCGTGTAATAAAGAGAGTGGAGGTGGTTTCAGTGCGATGGTGTCCAGTTTGCTTTTCCTCACACACCTGAAATGTTTGGACCTGCACATGTGCTGTCTCACTGAGGAGGATGCTCAGAAACTGGGTGTGTTTATTCTCAACATATATAGTAATAAACACTGTGTGTGTTACAGTAAAATACTGAGTGATGAAGTAGAGTTACTGTTACACCCTTACGTTGATTATTTTCCCATAACAGCACGTCCACAGAGTGTTTTATTCCTCTTATACCACAGCAATTTACAAACAGTAAAAACTTTTTTAATTGATTAAAGAACGGCACTGCTTACTATTTATCTGTTTATAGTGCTGACACTGGAGACTCCTTCCATGAATGTTAAATAAACGTCTCCTTACGAGCCCGTTAATATAAACCTGCGCCACTGTCAGAGCTGCTGTTATAGAAAATTAATCAACACCTTCTGACCAATCACAGTCCAGAATTCAGCAGCGCTGTGGGATAAACCTCAATATTAATTAGTATTTTTTGTTATTTTTCAGTCCAGGTTATTCCTGCTCTGAGTGAACTCTCTGAACTTGATCTCTCTTGTAACAAAAGTATTGGCACCGTGCTCCGGTCTCTTTTCCCCGTCCTTACCCGGTCTGAGATGAAGATGCTTCACCTGAGTAGCTGCAGTCTGAGTCCTGAGGCCTGTCACGCTTTAGGTAGGAGAATCATCCGGCTCAGATTTTTATCACACTAAACCATATTGTTGTGAGATTATATATAAAACTTACACATTTTGAACCTTAAACTGGCTGTAAAGTAAAAACTGCTGGCCAGAAGTATGTGTGTGTGTGTGTGTGTGTGTGTGTGTGTGTGTGTGTGTGTGTGTGTGTGTGTGTGTGTGTCATAGCTGCCATCATGCCGTCCCTCTCACAGCTGCAGAGTCTCAGTGTGTCGTGGAATAAAAGTGTTGGTGAAAATCTGCAGCAGTTTGTGGAGCGTCTTCAGGTCGAGTGTAAACTGGAGGAACTGAAGCTGAGCAGCTGTGACCTGAACACCGACGACCTGCTGCACTTACGTACGTATGTTACGCTGCATTTAACACTGGGGTTAATATGTAGCTTTAATAAAGTTTACTTTATTACACTTTAAAAAATGACTAAACTGGACATTTCCTTGACGAAGCTGAAGTGGAACCTGTGAAGGTGTCTGTAGTGTAGCTTAAATAATTACTCTAAAAGCTCATTTAAAAACAGAACCGGTGGTTAATGTCTGATCGCGTACCTTAAGTAATGAATAAAGTGTGTCTTTTATAGTAAAATAATTAATTGGGAGTTACTGTTACACCCTGAAGCTGTTTAGTGTTTTATTCCTCTTATACCACAGCAATTCACCAATAATTACAATTTCTATTTAAAAGTGACACGTCATACTTTTTATCCTATTATAGTTACATTTTAAATGTTGTGGAATGTTCTGTGAAACAGGTTAGTTCCTGTTCTCACTTACATTATAGCAGCTATAAACACTCGTTCCCTCATCAGCCTCTTTATTCTCTCTCTTTATTCTCTCTCTTGAAGTTAATAAGACAAAATAAACGAAGCTTGTCGTGTTTCTGAGAAACCGCAAAGAAGCGTAAACTCCTCTGTCCTGAAGAAGTCGGAAAACTTAAAGTTACAGCTTTACATCTGACTGTTACAAAGTGCTGACACTGGAGACTCCTTCCATAAATGTTACATAAACGTGTCTTTACACACAATGGCACCGTATCGATGTTTACGTGCGGTTTTTAATCCGATTCTGTGGCACGTTCGCCGTACAAGTCACTGTGAATGAGCTGTTACTACAGAAATGATAAAAAACAAATACAATATAAAAAACTAAATAAGTCTTAGCATTAACAGAGCACCTAGAAGCTAAGAGAACTCTGTGTGTGCGTCTGTGTGTTGTGTCCCAGAATAGTTGCATGAAATCCTTAAAACTTTAACATGTTGCCATGGAAACCCGGAGTGAGGTTTCAGCTCTGATCTGCCATCTAGTGGACAGCTTGTAATCCTGCACTTGTATAAAAGGTATGCAGTTTGTCCTACACATGTTCACTGTTTGTTGTTCTGCATGTGTGTTACAGGATCCGCGTGTAAACGTGGCGCGTTTTCGAATCTGAAGCTTTTAGATGTTTCCTATAACGGCCGTGTTGGAGACGCCGGCTGGGTCTCACTCTTCAGAGAAGCAGGAGGGCTGAAGCATCTGCAGGAGCTGGACATCAGCCTGCGTCCTGACGCCTGTCTGTCTGCGTCTGCGTGGATATCAGCTATGATGGAGGCTGTTCCTCAGCTGCCGTCGCTCCGGCGTGTGTCTATGCAGCGCTGGACTCTCAGCTCGGAGGAGAGACAGAAACTGGAGAAGATCCTGAAGAAGAGGAACGTCGTTCTGGAGTGTGATGAAGTGAACGTGCAGAATGTCGCAGGTTAACCAGTTTACCCCGACACGCCCTCACACTCGAGTCCAACACTACGTGGACTGGTTTCCTATCGGATTATTATGGCTTAGTCACTAATGTGAAATCTACACTACAGTAAATTAATGGATTTGATTTAAAACATTATCGTTTCTATAGTAACAGCTCGATCACAGGGATTTGTCTAGTTTATACGCTACATAATCTAAGTCTAATAATTAGCACATTTAAAAATATGATATGGTGATTTTTCTGTAAGGAGAAATGTGTTTATGTAACATTTATGGAAGGAGTCTAAACGGAGACTCTAAATGGATAAAAAGTATGATGCGTCATTCTGTAGTAAATAAAAATTGTAATAATTTGGAAATTGCTGTGATATAAGAGGAATAAAACACTTGGGGACGTGCTGTTACAGGAAAATAATCAGCTTTGTGGGGTAACAGTAACTTTTACTATAACAACACCACACGCAGTATTTATTACCTACTAAACTAACTGACTGAGAGAAGCTCACAGCAGGCGAGTCACATGATTTAACCCCACACTAACACACGGGGTGTGTTTATTTACGGGTTGTTGAGCTCAGTTAGACTGAAGTGCGAGCTGGTGTGATGTGTTTAGAGTCAGAGCAGCGTTACTGGCAGCACCTCCATCCTCGCTGTAGCTCGGGGTCCAGTAATAATGTCGGTGTAACCCGTTGGACACCTCGGCCAGGTGACCACGCCCGTCCACCGTGTACGGAGTCACGTCCGTGTGCTGCTCCGACAGACGTCTTGAGGAGATGAGTTGTGAGAAAGCCTGAGTGTCAGAGGAGGAGAATACACAGTGTTTATTTTTAACACAAAAATATAATAAATAAATATATATTTTCCAGTGCAAACCCAGGACACCAAGGCACTTTTTTTTCTCCATCTGATCCAAAGTGTGTGTGTGATTCTATAGATTTAAGTATTTGAGTGAAATCAGTTTTTTTCCACATACTTCCTCAGTACTTCTGTGTAAAACTGATTTGTGGGCGGGGCTATGTGTGCACTCAATATGTGACATCACCAAATAATCTCAAGGGTTTTGAACCAATCATATCTTATATTCAAATTACTGATGACTGATGACAACGTGGTACTTTAAAACATGGTTTCACCTGTGTGCTAACTCGGGAAGTTGGAGATGAACAGACAGTGGCTGTCATGGTGACGCTGAAATATATTTGAACAGATTTGGGCTGCAGTTAAATAAATCAGTGAAAAAATGAGGATGTAAATCACGACGAATGTGATGACCGGTTTGTCCAAATTAGCATATTTATGCATATTCATGGTCTTTTTTAGACTTTTTTAAAAAAGATTTATGATCATGTGGCAGAAGTATGATTGAACTTTATTAGTTAATAGCAAAGAAGATTACAGAATTACAGAATATTTAATATTGAGCGTGTGATTCAGCAGAGCAGCAGTAATGAACTCACCACACACACCGGCTCCTCCAGGCTGTTCCCCCAGATGTAAATGTGTGTCAGGTGAGGATTAGCGTTGATGGCTTCTCTGAGGGACAGCAGGCCGGCAGTGGACACGTTGTTGCTCTGGATGGAGAGTCTGATGGAGGAGGACAAAGTGAATAAAATGAATGCAATAATTACAAACATAAGAGCTGGAGACAGGAAGTGACACAGACGCTTTGAGTTTTGTGTGTTTCAGCGCGATGGCTTCACTCAGATACACAGCGCCGTCGTCCTCGATCCGATTGAAGGACAGGTCCAGAATCTGCAGTGTGTCGTTTTGTCTCAGGAGTCCGGCCAGGCATCTCGCGCCGTCCCTTGTTATTCTGTTACTGTAGAATTAATAATAATAATAATAATAAAAATGAGAACATGAAGCTCCTTAATAATCACAGGTCTGGTCTGGACTGTGCAGCTCATGTTATAGGCACACCCCCAAATCGGAGCTTGACTCCGCCTTCATCCTCACGACTCAGAAACACATCCACAGCTCAATTCAGTGATGAACCGCAACATCACTGAACACTAATGTGAAAAAATTTAACAATTTGCTGGCAAAAGTGGAACGATGCCAAAATAAATAAAACTAGTAAATCTCTGGAGGTTGATTTAGCACCTGTCCTCCTGGACAGGTAATGCTAATGAGATCATTAATATTATAAACCGGTAAATCCAGTAAAAATTTTTTTTATATCTTTCTAACTTGATTCATAACTGAATGAGTAGAACAAGAAGATGGAAAGTTAGTGAGCTTGCTAATAGTGTACATTCTGGCAGGCGGGGCTTTGTGTAAATGTGTGTGAATGTGAGGCGGAGTCAAGGAGTAAAAAAAAAGTCATTCCTATGTTCTTGTAGTTCACCTTGTAGAGCACAAATACCCTGTGTGTGTGTGTGTACCAGCGTAGATCCAGGTAATGCAGGGTGTGGTTTGATATTAACGCCTCACACAGTCTCTGAATTCCGCAGTCCGTCATGCCGTGTTTGCCCATGTGGAGCTCCTTCAGACTGAGATTGACCTCCAGCATGCGAGCCGTGTGGACTGTAGTCTCCTCCTGTCACATTCACCACAAACTGCACTTAATCACCTCAAATACACAGACACATCAGCGGCTGTGTTCACACTGCACACCCGAGTGCTCACATCAGAGGTCTCTCTGAGGCCTTTTACTTCTTTTTAAATGTCGTCTACAGTTGTGCTCATAAATAAAGCTCTTAAACTTTTGAACAGGATGATTGGTGTAAATTGTTATTATTTTGTCTTCTGGGAAATATGTACATATGTAGCTTCTGAAGGGCAGTACTAAATGAAAAAAAAAAGATCTTTAAACAAAATAACAATTTACATCGATCATCCTGTTCAAAAGTTTACACCCCCTGGCTCTTAATCTATTGTGTTACCTTCTTGAGCATCAGTGAATGTTTGCACCTTTTGTGATAGCGTGTACGAGTCCCTCAGTTATCCTCAGTACAGGGCAGTACTAAATAAAAACAAAATGCAATTTTAATGATTCCTCTTTATTTTTATTTTTTATTTTTTAAGTTAGTAACATTTTGCAGATTCTGCCAGGGGTATGTAAATTTATGAGCACACCTGTATATATGACCGTCACAATGCGCCCCCTGGTGGTGGCTGTAACATGTTTACACTTTATACACAACATTACACCATGTCTGGTCTCAATTCATAGCAACTAACTTTGCAAAGAGGTTATAACTACTAATATCTGTTACTAAAACATGCAAGAATATGTAAACATTTTACACTTTAATTAATTTTCATCTGTAGCCTTGACAAAGTGCTCAAATGTATTAAAATCGGTAATGCCAGCAATTATAATGCAGTTATAATGGTCAAATCATAGATGGTAAAGTCCAAGTTGAGTCTGAAGTCATCAAATTTGCGACCTGGTGTCCAAGTCATGTGACTCAAATGCACACCCACGTGACTTGTGACCTGCAGTGTGAATGTGCTACCTGCAGACTGAAGAGGAGGGGACGACTGACATTGATGGAGACGAGGCTTCTGTTGTTGGTAAGAACAATCGCAAATGTGATCAGACTCTGTGTGTCCTGTAGCGTCAAAAAATATGAACAAAAAATGCATTTAATAAGCAAAAGATTAAACATTTCAAGTGTAACTCGAGTCTGGACCACACTAGAGGATAATTACTGTAGGGTAATTTTCACCAAAGCCATCCTTATTTTTATTCTTAAATTATTATCCTGTTATACTAATCTTAACACCTCAGATCTACTCACAGCTCAGTCATGTCACTGATTCTACAGTAGTACTTAAAATGTTAAATATTTACAAGATATATGAATATACAATATATTTATATATCATTATATCTAGTATCTCTCGTATTTATGACTGCATAAATATTTTATTCCAGGCATTATGGCTCGTGTTTCTCCACATTACCAGGTCACAGTCCGACACGTCCAGCTCTTCTAACGTGCTGTTGATTTGCAACATGCTGGCGAAGTGCACGGCGCCTTTATTCCCAATCTTATTTCCCGTCATTCTCAGTCTCTTCAGGGTTGTGTTGTGCTGTAACAAACGAATCAGTCAATTAATCAATTAATCAAATCAATCAACCTCTATAAAGCACCAAAACTGAAGGTCAAGCTTACAGTATATCAACACACAACAATATACTGTAAGCTTCCTAAATTCGCATTCATATCACAATATTATACCAAAGCTCTGTTGAATTCTGGATTGTGATTGGTCAGAAGGTGTTGAATAATTTTCTATAAGAGCAGCTCTGACAGTAACGCAGGTTTATATTAATGCAATTGTTCTAATACGTTATCGTTTCTATAGTAACAGCTCATTCACAGTGACTTGAACAGCGGACGCTCCACATAAACATCGATATGGTGAAGTTTTCTGTAAGGAGATGTTTCTGTAACATTTATGGAAGGAGTCTCCAGTGTCAGCGCTTTGTAACAGTCAGAGGTGAAGCTGTAACTTTAAGTTTTCCGAAATCTTCGGGACAGAGGAGTTTACGCTTCTTTACGGTTTCTCTGTAACATGACAAGCTTTTGTCTTATTAACTTCAATGTAAGTGAGAACAGGAACTAGTTTCACTGAAGTCCCACAACATTAAATATAACTATACAGTATATAGATAAAAACTACAGTGTTGTACTTTAATAAATACAAAAATGTTCATTCTTGGCATATAACGGCTGTGTTATATAGGAAAATAATAAACTTGTAACAATGGTGGTAACAGTAACCTCACTTCATCACACCACCTTGTCATTCACCTGGAATAATATGAACATGTTTAAAAATAAGAACAGCACCTTTAACATGAACTAGAAAATACTTACATGCAAACTTTTTGCAATTCGCTCTGCACCGTCAGCTTCAATGTTGTTGCACATCAGATCGAGCTCCTGCAGAGCCACATTCTCCTGTAAGAGTTCAGATCAGAGCAGCTCTCAGCGGTTTCAATGGAATTTTATGAATATTTTATTCAGATATGTAAAATACCTGGATGAGATCCGCAAGATGGACTGCTCCTTCATCCGAGATCCTGTTGTATCTCAGATCTAAAGCTGAACAGGAGGATAAATCAGTCACATGTAAGAAAATAGCTATACTACTACTACTACTACTAATATTAATAATAATAATAATAATAGTCTTTATTTATAGAGCATGTGGTAGGTTAAAATGCTGTATGGTCAAATAGTAAAAATCAAATGACAAAAAGTAATGCAACAGAATGAGCAAGGATAAAATAAAACATTAAATAAATTAAATAAGTACAAATTGAATTGGGGGGGGGGATCTCTAATGATTCTACAATGATGATTTCAGTCTCACCTTTCACATGTAAATTATTCCGGAGTGTTTTAGACAAGGCTTTAACGTCTTCATCCGTTAATCTGAACACTTGTTTCAGTCGGTTGTTGCCCCTCAGTTTGAGAGAAACATCTCTGAGGGAAAAAAGAAAGAGACTGTTTATAGCTGTTAGCTACTTGTATATAATCCATTATAATGAGAAAAAAAACGACTGTGGTGAACAAACCTGTCGCATTTTCCCGTCTCTTTCAGCTCTTGAGAAATGTAACTATTCAGAGACAGGTGAAGATCAGAGCAGATTGACGAATAAAGATCATTTAGACTCTCCATGCTAACGATGCTACGGAAGTGACTAAGGGAAAACGCGCTACTGTAGTTGTGTGTTCCCATAGCAACAGCGCTGCCCCGCGCGATCTCCACAAGCGACGCGCTCCACTCCTGAGGTAATTTTTTCTCATACTCGAAGCTTTTACACTTCAGGCCGTACGGGGACATCAACTGTTCGAGGTGGAACACAAAAAGCATAAACAAACAAAGAAACAAAAAAAACAAACTCGAAATCCTGTTTTAATTTTTTAATTTTTATTTTTTTTTTAATTAAAAATAAAAAACTTTCTTGTTCTTACTTTTTACTATAGCCTCCACCTCAGAGAGTTTTCAGAGTGGAAATTATTAGTTTTCAGAACCATTCAAATGGAATTTATTGATAATTCAAAAACCTTCTACGTCACACTTTAATATAGTGCTTCATTTACCACTTCTACATCAGAATTTTATATATATATATATGTGTATATGTGTATATATATACATATACATATATATACATATTCAGTCCCAGCTACAAAATCAGCAGGGGATCAAATACTTTTCACCCCCACTGTATATACATACACACACACACACACATATATATATATATATATATATATATATATACACAGTACTGTGCAAAAGTCCCAGGCATGCTATTTTTATTTAGTACAAACTTTGTTATAGATTTTTTAATTTATTTTATGACGTTTACATGATCAAGTCAGTACAAAAAACATTTTAGATTCCCAAACATTACAGGTGCATCTCAATAAATTAGAATGTTGTGGAAAAGTTAATTTATTTCAGTAATTCAACTCAAATTGTGAAACTCGTGTATTAAATAAATTCAGTGCACACAGACTGAAGTAGTTTAAGTCTTTGGTTCTTTTAATTGTGATGATTTTGGCTCACATTTAACAAAAACCCACCAATTCATTATCTCAACAAATTAGAATACTTCAAAAGACCAATAAAAAAAAAACATTTTTAGTGAATTGTTGGCCTTCTGGAAAGTATGTTCATTTACTGTACATGTACTCAATACTTGATAGGGGCTCCTTTTGCTTTAATTGCTGCCTCAATTCGGCGTGGCATGGAGGTGATCAGTTTGTGGCACTGCTGAGGTGGTATGGAAGCCCAGGTTTCTTTGACAGTGGCCTTCAGCTCATCTGCATTTTTTGGTCTCTTGTTTCTCATTTTCCTCTTGACAATACCCCATAGATTCTCTATGGGGTTCAGGTCTGGTGAGTTTGCTGGCCAGTCAAGCACACTAACACCGTGGTCATTTAACCAACTTTTGGTGCTTTTGGCAGTGTGGGCAGGTGCCAAATCCTGCTGGAAAATTAAATCAGCATCTTCAAAAAGCTGGTCAGCAGAAGGAAGCATGAAGTGCTCCAAAATTTCTTGGTAAACGGGTGCAGTGACTTTGGTTTTCAAAAAACACAATGGACCAACACCAGCAGATGACATTGCACCCCAAATCATCACAGACTGTGGAAACTTAACACTGGACTTCAAGCAACTTGGGCTATGAGCTTCTCCACCCTTCCTCCAGACTCTAGGACCTTGGTTTCCAAATGAAATACAAAACTTGCTCTCATCTGAAATGAGGACTTTGGACCACTGGGCAACAGTCCAGTTCTTCTTCTCCTTAGCCCAGGTAAGACGCCTCTGTCATTGTCTGTGGTTCAGGAGTGGCTTAACAAGAGGAATATGACAACTGTAGCCAAATTCCTTGACACATCTGTGTGTGGTGGCTCTTGATGCCTTGACCCCAGCCTCAGTCCATTCCTTGTGAAGTTCACTCAAATTCTTGAATCGATTTTGCTTGACAATCCTCATAAAGCTGCGGTTCTCTCGGTTGGTTGTGCATCTTTTTCTTCCACACTTTTTCCTTCCACTCAACTTTCTGTTAACATGCTTGGATACAGCACTCTGTGAACAGCCAGCTTCTTTGGCAATGAATGTTTGTGGCTTACCTAGTGAACCAAACTGAGAGACCATTTTGAAGGCTCAGGAAACCTTTGCAGGTGTTTTGAGTTGATTAGCTGATTGGCATGTCACCATATTCTAATTTGTTGAGATAGTGAATTGGTGGGTTTTTGTTAAATGTGAGCCAAAATCATCACAATGAAAAGAACCAAAGACTTAAACTACTTCAGTCTGTGTGCATTGAATTTATTTAATACACGAGTTTCACAATTTGAGTTGAATTACTGAAATAAATGAACTTTTCCACGACATTCTAATTTATTGAGATGCACCTGTAATTTTCTAGCACACAATGAAATGTTACAGAAAAACTTTTGTATGTCATTAAAGAAACAGCATATTACGTAAGAGACACTTTTCAGACAAAAACACAATGAAGGCTGCTGGGTTTTGCTGCAAAAATACGGAGCGAGTGCGAAAGTCAAAGTCTCCAGAAGAACTGGTTCTGTAAGATGCTCAATAAAACTTACTAGCTCATTTCCTTATAAAACTGCAGGCATGAGTGAAACATGTACAACACACACACACACACACAGACACACAATGGAGACAATGTAGAAGGTCATGAAGTAAAGACTAAAACTCCAGTGACTTGTCTGTGATGTCACACACTCCTGTAACACAAACACAACATCTGATCAGCTTTATTCAGGAGGTGTGGCCTCTACCTGTCAATCTTAAGGAAGGAGGCATGGCCTCTCCAGGTCAGTCTTAATGAAGGAGGCGTGGCCTCTGTACCGGTCAGTCATAATGAAGGAGGCATGGCTTACCATAGTGATATTCCAGTTGTTGACACCAGTCAGCTCAGTGTCACTGCAACAGGGAGACATCAAACCCAGACTGTGCAAAGCTTTTATACCCTGTGTGTGTGTGTGTGTGTGTGTGTCCCAGTGCAGATCCAGGTAACGCAGGCTGTGGTTTGATATTAACGCTTCACACAGTCTCTGAATTCCGCAGTCCGTCATGCCGTGTTTGCTCATGTGGAGCTCCTTCAGACTGAGATTGACCTCCAGCATGCGAGCCGTGTGGACTGTAGTCTCCTCCTGTCACATTCACCACAAACTGCACTTAATCACCTCAAATACACAGACACATCAGCGGCTGTGTTCACACTGCACACCCGAGTGCTCACATCAGAGGTCTCTCTGAGGCCCGATTCTACAGTGATGAATTCAGTCTCACCTTTCACGTGTAAATTATTCCGGAGTGTTTTAGACAAGGCTTTAACATCTTCATCTGTTAATCTGATTTATTTCAGTCTGTTGTTGCCCCTCAGTTTGAGAGAAACATCTCTGACCAACAACCAGGGAAACCAATATTTCTCTCACACATAATAAAACATAGGCTTCTATATACAGGCAAGCAGATGTAACAAGAATATGAATGCAACACGCAAAGTTTCACGCTAAATGTTTTCTTTATAACGGTTTTCTATGGGGAAGAAAACGCTTAACGTAAAAATATTGTCTTTCCACTTGGATTATGGCGCCGCTGTCTTAGCAGTAGATTAGTTAGTTTATGACGAGAAATGTGAGAGCAATATGGGTTTCCCTGGTCGTTGTTTTAGTACATTAAGCCACTTTATGTGTGTTAGAACATCCCCAGACCCGTCACATTTTCCCGTCTCTTTCAGACAACACAACCACGTTTGAACAAATAGTAATCACAGTGTAAATTTTAGTTGTATGGAGAGATGTTTTTCCCTCATTCTTCTCAATTTTTTTAACCAATTTCACCTTTTAACAGACAAAATACTGTTACTACAAACCCTGATACATAAAAAAAAATTGCGAACACTTCATGTGACGTGGTTAAAGGTCACCCTGCATTATTTTAACTAAAATTATTTAAGAAAATCTTTAAGTTGAACAAACCTGGTTTGTAATGATCATAGCACACAACGGAATATTTATCGATTGTTTGGAGGTTCATTAGCATATTGCAATTTTAGTAAAGGCCAATATTGCGATATGCAGGTGATATAGTGACCCACCTCAAAAACACATCAGTTTAGCACATAAGTTCATCTCTGTAAATAAAAATTTGATTTTATCTAGAGGAGCAGTTAGAATTTTGTTTAGCGGTAACCAGGCCGAAATCGCTCATAATAAAAATAAATGTCAGATATTAACAAATCTATCAACGTCAAAGTAAATATAATTTGTTGAAAATGTAGGTTTTGTTATTTTTTTTAAAAAATCCACAAAACTACGTTATGAAAAATAACACCAAGCCAGACAACTGATTGATGATATTTGTCATGTTTTTTTTCCCCCAAAACAAAAAACAAAAATGGAGTATGATTCTACTGAGTAGCAATAATCACACAATATCATGTTAAGAGCAAAATATTAACTTAAGCATTCCCTTCATTTTGTGTTTATCAGACGCTTTTACACATAAAGCAACTGTTTAATCCATACAATTATAAAATCACACTGAACAGAAGAACAGCGCTGTGGACATGGTCATCAGGAGATCTTTTTTTTTTTTTTTTCAATACTGAAAAGCTTAAATAAAAAAACTACATAAAAATGACCTCCTGGTGCAGCAGTCTCTGAAACACATTGAAGATTGTCTCCATCTTACAAAGACAAGAACTATTCTAAAACTACTCTGTACTGCAACAGATACGCCGTGGACACCAGATGTTCTCCAGACGTCTGCGGTCTTAGTCGATAGTCTGCACGATGACGATCTGAGCGTGTTCAATGTCTGAGGAACCAGGAATTTCATACTGCTCCACAACATAGCTCACTTGCTCCCCGGAATCTCCGTGCTGGATGAGCACTGGAGTGTCTGAGGATTCGTCATGTTGGATGATCATTGGTGATCCTGTAGCTTCTGAATGCTGGAAGATCATGGGGGTCTCTGAGGAATCTGCATGTTGGAAAATCATCGGCGATCCTGAGATCATCTGTGCTCCTGAAGAGTCGGTGTGCTGGATGATCATCGGCGTTCCTGAACCTTCCGAATGCTGGATGATCATCGGAGTTCCTCCTGCTTCCGAATGCTGGAAGATCATTGGAGTTCCTCCTGCTTCCGAATGCTGGATGATCATCGGTGTTCCTCCTGCTTCTGAGTGCTGGATGATCATCGGAGCCTCGGAGGACTCAGCGTGTTGGATGATCATAGGGGATCCTGAGATCATTTGGGTTCCCGAAGCTTCTGAATGCTGGATGATCATCGGTGCTCCTGCAGCTTCAGAATGTTCAATGAACATCGGGGTTTCTGGCTGATGGATGACCATGGAGGCCTCAGAAGTGAGAGGGGATTCATCTGGGAAGCTTGGCTCTGGGGATTCTGATAGAACAGAGCGCACTCGGGCTATCAGACCTTGGTGGTCAATCGGGATGTTGATCGGACACTCGACGGATTCGGATTTCGTAGGTTCTTCGTCTTGTTCTGGATGAGCTGAATGGTTAAAAGTGGTTAGGAAGAAGTTAGAAGTAAAGTTAGTTAGAAGCGAAAGCAAAAGCAAAAACGTTCCTGAGCAACGTCACTGATATTAAAATTCCATACATACCACTGTGTTTTAGAGCTCGGTGCTTCTTTAGGGTATAAATATCAGAGAGGGTATTTCCACATATGTTACAGATCACTCTTCTTGAACCTGAGGAAAAGAATAAATCAATTAGCCCACAAAATACTTTCACATCATCATCTTCAGGAAATATAATTTAATATTTAGCTCTGATTCACCATTATGGATGTCCATGTGCTTCCTGAGCTCCCCAGATGTTAAGCAGGGTTTCCCACAGTCCAGGCAGATGTAAGGTGTCACTCCTGTAATTACAAAACGTGTAAAATGGTGTAAAACATTTGCTCCTGCTGATACGTTTTATCTTGTGGTTTACAGGTTTGTTGTCTCACCTGTGTGTTTCCTGGTGTGTGAGATGAGGGAACTGGAGACAGCGAAGGACATGCCACACGTGTCACAGACGTAGGGTTTCTCCCCCGTGTGCCGGCGCTTGTGGTACATCAGCGTGCTCGCCTGAGTGAAACGCTTCCCACATTCGCCACATTCATACGGCTTTTCTCCGCTGTGTGTCCTGTGTGGAGAGATGAAACTGCATTGTACATCATACATCTAAGAAAGATGTAGTAAATAAATTGAGTAGTGGGTGGTATGATGGTTGATCCTGCTGTAATTCCTCCTAACGTATGGGTTTTGTCTGTACTGTCACACAACCTTCATATTACACTGGAATTGAGATTTTCTCAATTTTATGTAAATTAGGGTGCACTTAGTTTGCATTTAATGTTTGATGCAAAAAAGGAATCATATACGACCTCTCGTTAAATGTGTATAGAGACGTTATGAAGAAAAATAACGTTTTCCGACATCTTCGGGACAAAGACGTTTACGCTTTGCAGTTTCTCGGTGTTGATTAAATAATTAAAAGCTGTAGTCACTGCTGCGGTGCAAGAGAAATAAAACACTTGGGAACATGCTGTTACAGGAAAATGATTAACTTCGAGGTGGTAAAAGTAACTCAGCTTCATCACCGACCTTGCTGATGATAATTTTCCTATAACAGCATGTCCTGAAGTGTTTTATTCTTTACTTACTGCACTGTATATAACTGAGGTAATGAAGTAACACACCTCATGTGGATTTTAAGATTGCTGGATGTAGCGAAAGCTGCAGGACACGCGTCACACTTGTGAGGCTTTTCCTCTCCGTGATGCATCCGGCAGTGATACACCAACTGACATTTCTGTGCGAAGGAGGCATCACAGCGGCTGCACGAGAATGGCTTTTCACCTGCGCGCACAGGAAACGCAAATGTTAATGAAGTTTAAAAAAAAAAAAAAAAAACCTTAAGAGAATTCTCCACTCAGTAAAGTTCTTACCTGTGTGAATCCGCAGGTGTGTCTTGAGTTGGTTTCCCTGCCTGAAGCAGCGTCCACACAGCTGGCACTGATAAGGTTTAAGCCCCTTGTGTATGCGCATGTGTCTGCGCAGGCTGCTCATTTCCGAGAAAAGGTTCCCGCAGACGTTGCAGATGGGCCGCAGCTTGATTTGGGACACCTTGATGTCCCTTTCCTCCTCCCACTCTTCGCTGCCTTCCTCCTCCGCTGCTTCGTCCTGGTCATTTTCATCGTTGCTGGCTTGGCTCTCTCTCAGCTTTCGGCTCAGTTTCCGCTTCCTGGTGCTCGTCCAGACCTTCTTGGCGTTTTCCGGAGGTTCCTGTTTGCCGTCGAGGGGGTCAGAGGAGGACGCTTTTGGCTGGTTATTCTCCTGATCCGGGCCCTCGTCCTGTTCCGTTCCTCCTTCTGTGTTGTCGGATTCAGACGGCGGGGGTTTGGTACGTGGCCTGCCTCTCTTACGCACTCCTCCTTCTTTCTGTATTGTCTGCATGAACGTCTCCTCGGGGTTCAGGATTTCGGCAGTCTCAGAAGGCAGAGACTTGGTTCGCGGCCGGCCCCTTCCCCTTCCTTGTTTCACGACCATAGCCTCTTTAGGATTCTCAACGTCTGATGTCATTCTGTTTTCTACTTCCTCGTTGTTTGTGTTTACCTCCTCTGCGTCTCCTTGTGGATTTGCAGACTCGGACGGTTCTGACTGCACTGTCCCGCTTTCTTCATCCTTCATCACTGTGGTGTTTTCTTCAGTGCTGGTCGAGTCTACTGCCTCAGACGACAACGGTCTGGTACGTGGACGCCCTCTCGGTCTTCCGGTTCCTCTCCGCACTACAGCGCTCTCCGGAATTGGGCTCTTGTCCATCACCACGGCGTCCGCTTTGTCAGAATCCAAAGGTCTCGTCCGAGGCCGCCCTCTCGGCCTGCCCCTTCCTCGGCCTCGTCCTCTCGGCGAAAGCGGGCTTTCCTTCCTCGTAAAGTCCTCCTCCTCTTCGTAAAGCCGAGTCCTGGGCTTCCGGATCCTCTTCTGAGCGCCTTGTGGAGTTTGTTCACTGGACAACTGGGAATCATCAACTGGAGCTGCTTTTTCCTGAAAAATTCTTGATTTCTTCTCTTCCTCCTTCCTCAGCATCTCTCTTTCTTCCACTTCCTCAAGTGGCTCCAGTGGTTCGTAGTCGTCCGGGCTGAGTGGAGAACGAGGATCTGTGAAGAGCGTGTCCCTCACAGCGACAGGGCTTTCTCTGGCAGGACTCGAGGAACAGAGAGCCAGGACTTCCTGTATCCCGAGGTAGGATGCTGCATTTTGAACATTTGGAATCTCATCCCTGCAGAACACACAAGGAACCTTATATTACCTAACAAAAGATATCAGAGACCCTATTGCACATTAAACTTTTTTCCCTCCCATGAGCTCCAGGTTTGCGCCCTTTCATTTTTGGAGAATTTGTTTTGATTAATGGTCTCTAGAATCTTTATTTTTTCCATTAAACTCATTAGAAGCTTAAGTAGTAAATTCTCAGATATGAATGCATTTTTGTACAGGCAATTTATTTTTGAATAATAAAATGTTTTCAAAACTTTCCTTTGTGCTACAGAACTTTTTCGCTCCCACTTAAAAAAAAGTAAACATACAGCCCTGAAAAAAATTCTTATCTTTTTTGTTTTTCCGTAATCATCATTCATGTTTTCAAATCCGTGAACTCAAGATAAACTCAATTTTTGTGTTATAGTATGAAAAAGGGAACACACACACACACAAAAAAACAACACCTCTGATGTGTCATGTGACCTCACAATGTGACCTCGTTTTTCTGTTTTTTAATTTCATGCCTGACTGATTTGTATGGTATAAAATCGACAGGTTTTATGTTCACGTTGTCCAAAAAAACCCAAAAAACAACATAAATCCCGGCCATGGGTCAGACAGCCGGTGTGAACACTCTGTCATCTTCACGTTTCATTTTGGACGAGAAATTTTTAGGAAACAGTTTTTGGGAAAACGCCAGTGTGGTCAAAATATGACGCACACATTTCAAGAAAACAACATAAGAACAAATTCTCTGATATCAGATTAAAATATTAAATATTACAGCTTTCCAGAAAATCACTGATATTTCTGCGACTTAAATCAATTTTCCATGACTAGATACCAGGTATACATTTCCAGGATGTGCAGGAACCCTGTTGTGCAACCAAAAATACTTCAACACACTCTCGGTCTAATCTCTAAGCCCCAAACTTCACAGACTCAGACTCTCGTCCTCACCCGTCCATGTGTAAGTTCCCCGTGTACATGTAGTCCAGCAGTTTCTCGAACACGGTGCCGTTAACCCACTCGGGGTCCAGTGTTATGGTGGTGTCATCTTTTC
Organism: Cranoglanis bouderius; assembly: GCA_023630585.1. Classification (NCBI taxonomy): domain Eukaryota; kingdom Metazoa; phylum Chordata; class Actinopteri; order Siluriformes; family Cranoglanididae; genus Cranoglanis; species Cranoglanis bouderius. The sequence goes on from CM042539.1 coordinate 5,214,073, forward strand.
CTGCGTTGATGCACTGTGTGGAGAAATACTCGCTGAAGGCCGCCAGGACGTTTTGGTGAGCTTCGTAGCGAGCCTGGCCAATGACCACGGTGCAGTCGCACAGGAAACCTCGCTCCCTCTGCTTCCTCAGCTGCTCCAGGAGGAACTCGCCGTGAGGGACACGGGCCATGACGTGGAACACGATGAATCTTCAGGTGAGAAACGAGGAAAATTAAAACAGGCAGTGAAAATAAAATTTTAAAAATGAGAGAAGCAATACATTAGAAACAATTCTCAAAATGTAAAATGTAATTACATAAAATAAAAAAAACCCTTACATTAATGCGAATGTAGCTGTTAAGGCTCATTTCAGTATTAATTTGATAAGTTTCTGGGCCACCAGGACTGCGGTTATTATACAAAATTCAGGTTTTCCTGCCACATTTCCTCTCCAAACTTCAGTAACTATTAGTGAGGCACTTCAGCACAAACCTCATCCTGTTACACATTATAGGTAACCTGAAATTCACCTGAAAATCTCCGACAGATTTGTCCTCCTGTGCTGTTCATACACAGCTAATGAATCATGAGAATCATATGAATGAATCATAATGAATCACGATGTAAATCGTTGTAGAGTTGAAGGCAAAATGTCTTCGTTATATGATACAATATAAAGCCAAAACACTGATGTATAGCCTATCATATCAGATGCAAATTCAACACTGAGGTGTTGTAACTCTTTAACGTGCTCACTTTATTACCTTAAATATCATATAACCGTATTATAACACTATACTTCATTACAATGAACCTCTACAACCGATTCTTACTAGGACTCGGTGCTGTGTGTTAAAAAACCTGACCAAACGTCACCAAGGTTAACACTTAAATCCCAGTTAATACACAATATTTACAGGATATAATGTCTTTACGTTTACATGAAGTAATAAATAATTAGCTAGCTAGCGAACTTTCGCAGATCTGACAGCAGAGCGACTCTGAATAAAAATAAAAGTTCCCGCCGTTTAAAAGTTGCTAGCTAACGTTAACTTCTTTGCTAACGCGAGGGGATTAGCCGCCGACTAGGCCTCAAGTTAGATTCAAATATTTTCCATAAATCTATTTTTAAATTGTGTTCTTTATATAAAAAACCCCGCTATTTCTATATTATCCTAGGAAAGAATGGTAGAAGTTTTGACATTCAAAACAAAGGGCTCTTATTTCGAAAACGGCTCAATCCGGTGCAGCTCGAGCCGCGGCTCGCGGATTTTACCTCAAAACACTATCAAGGCAGATTAAACCATATAATAAATATATAAAACATTCTAGAAAAAATATAATTATATTTAAAATATTCGGATATGAAATATTTAGACCTTACATTAATGCAAGCGTAGATTAAAACCCTTCGTTATGGTCGGCCATTATTTAGGTTAGTCCAGTAGGCTCGGGTACATGACGTAATATCCGGCTTGACTCTTCTGAGTTTGCTTCTTGGTTCATCCTACAAGTGGCGCCAGAGAGACTAAGACGCATTGCTACAGCTGCAGTTTTAATTAAAAAAAAAATTAATTCTAACATCCAAAGAATAGATTTTTGTTCTTATTAATAAGTATGCATTTAATTAGAAAAGGCCTCATTTGTATAAATAAATAAATACTTAAAAATACATTCCAAGAAGTTGAAGTTTTTCAATAAAAACTTGGCAAAGGTCAATGGATATCTTTTTTCTTTTAAAAAATGTATCCTATTCACCTGTAGTGTCTCACCTTAAAACACAGCAACTAAGCCTCAGGCAAGTCATTTAAATTTGACCTGTTCTAGTTGATTATTATTATTATTATGTATTTATTTATTTTTAACCATTTCTAACTAAGGTGTCTGATGTCTTAAAATGTGCACTTTCTTACATAAGAAAGGCTTATATAAGACATTAAAAAGTTTAAACAATTTCAAACAACTCTTAAGCAGTTTGGCACTCAAGTCTCCATCAGTGAACAGTGGTGAAGTTTAACAAAACAGACTTCATATAAAAACTGTACTGAATTTAAAAAAAAAACCAAAAAAAAAAAAACCAACTCCTAACAGTTGCTCTCTTTTCAACAGGTTTGTGTTCAGTGCACTTCGTTGTAGTCGTACGAACCAGAAATGAAGTATTCATTGATGGAGAATTTAAAGCACTCTTATACGTCACTCTGGATAAGGGCGTCTGCTAAATGCTATAAATGTAAATGTAAATGTTAAGCAGTTCGAGTAGTTAAAGAGTCAGTCAGGAGGAAAACATGCACACTAAATTTCACAAAGCTGGAAAATCCAAACGGAAATGAATAATATTAGAGTGTTTAAGGGGAACTTCACTAACAAGGGGAAAAAATAATCATCCAAAAATATAATAAAAAAAAATATATATATATATATATATATATATATATATATATATATATATATATATACACAAGAAAAAATAATATTCAGTTTATTTATAAAAAGTGAGATAAAAGTCCAGATTTATCAAAACATTCAGAAATATTATTGTGATGGTTTATATATATATATATATAATTACTACATATTATTATGTACATCATTATATATACACTATATGGCCAAAAGTATGTGGACATCCCATTTCAGAACCATGCACATTAATATGGAGTTTTGAAATGTGTACAAACCTTTACACCCAAATGTTTAAATGTAATAAGCCTTTTTTTCTTTCAGTTTAACCCTCTTATGCTCGTTTATATTTAATTGGAAATCGATGCGGAATAATTAATCTAATATCACATTATCAGACTACTGAACACTCAGCTGTAATATCAACTCCATCTTATTGGATAAGACACATCTTATTTTTATTTTTTTTTACTTCTGCAGCAATCATGCAATATATTAACCATACCATTAAAATACAGTCGCTGGACAGTGGAGCGGATTTTGTGTTTATACAGGAGGAAGACCGGTGTGATATATTCGGCAGTAGGGTCTCATCAAGTGACGGATGGTGTCCAAAACGTCCGCGTACACGGGGGGTGTCAGCGCTCCGAACACACCCAGCACACTGAGGCAGAGCGCAACAGCAACACAGGCTCCTTTCCTTATATTTCTCTTACAGCTGTGTAGCACACTTTTAATAAATAAAGCACAGAGTTAGTGGAGTTAGTGAGCACAGGCTGTGACAAAAAAAAATTACTAATACACACACACACACACACACACACACACACACACACACACACACACACACACACACACACACATATATATATATATATATATATCTCACTTTTCTGACACATGAAGTGCTGGTTGTTCCTCCAGAGTCTCTGCGCTTTCTTCCTCCTCTTTCTGTTCCTCCTCAGGGTTCATCTAGTTAATCAGCGGAATATTAAGTAAGGAATAAACCACTGCGTGTGGTTCTGTTACAGGAAAATAATCAATATGCCATGTCGGCGGTGTTGTGTGAAGTGGAAATACAGTTACCATACTGAAGTTTATTGTTTTCAAATAACGGCACATCCTGAAGTGTTTATTCCTCTTATACTACAGTGAGTTGTTAAAAAACAAGCCGTACTTTTTACCCATTTATAGTTACACTTAATATTCAGGAATGCCCATGAAACAAGGTATAGTAGCTATAAACAGTCGTTCCCTCACCAGCTTCTCTTTATTCTCTCTCTTGAAGTTAGTAAGACAAAAAAAATAAAATAATTAATGTTACCGAGAAGGCACAATGAAGCATAAATTACTCTGTCTCTCCTCTAAAGTTAGAGCTTTACCTCTGACACTGGAGACTCCTTCCATAAATGTTAAATTAATGTCTCCTTAGTGTAAGAAATCTTCACCATATCAATGATTTTTTTTAATGTGTTTATTATTAGTTGAGTGTCCACTGTACACGTCCCTGTGAATTAACTGTTACTATAGAAACAATACTAGTGAATCACTAGTGAATTAGTGATAATCGGAGCTCTACCTGATCCTTAGACAGAATCCCGAGCTCTTCCCCGAGTGAAACAGAGTGCTCAGGAGCGAGTGGCAGCGTCGTATCCACGTTCATGAAGCTCCCTTCACCCCTTCTGTTAAATATAATAAATATACTAACGTGTGTATTTACTCTGGCATCTTCTGCGTAATGACAGAATAATTCAAAAGTACAAAGAATGGACATACACTAAAGCCAAAGCTAACTGGTCTTCCAAATCCTTTAGCTTCTCCTTCATGTCCTGGATAATAAAACACACATTTTTTATATTTTTACGGTAGTATATTAAAAAAAAAAAACCCTAACATCATAAACGAGATCAGCAGCAGTGTACCTGTTTAATGGTGATGTATTCTGACACTGAGTCTTTGAGCTGCTCGATGGCAAAATCCCTCTGAGAGAAAAGCATCAGGATTATTCTACAATTTAAAAGTTATATTTCATTCTAATCTCTGTCCACAAACATGAAGCCTGTTTACTTCAAACTTTCTCAGAATAAAAGTCTAAGGTTGAGCTCTTAAACACCTTTATTTAAAATCAAACACTGCGATGAAGTCTTCAGTTAAAGTGTGTTAAAGCCTTTCAGAGATGGAACTACTTTCTCAGAGGGAAGAATTTGGGACTTGCGTGTCTCTGATGGCACACTGATACCACAACACCTTGTGTAGAGTAACCGGGACTACTTTTTACTGCATCACTCCATTGTTGGAAAGTTTGCTAAAAGTCTATAAGAACAGATCTGGGAAGATTTTCTCTCATGTCTGTCTCATCCTTACATCTTTATTGTTATAAAACTGAATTTGTGTTTTATAGTTGTGTATTTTAAACGTTTAATGACACAACAGCTGCTTTTATATTTCTATTATCAGTGATTTTGGTAAACAGGTTTTGTTCTCTCAGTGCAGAAAAATGAGCTTAAATTCCTGTTCTACGCATACAGTAGAATGAGATTTTAACTTTAATAAAGATTGTGCTGCTTATTTACTTATTTAATGAAATCATTGTGAGTTAATTAAAGTTACCTGATTTATGAGTTCATCTTTTTGTTCCAGATGAAGCCTGTTCTCCTGTAGTTGTTGCTAAAACATAAAACGTGAATTTATTTGATTAAATATGTAATAATGTGTGTGTGTTGTATTCCTCTTATACCACAGCAATTTGCTAACAATTACAATTTTTTTAAGAATGAAAGAATGTCACATTTTATTTTTTATCCGTTTATAGTTATATTTAATGTTGTGGAACGACCTCAAAACAAGTTACTCAGGCTGTCAAGTTACAAACTGTAAAAGCGTAAACTCCTCTGTCCTGAAGATGTCAGATTAAGTTACAGCTTTACACTGGATACTCCTTCCGTAAATAAGGAGTAGAGATTGACTGATATTGATTTTTTATAACCGATACCGATTATTTGCATGTTTATGTGCCCGATAACCGATATGCAGAACCAATATTTATTTATTGTTTTACTTCTGTTTTTGACACAATGATAACACCACTGAACTGAACAAACCGTTTTATTTATAACAATTTTGCCAATTTCACTTCCCCCTTGCATACAAAACAACTCTTATTTATACATAAATAAATAAAGCGGTCTGAAAGAGTGCAAAAAATAAAAAATAAAGTGCACTGTTACCAAAGTGTCCTTTTTTAAATAAAAGCTTTAATGAGGTAAACAAACAGGTATAACAAATAAAGCACATAAAAGTAATTAACAAATAAACAAAAAACAGATGCAGTGCTGCAATGGCGGTCCTGTGCGCAATTCTAAAAACGCCCACAAGATGGCGCCATTTATCGGTGGATCCGATATTACAAAACCGATATCCGATTATGGAAAAATGCTTATCGAGAAAAATATCGGTAAACCGATTATCGGTTTTATCGGCAGTTGAGTCCCTGCAAATGAGCTGCTACTAGTGAAACAATTAAACACCTTCTGACCAATCAGAATCCAGAATAATAAAAGATTTGTTTAAAAACAAAAATATGTCACCTGTAAAGCTTTCAGGGCACAGCTGAGCTTGGTGAGCTCCTTCTCCTGCTGCTCTTTTTCCAGGAGAAAACTCGACGTCTGTAAGGAAAGATCATAATCACACTAAATTAACCAATTAAATTAAATAAAGTGGAAAAGAGAGAAGAGGAACTGCTCTGACCTGCACATACCTCACTACAAAGTTCTTCTACCTGCTGTCTGAGTGTTTCATTTTCCTTTGCCTGTCACAGGTTCACAACAATAAACCATGATTTGTTGAACAGATGGGTCACTAAGCTGAGTGAGATATTTACAGATTAAACTCTGTCCTCTGTACGCACGAGTGTTTTGCGGCTCGCCTCAATCACGTCACAGATCTGATCTTTCTCTGTCTTTGCAGCTCGAATCTCCTCCAGTTCATTCACAAGAGGCTGGACATTCTGAATCGACTGCCTCAAGCTTCACAAACACACATATGCATATTAATAACTAGCAGCAAGTGTCTGAATCAAATGTACTATTATTTTATCCCGCCAGCAATCTCCAGTGTCAGCGCTTTGTAACACTCAGAGGTAAAGGTGTAACTTTAAGTCATGCAGGTGAGATGATGTGAATAAGAGTGTGTTCCTATAGGCTACATCTACATCTGTGAGGTCTGATACCTTCTGATTTGGCTCTTCAGCTCACTGTTCTCGGTCCTGAGAAGCGCATTGCTGTCCTCTGCCATCTCAGCGGCTTTTTGCAGGTCAGTGTTTAACGTCCTCAGGCAGCTGTTGGAGTGCAGAAGCTCAGCTTTATCCGTGCCCTTGTCTGAATCCCTGTGCAGCACAAACAGAAAACAATGTGTTACATGACAGAAGATTCAGTTTCCTTTAGTGTCGGTATAACTGAATCAGAACGTTTACTCATCCTGCTGTTCCTCTGGAATGTGGAGAGAGTCATACTCTTCCAAAAACGGCATCTTCTTCTAACACCAGAACATCATCTTAACGCAATAATACAACCATATGTATTAGTATTCCACACACTTCAGTATTCCACACACATCTGTATGCTTCACACTTAAGTATTCCCTACGCTTCAGTATTCCTCACACTTCAGTACTCCCTATGCTTCAGTATTCCCTACGCTTCAGTATTCCTCACACTTCAGTATTCCTCACACTTCAGTATTCCCTACGATTCAGTATTCCTCACACTTCAGTATTCCCTACGCTTCAGTATTCCTCACACTTCAGTATTCCCTACGCTTCAGTATTCTTCACACTTAAGTATTCCTCACACTTCAGTATTCCGCACACTTCTGTACATTTAATACTTTATAAAGAATTGCAATTCATTAATTTACTGTTTTCTTAGCATGAAATGGTCAAGGGTAAGGAACACTTAACAGAATACTACGTGAAAAACAACAATAAGGTGAAATAAACACCGAAATGTACTGAATATTAAACTGTATGAAATAATAACCTGCTGTGAAATACTAAAGTGTACTGAATAATAAAGTGAACAAACTACTGAAGTGAAACGCTTAAAAGTACATAATACTTATGTGTATACACTTTTCTCGGCTAACTAAGGCAGGATAGTTTAAATTAGCTGGCTAGTTAGGTAGTTTGAGAGCTAACGCTAACGCTCTCGACGACAGACTGATATAAAGCACATTTCATAAAGTATTTCTAAAAGATTAAATATGAAAGAAACATATAACTACAGTAATTTTAAGGTCTTTGCTAACCAAATATTCAGCTGGTAAGTTTTTTTTCTATCAAGTCTTGTTTATTTCCTGACTAACGGAAAAAGTTCGCGCTTTTTTTCTGCTATTGTCACGCGCAGTGAATCTTTTCGAACAAGTCTTTGAAGTGTACCGACTCTACTGAATCACCAGTCTAAACGATTCATTTGTCGTTATCGTTAACTCTTTTTAAAATAAATAAATAAATAACATATTCTAATAGTTAATAAGCAAATACATAAATAAATAATATATTATACCACTCCATGTAAGCCTGTAGAAATCAGTGAATTGGTGTACTGAACTAAATGAGTCAGATGACAAAATGAATCATTTTTCACATGACTCATAAACGCCACAACTGCCTCAGTGATGAATTTAATATCAATCATGTCTCACACCTAATACACACTTTAGGTATAAACTTCACGTTTTCAGATTATTTCCTACAACAGAAGATGTGAGCATGTGTAAACTGCATACGATTTACACCCCAGACAATTAGTTAAAACTTCTTTGTCTTTAGATATGAATCCTTTTCAACATTCAGAGAATAAGTTTATTTGTATTAGTGAAATGCAAAGGCGATGAAGGGCTTAGGGACCGTCTACAAAGTACATGGAATCTCTTTTTACGTTAAGAAGCCCTAAGTAATACTGTGTAATAATTCAGTACAATGGCATATAGGCTATGTACCTAAATATTTTCCACCCAAGGTAACTAACTGTATTTGGTAACGAGGAAATAATGGTTTTATAATGATCACATGTGTAATATGACTGTTATAGCATCATTCATATGCATTGTACCAACATGGGGTGTTTATATTAACACCAAGCAAAATAATAAATTGCAACACAAACCTATTATCACTGAGATTTGTAAAATGAACATTATAGATCAAACTTCAAATCATGGTCTTTAAAGTATGCAAATAAAATGCTGGAATGTTTGTGATGATGGACATTTGCATGCTTTTTCTAGACTACTTTAGATTTGTCACATCAAAACCTTTATTTTAACACAGTTTTAGTAATTTTTTATTCAGTATCCTAACATGCTTCAAATTATCCAAAACATGTAAGTAAAAGCATACATCTACAGTATATCTATCTCTATATACTTTACCCCCCACCCCACACACATACACACTTTGTTGTTGTTTTGTTTACTTTTTTTAATCTTTATTGTCCATTTGCATGGAAATTTGTCTTTGGCTCCCCCACAGGTGGAAATAACATACAGCTTATACATATAACACATAACATTAACATATATGCACATAAATTCAATTCAATATCTATCTATACAAGATACGCACACACACACACACACACACACACACACACACACACACACACACACACACACACACACACACACACAAGCTGAATAGATGAGGCGCTTGAAAAACAATCACGCTTTGTTTTGATCTTTACATTTTTTTCTTAAATTTGTCCCATGACCAATTTGCCTCATCATCTGCTCATGGTTAAGACTCCTGCACTGACGACACAAATTCATACATTCAGTCCTTCAGTTCCCAGCGACATCTTGAAACCTCGTCAGTTTCACTGACTCTGATCTGCGAGCAGGTGAGTTTCAGGCAGGTAGGACTTATTTCTCAGAAGATTCTTCTTCTTCTTCTTCTTCTTCTTCTTCTTCTTCTTCTTCTTCTTCTTCTTCTTTTTTCATGTAAAACCTTTAAAATGTTTATTATTTTTGATTTATTAAGAGACATTATATTGTGCTGTTTTAATGTTACACAGCTCTCAACTATTTTACAACAAATCAGTTTTTAGATAAATCAGATAAATAAATAAATAATAGATAGATAAATAAGTCTCACTAGATTATGCGAGCTATTCAGCCTTAGCTAGTTGTATAATCTTGTAATATTACATATTTTACAAAGTACAGTATGGGTAATTAGTGTTTTGATAATACTTTATTCTTCTGATTTCTTCATATATTTTAACTGGAACGGGTTTCCTAATATAAATATAGATATATTTGGATTTGTTCTTTTCGGGTCTCTGAGAAAAGCTGAGAACAAAATTAAAACTATTGATCAGAGGTTGGTTTTATATGAACTTGTGTAATTATATTTTAGTTATTTCTGTAATATGTAATAGGACTTGATTTTGATTCTGATTTTATGACTCACTAGGTTTTATTGTCCAGTATTTGTGATGCTCATCTTGCACTTATTAGAATTTTGACTTTTCAAAATGGGACATGAGTTTCTGTAGGACTATCCTGCTTAACAATAGATGTAATTAAATTGAATCAAAATTCCCCAAATCATCAGAGCACAATAGTTATTGTTAGACAGCACAATAGGACGCTTTACACCACTCTGTGACCACATGACGACTGTGCATTATAACTGCTAACGATGTGCTCATTACCGTCTCGCCACCTCACAGACGGTCGCACTTTCTCCACCATGAAGCCAGTCGTTGTGTGGATGTTTTCGCTGACGCTTGTCATCTCAGTGTCGTCTCAGGTCTTCCACTGGGGTCCGTGTCCGACACCGATGGTCCAGCCGAACTTTGAACTGAACAGGGTTTGGAGAAACTTTCCTGCCCTTTATTTCTCGAATCTCACTCAATTACTGTAACTGGATTCATCCTTTCTGTTGTGTTTTTAATGCAGTACCTGGGAAAGTGGTACGAAATCGAAAAACTCCCAGCAACCTATGAGAAAGGCACGTGCATCGAAACCAACTACTCTCTCAGACCTGACAAGACCATCAGAGTCGTTTATGTCCGGACACGGTCAGTGATATATAAGTGAATTATACTGAAATGCTCTGTATTTTAGTATTAGAAATAGATGAGATCTAATTCCATTATAAATATATTATATTGTGTTGTTTACAGTAAGGGAAAAGTGAGGACCGCTGAGGGAACAGCCATCATACAGAATCAGAGAGAACCGGCTAAACTCGGAGTCAGTTTCTCATACTGTGAGTATTTAAAGGTGCAATAGTCGTATTTTTTTAATTCACTGCTTGTACAAATAACCTGGAAGATCCGTAGAATCTTATTAAAAAAAACGAATGCACTAAGCCGTTATCTCAGCAAAAGTGTATTAAGTCGCTGAGAAAACCTGTCTGGAAAGCTGTCTTCTGGTCCAGAACGCTTGTTTGTGTTTGGATACGCCTCCTGTCAGTCATTTTATACAGACACAACGGGAAATCTAGAGATAACGCACGGGGACATCAACCCTTTTCAGTGAGTCAGAATAATCCGCTCAGCTCAAATAAGAGACTGATTGAGAAACTAAACAATGGTTGTGTTTATCAGTGTGAATTTGCTAATCAGTTGGTAAAATTAAAGTGCTTACAAATTAATGAAACTTTAATCTAATATGAACTGTACTTGGTACTACTAGTAATCTGATTATTGAGCGACTCATGTAGAGATGGAGCTTTACTGTTATTTTGAACAGGATTACTTAAATACATGTAAATTATTGCCATTTTTTTTTTCAGTGATTAGATTTTGCAGACTTATTGACTTATTTGTTTTGTTAAAACTTATTTCCATAATAATCTTCCTAAATTCGGTGGTGAATTTACTTTCTACCGCAAACGAAAGAACAAGCTGATTTTTTTTTTTTTTTTAGAGAATTTCCTTTTTTCCTGCCATTTTCTTCTGGCTGATTCGAGGTGGGCGGAGCTACATTCCATAGAAGTGATGCTACCAAAGCACCAATCAGAATTAGCGATCTGCTTACATCAGAAGTGACTTCTTTCCTGCTCTCTCTCTCTCTCTCTCTCTCTCTCTCTCTCTCTCTCTCTCTCTCTCTCTCTCTCTCTTTGTGAGTGAATCTGCATCTAGCTAGAAATTTTTGCGTAATTTAGAGTAATAATTTATGTATGGTGATGGTGAGGGCTCACATTTTTTGTTTTTATTTTCTACTGTGAAAGGAACGAGATTTAAAACTGAGATCATGATCACGATATTCACTGTTTTAGTTTATTCACTCAGTCCATTAAACAGTCTCTCTCTCTCTCTCTCTCTCTCTCTCTCTCTCTCTCTCTCTCTCTCTCTCTCTCTCTCTCTCTCTGTGTTAGTCACGCCGTACAGCCCCTACTGGGTTTTGTCCACCGATTACGACTCCGTGGCACTGCTTTACTCCTGCACCGAAGTTCTCCGGATCTTCCACGTGGACTACGCCTGGATTCTGTCCCGCAGCCGTTCTCTCCCACCGGAGACTGTCTACCATGCCAAGGAGGTCTTCTCTCGGGACAACATTGATATCAGCCGAATGGTTCCTACCGATCAGCACGGCTGTGAGGGCAGGGCTTAAAACTACCACCACCATGTCCATAAATTTACATATACAATATGACAGATGAATATCTCTTAGCATAAGCGCTTTAATAAGTGGAGATGGAAAAAGTGCTTACAATGACTTTTTTTCCTCATAATATCAGTTATATTTGTGTGCATTTTTCTTTTACACCCAATAAATATTAATATTAAGCAGTTATTATTATTATTATTATTATTATTATTATTATTATTATTATTATTATTATTATTAAATTACATAAAAAAAACAACTCAATTCCATGAAAAAGTGTTAATTCAGATGAGCGATGATGAATTGTGGTTATTTAACAGATTTTTTTTATCTGAATTAAGTCTTAAGAAAAGTGTTTAAACACTAGTCCCGCCCTTAACCCCGCCCCGAATCCTGACCTTTGTACATTTTTATGCAGAGTAATTCATGGGAATTGTTGAATAGTTGTTTTTATGTTGAAATTTAACTCGAAACCATTTATTTTAAAATGTAAACTTGAATATATTTTAATGTGGACACTTTTTAACTTTGTAGTATAATACTGATTTCTGCTTTTATGATTTTAACATAAATAATATTTTTTCGGCACCTTTTCCTTCTGTTCTTAATGCTTTTGTCATATCATGGTTCCTCTTGATGGAATAAATATTTTATCAAGGTTTTTTTTTGGCGCTGTAGTTCTGAATCTCATCTCAACAGCGCCCCCTATCGACCAAACACTTTATATTTTGCATGTATTTTCATTTTTTATCCCCTATTCCATTCTAACTTTCAGTTCTTCCGTCTGCTGAATGTTTATAATTAGAATGAACACATTAGATGTATTAATGTGCTTGAGATTAACACATGATCATTACACAGTTTAAGATGTGTCAGTTTGTCCTACATAAATACTTCCTGTGCATGATATTAAAAATAATAAATAACTATCTCTTAATGGCTCTCAGGAGAATCTGAGATAAATAAATAAATAACTATGCACAAAATGTGTATGAGGTTGATTTTGGGGGTGGAAGAGTTTTTGGGGAGGACACACACACACACACACACACACACACGCGCGCGCGCGCGCGCGTATCATTCAGAAACACTGAACAGTGTTCAGTGTTCCAGCAGCTTCGAGCAGCTCAGATTATTAAACAGAAGAACACCTTAAAGCAGGTAATGATTAAAAAAACAAACAAATACAAAACAACCAGATTGAAGATTAAACTGGAAGTTTTATAACCGTTGATTTTTTTTTTTTTAATCTTTGCACTTTTATTTTATTTTATTCCACTGTGTGTGTTTAGGGAAAGATGAAGTGGTGTGTCCTGTTTTGTGTTTTCTTCATGTGTTTTGTCGCCAATCATCTCAGTGGTGAGTAACTTTTTTTTAAAAATTAGAAATGATTGTATTTAGTATTTAGATGTATTTAATATTTTAATCACAGTATAATTAAAAACAGAATTCTGAATTCAAGAATAAGCTTTAATTTAACATATTTACACCATGCTGTATGTTTTTATTGTGACACTATTATTTTATTTTAACACTGTGAGCTCAGTTTAATATTTTGAGACAAAAAATTTCTTTATAAATAAAACTTGGCACAGAACTCCTCATATTTCCTGAGTCGAGGAGCCGACATGTGAATCACCTCTTTGTGAGTTGTGTAGCCTAGTAATAGACCTCTCTCTCTCTCTCTCTCTCTCTCTCTCTCTCTCTCTCTCTCAGGGGCTCGAGTCATTCCTGAAGGAGGTAAAATTTTATTTATTTTCTTATAGGACATCTGATTTGAGCCATTCTTCTTTTTCTTGCTTTTCTTTCTAGGCTCCTGCACAATCCCTGTCTTTCCGTGAATTATAAATATTTTGACACAATAATATCATTTATTTCAGTAAAAAAAACAGGGTTTCTGTTAAAACCAAGTTCTATTAGTTCTATTTACAACATAAATGAATAAAATTGATTCCTTCAGATTTGAATGGTATTTAAGGTGTCCGTAATGGTCTGTAATGGTCTTTAAAAGTTGTGTTTTAATGGTATTTCCATGGATATAATGGATGTTTTGGTGCTATTACAGCCATATTAAATATTTCCTGAATCTGCAACTAAGACAGGAAACAATGGAACCTTTAAACTTTTAAAATCATTAAACACTGAAGAGAAAATGTTTTTATAGAAACAAGTGAAGGCAAAGATGAATACATTTCCTTTTTTAACAGAAGAACGTCCACATCTGTGCAATATTACTGTCATGTTTCTGTATTTTTATACTCAGTTCCCTATGATGAGCCCCTGGCCAGACCCTACTGGCCGTACTCAACCTCTGATTTCTGGAACTACATCGAGTACTTTCGCAGCATCGGAGCCTACAACCAGATCAACGAGATGGCCAGGACTTTCTTTGCCCACCAGAATCTCGGTGACACTTTGGGATATGAAGTGGCTGAGCAACATGAACACTAAAAGGACAATCAGACTTATCTCTGCATGAGGATTTAGTGCATAATGACAGATATTAATAGCTTATAGTTAATAGCTAATAATAGCCATAGTAGTTAATTATCAAGATTTAACCTTAAAGTTATAAACATTAGATAGGCTTTGATGTGTGTTCATTTTGATCTACAAAATGTACAATTATTTTGTAATCAGTTATACTTTTAACAAGTAATGTATTAAACACTATAGTCCTCTATTCTTCATATATACATTAAATACTTGTCATGTGTATAAATTCTTGTTAATCAGCTTGCAGATAACGTTGTGTATGAAAAAAACAACAACAATTAATTATTGCAAACTTTTTTGTAATTAAGTAAAAGTATAAACACGAAAAAATGCAAACAAAACAAATAAAATAAAATAAATAAATTCGAGGCTGTGTGAATTACACCGTTCAGACCCGTTCACCAACAGCGCCAGAGGCTCCTGGTTTCCAGTCGGCTGCATTTAAATGTGACACCCCCGGAAGTTGCTCTACTAGCCTAGTTTGGTCCGCTGCTTTTAAAGCTCTCACTAGCTATTTTTTAAGCAGTCACTCCGAAGACATGAAGCCTGCAGTGGATGAAATGTTCCCTGAGGGAGCCGGACCGTATGTGGATCTGGATGAGGTTCGTGTCTCGGGGCTGTTTTTTGTCTTTATTTGAGAAGCTCAAGCTAGCGATGTTTACTTCAGTTACGATAAACAGGCGTTTTTTTTGTTTCCTAGTTTCATTGCGGTAAATCCCACCTCTTGGTTTTGGATTGGCTAGAGTTTCCCTGCATTGCGATTTTATTGGCTGATAGGTCAAACTGAGGAGGCGGGATTTGTTGGAATACGGGTGGGGGAAAAAGAGTGGCAACTGTAAGGTTAGTTAATGTACACTTTTAGTCAGATTTGTCCTTTTGTAAAATATATTGGGACGCACAGTTAAATTAGTGTAGTTATTTATTAGATATTTAACTAGATAGAAGTCGCTACATATAAAAAATAACATTTTGACATAGATATTTATACTTCTATAGCTGAAAGCTAGCTAATATTGATACAGTTAAAGTACATAAACTCACGTTATTATTATTATTATTATTATTATTATTATTATTATTATTATTATTAAATTGTATAGTTTTACATTTATAACAAATACTACTTGGTCGTTAGTTATTTATTCTCAAAACATTTATTTATTCAGGAATTCATTTTTTAAATGCATTTTATTATTTACTGGTCTAATTTATTATATTATTATTATTTATTTATTATTAATGTATTGATTTATTTACGTCTTTCTTTCGTCCTGAAAGTTGATTCTTTCACCACAAACACGTTACTTTGTTGTTATTGATGTTGTGTCCTCCGCCACGTATGCATTTATAACACAGTTATAACACATAATATTGTTTTATACCTTTTCACAGCTAATGAGTTTTTTAAAAAAAAAATTATTTTTATAGAAGATTCCCAAAGCTTCATGAATGTAATTAAACCTTTAATAAATATAAATCACTGCTGTATAAAAGGACTCATGGACAGAGTCCAAATAAAGTGGCACCAGATCACAGCTAGAAATGTTAATATTATTAAATATTATTTAAAAAAAGAAATAAATATTAAAAGATTAGTTCATGTTTAATAAATCAGGTTCTGCACCAGTGACTGTTTATTCTGAATTTTTTTTTTAAGTGAGGAATCGTTGATTATTGTTTTATTTTCTCTTGTTGTAGTAGTGATGATTTTTCCAATAATTCATGAAATATGTCATGATCACTGTGTGTGTGTGTGTGTGTGTGTGTGTGTGTGTGTGTGTGTGTGTGTGTGTGTGACCACAGGCAGGGGGCAGTACTGGGCTGCTGATGGATTTGGCTGCTAATGAGAAAGCCGTGCATTCCGACTTCTTCAACGGTGAGACACAGATTCCTTCCTTCCTTCCTTCTGTCCTTCCTTCCTCCCCCCTCCCTCGTTCCCTCAGATATAGAATTCAACTTGTTTTTTTGCCTCCCTTTTCCCCTCCTTTATTCTTCCTTTCTCCTTCCTTCTTTCTTTCCTTCCCACTCTTCTTTCATTCCCTCCTTCTTTCTACCCCACTTCCTCTTATTTGTTCTTCCTTTTTTTCTCTCCCTGGCTTTCTGTTCTCTCTCCTTTCCTTTGTCGTTCCCTCTCTCTTCCCCCTTCCATTCTCTCCTCTCTCATTCCTGCTTTTCTTCATGAATAATTTGGGCACATAAAAAATGAATACTTCATATTTAAAATGAACAGTCTCTCTCTCTCTCTCTCTCTCTCTCTCTCTCTCTCTCTCTCTCACACACACACTCACACACACATACACACGTAAAGTTTTTTTCTTAACAGCAGAATTTTAATAAATAGCGTTTTAGACTAAGAGGCAAAAAGGACAGCCAAGTAAATACATTTATTGTTTAAATCCATGTATTAATGAGGTGTATAGTGAATATTAATGAGGTGTATAGTGAATATTAATGAGGTGTATAGTGAATATTAATGAGGTGTATAGTGAATATTAATGAGGTGTATAGTGAATATAATGAGGTGTATAGTGAATATTAATGAGGTGTATAGTGAGTATAATGAGGTGTATAGTGAATATTAATGAGGTGTATAGTGAATATAATGAGGTGTATAGTGAATATTAATGAGGTGTATAGTGAATATTAATGAGGTGTATAGTGAATATTAATGAGGTGTATAGTGAATATTAATGAGGTGTATAGTGAATATAATGAGGTGTATATTGAATATTAATGAGGTGTATAGTGAATATAATGAGGTGTATAGTGAATATTAATGAGGTGTATAGTGAATATAATGAGGTGTATATTGAATATTAATGAGGTGTATAGTGAGTATAATGAAGTGTATAGTGAATATTAATGAGGTGTATAGTGAATATAATGAGGTGTATATTGAATATTAATGAGGTGTATAGTGAGTATAATGAGGTGTATAGTGAGTATAATGAGGTGTATAGTGAGTATAATGAGGTGTATAGTGAATATTAATGAGGTGTATAGTGAGTATAATGAGGTGTATAGTGAATATTAATGAGGTGTATAGTGAGTATAATGAGGTGTATAGTGAGTATAATGAGGTGTATAGTGAGTATAATGAGGTGTATAGTGAATATTAATGAGGTGTATAGTGAATATAATGAGGTGTATAGTGAATATTAATGAGGTGTATAGTGAATATAATGAGGTGTATAGTGAATATAATGAGGTGTATAGTGAATATTAATGAGGTGTATAGTGAATATAATGAGGTGTATAGTGAATATTAATGAGGTGTATAGTGAATATTAATGAGGTTTATAGTGAATATTAATGATGTGTAGTGAATATAATGTGGTGTATAGTGAATATAATGAGGTG
Organism: Cranoglanis bouderius; assembly: GCA_023630585.1. Lineage (NCBI taxonomy): Eukaryota > Metazoa > Chordata > Actinopteri > Siluriformes > Cranoglanididae > Cranoglanis > Cranoglanis bouderius. The sequence continues at coordinate 5,231,925 of CM042539.1, forward strand.
TATAGTGAATATTAATGAGGTGTATAGTGAATATTAATGAGGTGTATAGTGAATATAATGAGGTGTATAGTGAATATTAATGAGGTGTATAGTGAATATTAATGAGGTGTATAGTGAATATAATGAGGTGTATATTGAATATTAATGAGGTGTATAGTGAATATAATGAGGTGTATAGTGAATATAATGAGGTGTATAGTGAATATTAATGAAGTGTATAGTAAATATTCACTATACAATATAGTGTTTTCATTTCAGGAAAAATCATGAGATCTTGTACACACTCGTACACACTTGTACACACACACACACACACACACACACACACACACTCGTACACACACACTACATAGTGTATAATAAAGGTGTTATAGAGTCTATGTAGTGTGTTGTAGAATGTTATTTGAGTTTCCGCTACAGAAATGAGTGACTTGTGGAGAAAACGAGCTCTGAAAAAGTTTGGACTTGTCTTTATTTTAACCACAAGTATTGGCATGTTCGGTGAGAGAGACGCAACAGAGACACACATTTTAACATAAAATAAAATCAAACTTTATTATTTCTTGTCAGGAAAAAAACGTGTGAATGTGTAGTGGTGACTAATAATTTAGGTGAGTTCCTGGATTAAAAACATAATTTTCACCTGCTATAAAAGTAGAACTTTTTGTCTATTTTTAAAATATGGCCTAGTCTCTTGTAAAGGGTGCTATTATTATTATTATTATTTTAAATTCTGCAATTATTTCCCATTACCTTTATAATAAATAGCCTTAATTGCACCTTGGGTACTAAAGCAAACCTAGTCCACAATATCTATCTTATTATATGTATTTAATTTTTATCTAATTACGGTTACACGATGGTAGTAAATGTGCTTTAGCCTGCTGTCAGGAACGAGACAGAGACACAGGCTGTTAAGAGTAAAGCAGAAACAGAACCCTGATGTGTAAAGGCGTTTTTACGGGGCCTCGTCGGCTCCAGCGCAGCACGGCTCCACGTTTTAAAGCCGTGTTTCCGTCTGCAGCGGCTGAAAGAGCTGAACACGTGTCACACGAAAGCAGCTTCATCCACAAGGCAAAGTGGAACAATGCTGGAGGGAAAACAAGAAAAAAAAACTGCACACAGGACTTTAATGAGGAGAAATCCTGCACATGTATAAGCTCTGGGAAGTGACAAGTTGTGTGCTTTTCTGTTCTCTAAATTTAATTCTGTTTTTCTGTCTCAGATTTTGAAGACCTCTTCGATGATGATGACATCCAGTGATGAAGATGATGAAGCACGTATCAATCGTGTGAAATTGTACTTGTCGTGTCTTTCACTTTTTCCTTATCTGTATAAAGTTCAGCTTATGATGTTTATTTTTTTTGTCAATAAAACGTTTTGTGAAAAAATGAAAAACGTCTTTTAAATTTCCAGATGTTTCTGAATGTTAAAGATCCCACACATTCCACTACATGAGCTGAAATGATCCTGATTCTTTTCTGTTCGTGTTGAAATCTGTTTCCAGTCCAGATTGCAGGTTTTTGTAAATTCCTGAACACCTGTAGCTGTGTGTAATTACACCTTCAATCCGGCGTTAACACAAAGGTACAGATGTTCCTCGGCTCACGTTTTCAGATTTGCTGAAAAATATGTTTCTGTCGAGACGTGCAACATCTCAAAACCCTTGAGGAAAGAAACGGAGGGGAAAAAGAGACAAACATCACAATGTCTGTGTCTCTGCCATCAACACACACATCAGTACTGTATTTATAACTCATTTTATTGTATTGCTGTGGGTTAGTCGCCCAAAAATTCTTAGCCATCTTGAATTTCATTCATTTATTTGAGTACAAAATTTTTACAAGGGATTAGAAAATATATTTTTTAGGTAAAACGCTTGTCATGTAAGTAATAAACACTTTGTGTTGCTATAAGTCATGGATGAACTACCACCATGAAATTGATTATTTTCCCATTACAGCACGTCCCCAAGTATTTTATTCCTCTTACACCACAGCAATTTACCAACAATTACGGTTTTTATGTATTAAATAATGACGTCAGACTTTTTGTAGTAACATTCACAAACAAGTCAGTTCCTGTTCTCACTTACATTATAGCAGCTATAAACAGTCGTTCCCTCACCAGTCTCTCTTTATTCTCTCTCTTTATTCTCTCTCTTCAAGTTAATAAGACCAAAAAACAAAACACAGCTTGTCATGTTTCCAAGAAACCGCAAACAAGCGTAAACTCCTCTGTCCTGAAGATGTCAGAAAACTGACATCAGCTTTATTAACAGCTTTACCTCTGACTGTTACAAAGTGCTGACACTGGAGACTCCTTCCATAAATGTTACATGAACATCTCCTTACAGAAAACTTTACCATGACAATGATTTTTTACAATCTGTTTATTATCAGTGGAGCGTTCACTGTACAAGTCCCTGTGAATGAGCTGTTACTATAGACACTATAACGTATTAGAACGAGCGCATTGATTATAAATAAACCTGTGGTTTGCAGCTGCGCTACTGTCTGCTGTTGTAGAGAATTAATCAACACCTTCTGAACAATCACAAACCAAAACTTTCAAAAACTATGAATGTTATCCCATCATCTGAAATCCACATAGTTGTATTTTTAATTATTGTTATTATTATTTTTTTTAGAAAACTTTATAAGAACAACTTTATATTCATAATCTCTGAATAAACATTGCATAATACTGTAATACTGGATGATCTTTGTAAGGCATTACATCCAAACCAAGCTTCAATATTTTCAGAGATATGATTTCAGTGTCCACGTGTCATCTGACCTTTCACTTATTTATGAAGCTGCTATGTCAGCAAAATGTAGGTTTTAAATCCCATCAAACTAAAGTGGTAGTTACATTTGCATGTATAACACTGTTATAAAGCGCTATGTACATGTGTAATAAATGTGCAGTTAGAAAAAAACAAACTAAAAGCATGTAATATAAGGATTTAAAATGACAATGAACACTTTACAAATCGTAATAACTGGGTCTTGTTCTCTACTGTTTTATATAAAGACATAAAACCTCTAAAATCACCTCATAGGCTTTGATATAAGATATAAGATATGCTTTATAAAAGATTTATGGAATGCTTATGAAAGTGTGAATGTATAAATGTGCTGTGAAATATGAAATGTTACTTCAGTGACATAAATACTTCATTTGTGTTGCATTGTTCATATACTGTATGGAAAAAGTCTGTAGAATGAAGTAAAGTAGATATTTATGATCATACAGTGAGATGAAATAACGTTTCTCCTGGACCCAAGGTGCAAAATAAATACAGTATATATGACAAACACATACTCAACACATTATATAAGTGATTTAACCCTCAGAAGTCTATGGTTATTTTTGTCCATATCTTGAGTAAAAAACAAAACAACCCTATGTCAAATAGAAGTGTGGTGTGGTGCAGACCTGAGCTCCTTCTTTTCTTTCTCCCCTCTCCTCCTCTCTCCTGCCAGGTCTGTAATTCTGAGATCTGATTGGTCGGCCGGTGAGACGAAAGGAAACCAATCGCTGTGTCTCCTGCAGTCTGTTCATGATCCCACAAGTCGCTGTATTTTGTTTTTAATTATCAAGGTGGTGTTTAAAACGTGCTTGAACCCTCACCGGGGGCACAGACAGCACCGGCGCCTCTGCAGAACCGCTGCAGAACCGCAGAGCCAGGTCTTCATGTACAGCCTTTGTCCAGAGGCCCAAATTCTTCCACACCTTTCACAGGTAAGACGAGTCTCACCTTCCAGCATCATCTCCATTCAGCTTAAAACTTATATCACTATTTAATCTGTCTCAAACCCCAAACTTTACTGGGTTTTATTCTTCATTATGAGAGTCATCAGAACCAATGATAGATATCCTGAACAAGACAGCAGAATCCAGAATCCAGGGTTGCCAGATTTGTTGATTTGCAGCATTTCTTTTGATTTGCATAAATTATCTTAGTCACATTAACATTTTTGATTCAATCCAATTCAATTGTTTATTTGTATAATCACTTTCAACAATAAGAAATCCAGATGCAGATTTTGATCAAGCCAAAGAATTCAAGTAAAGGTTTAAAATAAAAAATGGCTTATTATGTATGTTTTGTTACTTAACAGGTAAAATTTTGCATCAACATTAATATAGTTCTGTAACTGCAGTACTGTAAATGTGTATGAAATAAAAATACTTTTACTGTAGAAACCTATTAAATTATAATCTATTCATTCTCATAGCTATTCTATATATTTATGACAATATAATTATATATATCACGATGAGACTATTTTAGGATCTTTATGGGAAAACTGCTTATATATGATGTTAAATTCTTCATGATACATTTAATAGTCATGAGTTTGAAGTTTATTTCAGTTTTTGGACTTTTAGAAACTGCAATTTGTGTGATTTTATGATGTCCTGGCAACCCTGAAACTGTTATATCAATAATTCACATTTTATTTCAGAAAATATACATACATTTCATGCATTAAAGAGATATAAAACATGAATTTTGAAAATTGTACTAATTAAGCTCTAAGTAACTTATTAACCTTGAAATTATAAGTGAATAATACTGCGATGGGTTTTATTTATTTTTTCTCATCTGTAGGAATCAGTAGCTGAAAAATGGCTCGTCTGAGAAGATCATCCTTCTCTCACGTGTTCACAGGATTTGTGCTGACTACAGTGATATTCACAGGTGAGATCAGCACTCTGGATCTGTAGGATTATAGAATTATTACTGAATTATTAAACTGATGACTTGCAATATGAGGCAGGTAGATATAATTCTGAATTCTAAGGAATCAGACTAAAACACGCAAAGTGAGACTAATAAAGACTAAAATAAATGTCAGCGATAACCAATAACCAATCAGAATGGCAGATGAAATGTTCCCAGTTGCAGCAAAAGCTGACATGCAGACTGACGTGATTTTGATGTTGCTTATGGACGAAAGGTTTTGAAATTTATAAACAAATTTTCAGTATAATTCAGTCCCTAACACTGAAACAGCAATAAGCACATGTCAATGTTGGACTTAATTAATACCAAACCTACAACAGTTTATGATGCTTGGCTATTTTTTATTTTGATTCTCTTAAATAGAAAACATCAATGACTCTATATGACTCTATAATCTGCCCTTTAAAACAATTTCAGTTTACTGTACCATCAGTATAAATATAGGTTTCTCAAACTTTTTGCACAGTAAGTTTACAGTATATTCACAGTATATTTTATGAACATAATTATATAATGTTCATAATGTATAATGTTTATAATGTTCAGCTCATTATTTAAATGTGCACAGGATTTATTTATTGGAGACACATTTTTAGTAAAACTTTATTATTACTGAGATTTGGATTAAAATTACATTACATCTAGTAGTGAAATAAAAAAGTAAAAAGTAGTAATTGCTGTTTATTTTCATTAAATGTGCTCTTGCTCTCCTGTTATGAACACATTTGTTAGTAAAACAATGTAATAATGTTTAGATGATTTTGCAGACGTATGAGTTTTAATGCTTTTTGGTCACAGAGACACTAAAATAAGACCATTATCATAAAGAAAAAGATTATCCCAGCATAAGATGAATCTTTAGCTTCAAATTGTCTTATTTCATTTCTGTAAATGAATGCACAATTATCGTATCTACCAAAAGAATAAGACAATTTCAAGCTTAAAATGGGTAAAAATGTTTAGAAAGAGGATCAAGTATCTTATAATTATTTATTAATAATCATATAATGAAAACTATTACATATGCACTACCACAGATGTGCTTCATCAGCACTGTGTCTGAAAAACTCCCTAAAACCTTGAGGGTGTGGAGCTTTGGTTTCCTGGTAAACTGGTAAATGATTAATGAATAACAGCAGATGAAATCATGCTTAAATGGTAATTTTGAGGTATTTGATCGTTTACAGGTTTTAAACGTTGTGCTGTGGATGTTACATAACACGGCTTGCTTGTGGAAGGAAAGTAGAAATAATGTTTTTTAATGAGCATGAATAATAAATATTAATTTTTTCACTATTGCTGTGTTTTAATGCATTTTTCCAAGGCAGTGATATATTGCTGTGTCCTAGCTCTAGTGTTTGTAGATGAATTGTGATGGCACCAGCAGAGATGAAGGTCACAGAGGGTAACGTTCCTCACTGAAATAAAAGCCGGAAAACACACTCTGTATTTTTTTCCAGAGATAATGAGAGCCGCCTGTGGCCATCGCAGCTCCTCAGCTCCTGTTCTTTGTAGATTTTATAGCTTTTGCGCTAAAAGACCCACTAAAGTGCCACCTCCTGCTGATCCACCTTAAAAGTGCTGATGTGTTCCGTTTGAACATTAATCTCATACAGTGGCACCTGTACATTAACCACCACCTCCTCCCTGAAACCATAAAATCACAGCCTGCTGCACCGTCGGCTATTACACCTCCGCTTACCTCAGCGTTTTCTGCTTTACCTCTGACACATGCAACATCTGGTTTTTTGTCCTCTTCTTCCTCCTCCTCTTTTACAGAGTTCCTCCTGGCTCTCCCACTGACCCAGCCCTCCACGGAACACGGTAACTTCTCCAACTTTGTCAGATTTTTGAAAGGCGTGCTGTACAGAAGAGTGCTGTTTTTAACCTTCAAGCTCTCCTGTCCAATGCAGGTAACGAGAAGATCAATGCTGAGCTCTCTTCGAAGAGACTCACACGCAACCGGAGGAACATCAGCTGGTACAAACAACACTCTGACTTCTGGAACTGGTACAAGTTTTTCACCGATTCGGGCAACCAGCAGGGAGTGAGTACTGCTGTAAAGATGAGAACACAATCCAGAGAAAAACCTGTTTTTATCACCAACCTGTTCTTTATGTTGTTGCTTATATTACTTCAGAACAAAACCCCTGAAGGTTCTTCACCTCATTCCTATGTAGAACCTTATAACAGAAGGTTTTCCTGTTAGTGAGTTGTAGGTAAAACCTTTAGCAAGCAAACAACCCTTAAGTATCCAAAGAACCCTTGAGGAACCAAAGGTGTAGCTAAGGGCAACAATGGGATCTGATCTAATTTGGTCTGTAGTATGTTTACTCTTCGGTTCAATCTAGCACCCTGAAGGCCTATTTGTTTTGTTTACATTTACATTTACATTTATTCATTTAGCAGACGCTTTTATACAAAGTGACTTACAAATGAGGAAATACAAGCAAAGCGATGTATCAAGCACAGAACAATACAAGTAGTGCTACCATACAAGACTTTTAATTGAGTTCTAGAGAAGCAAAGTGTGCAGAGTAGAGGTATAAGAGCCAGTGTAAGTGCAGAATGTTATTTATTTATTTATTATGTTTAAAAAAAAATAAGTGTTGGGGGGGGAGGGGGAGTTAGGGCTTAGTTAAGTGTTCACGGAAGAGGTGGGTCTTTAGCCGTTTTTTGAAGATAGTGACAGATTCTGCTGTCCAGATTGAGGTTGGAAGTTCATTCCACCACTGAGGGGTAGTCAGTTTGAAGGTTCTGGAAAGGGATTTCATGCGTCACTGAGTAGGCACTACCAGGCGTTGGTCGTTAACCGATCACAGGTTACGTGAGGGAACATAAACTTCAAGGAGAGTGTTGAGATAGGGAGGTGCTGTTCCAGACAAGGCATCAAGGCCTCGAATTTGATGCGGGCGGCTACTGGAAGCCAGTGGAGGGAGATGAAGAGGGGTGTGACATGGGTTCTTTTGGGCTGGTTGAAAACAAGACGTGCTGCTGCATTCTGAATCATCTGAAGGGTTTGATGGAGCTGGCTGGGTGGCCGAGGAGCAGTGCATTGCAATAGTCCAGTTTTGAGATAACAAGAGCCTGGGACTAGTAGCTGTGTGGCATGATCAGTGAGATGAACCTATAGGATTGTGCAGTTGTCGAAATGTGGTCTGTAAAGTTCAAGTGGTCATCGAAAGTCACCCCAAGGTTTCTGGCTGTCCTGGTTGGTTTGAGTGTGGATGAGGTTGTGGTTGATTGAGGGGCAGGCAGGGATGACGAGAAGCTCAGTTTTTGCCAAGTTGAGCTTAAGGTGCCCTTCCCTCATCCAGTCTGAGATGTCAGACAGGCAGGCCGAGATGCGTGCTGAGATGGATGGATCATCAGGCTGGAGGGACAAATAGAGCTGGGTGTCATCAGCATAGCAGTGATATGGGGAACCCCAGTTGTGAGTTGTTGAATTTCAGATACCCCTACCTTCCACAATACCTTGAAGGATCGTCCTGAGAAATAGGATTCCACCCAGCGCAGAGCTGTTCCGGTGATGCCTAGGCTGGAGAGAGTTGACAGGAGGATCTGATGATTTACAGTGTCAAAGGCAGCAGAGAGGTCGAGTAAGATGAGGACAGATGATCTTGAGGTTGATCTTGCTAGTCATAAGGCTTCAGTGACAGAAAGCAGAGTGGTCTCCGTGGAGTGATTGCTTTTGATGCCAGACTGCTTGGTGTCCAGGAGGTTGTTCTGTGTGAGAAAAATGGAGAGTTGACTAAAAAGAGCTTTTTCAAGGGTTTTGGACAGAAAAGGGAGGCGTGAGACAGGTCTGTAGTTGTCAACAGCAGCGGGTTAAGTGTTGTTTTTTTAAGTAGCGGGGTAAGCCGGGCCTGCTTAAATGAGGTAGGGAATGTGCCGGTGGAGAGGGATGTGTTAAAGTTGTGTGTGAGTGCAGGTAGTAGCATGGAAGAGATGGACTGAGCATGGGAGAGATGGACTGGGGGAACCTTTTAACACTTAAGTAGCCAAAGTATTCAAAGCAGTGTAGTCAAAGATGTAATCTTACATAGCTGAATATATGTTCTTGCTCTCGGTTGCCCCTCAGGTTGCAGAACTGGACCGTGTGTATTTGGCCTACCTGCAGAACAAGAACCGTGCTGAAGCCCAACGCTCCTACAAGCTCTATCTGCAGCATTTGGGTGAGATCTACAAGTCATGCTCCGAGTCTGACGACCCAAATTGTGTGGCCTCATACCTCAGTAGGCCCAAGGCCAAGGCTGAGCCACAGACACCGGCACCAGTTAAGTCCTGTGATCCTCTCCGGGATCCAAAATGTCTCTATGCTCTGGGATACGCTGCTTATCCGTATGCAGCCTCTGCAAAGTCACCAGCTCCAGCTCCTCCTCCTGCTCCTGCTCCGGTTAAAACCCCGGCCTACATCCGAACCCCTGTGGTGAAGGAACCAAGTTCTAGTCAGTACTATTATGCCCCTGTGGCACAGTCCTTCCTGTCTGCTGAGCAGAAAGCTGAGCTGTTGCGTATTTGCGGTGCTGAGGATGTCGAGTGCCTGCAGTACCACTTCCGTGGTGCTTATGGCTACAAACCCGCCGGCATCCCAGCTCCATCCTACGCCCATCTAGGCTCCTCCTCACAGCAGGTGCAGAAAGCCCCAGCCAGCTTGTACCTTCGCTATCCCAACTGCGATCCCCGCCTCAACCCGTATTGTGCCTACGCTGCTGTAGCGGCTTCTCAGAAATCAGAGGCACCATCTTCTCCAGCTGCCCTCGAGAGCTTCTGCAACCCACTATATGAAGACAACTGCAACCCACTGACGGCTACTAGGTTTGCTCAACCAGAAGACCCCAAAGATGATCCAGCTTCTGCTGCAGGCACTATCCAGGAGCAGCAAAACTCTCATTATGATCCCTTTGCCATGTTCCAGGATGCTGCTGCTGCTTCATCCGCCATGCGCAGGTTTCAGTCTGGTTCACGCCAAATTCCACAACACCCTCAGCCACCCACTATGGAGGAGAACTCCCAATCATTTGGACCTCCTGGGAAGACCAAGGAAGGCTATGATTGCTTTATTGGCTATGATGAAGAGTGCTACCCAGTTGGAACCCAGAATGTCCCCAAAATAGTCCCACAAAGGCAGGTTACGCATTCAATGGACACCTATGAGCCCCACGTTAATGCAGATGGCACCAGAAAGGGTGTGATTGAACCCGATCCTCATTGTGACCCAGAGTATGACAGAAATTGCCGTCTGCGCCGTTACGAGCCTGAGGCTGAGGAACCAGAGATGCAGTCTTCCCACAAGGAGGAACGTGAGTATCCGGAACACAGGGAGGAACCTGTTCACCATGAGGATCAGAGGGAGGAGGTCTACCCTGAACAGCAGCCAGACATGAACAACCAAGGCTATGACCAGCAGCAGTATGACCGCTACATGAGTGGCCAAGATCCCTACGCCTCTTACGATCAGCCAAATCAAGGTCCCATCAACTTCCAGGACATCCTGAAGGCGTATGCAAGCCGCTTCCCAAACCAGGAGCACCATCGTGCCTACAAAGGAGACTACAAGAAGAAGTAAAAGCTGAAAAATGCAGCGTAACGAATGATGATTAGGGAAGTGGGACAGTGTGTGGGCTGTGAACGATGTTCACTGATTAAAATATTGACATCAGGTGTAAAAATGTTAAAATTACAGAGAAGCAGATCTTCAGCTCAAATGGTGAAAAGCGCAGTAGTGTGACAGCACTTCTCTTGTCTCATGTTAATGATCAGTTTAATTGGTTTAGATGGTTTAGAGAAGATTCCTGGTGCAACTTCTTGATTAATGGACCATCTGAAGTCTTTTGATATCACCTGATATATAAATAAAATATGCTGAGTAGTACATTTTCAAGAGGTGGTAGAATGCGAAAAAGTATCTGAATATACAGCAACCTTTTTTGTGTCTTTTTCTCTTTTTTTTCTCCTTTTTTCCTTGAAAAAATGGATGATGTCTACCTAGAGGAATATTTAATATCTTTTCCAAAACGGTGCTTTTTCTCTCATTTAATGTTTTTTTAATGTGTTTATATGAAAACATTTCTCTTTGAATGTCTTGAATAAAACGCTTTTAAATAAAACTTAAATTGGTGACATGTCTGGTGAATAGAAAATAAAACCAGTGCAAAATAAAATGTCCCACAGAATGAGTGTACGGTCAGAAATAAAGAAAACCTTTCTGTACAAATGAAACATACAAACCTTCTCAGAGCCCAAGAATTACTGAACGTTCTGACAGTCACATATAATGTATAATGCTTTAGCACTTATGTACTTATCTTATATTTAAAGAGAAACTCTTTTTTTCCTAATAGGCCTATATTTTGTCCATTTAGCGACGCTTTGTATTTTTTCCCTATAAATCAGTGGGATTATTAATAATTAGTGCATGAAAGCAGTACTATAAATGTACTGCTAAAACTGAAGATGTGGCTATAAACAGGAGAACTGACCCTGAGTCCTGCAGAACCAGCAATCTGGAACCTGGAGGAATTTAAAGTAAGTAGAATAAAAAAATAATAATAAAGTTAGACAATTCAGAGTCTCCCTCTAGTGGCAAAATTGATATACAAAGTGTGTAGAAATGAGACCTGAAACCTGAAATCAAGTCAGGTTATAAACCATCACATGCAAACTACAAAATATATAATAAACTAAACTCCACAGCTTTACTGGGAACTTACAGTGCTGCATAATAATAATAATGTTGTGAATTTAGCAGTGCGTGACTCTACTCTAGCCTTTATAATTTTATCTCTGTTTATAATATATTTCATTAAAACATGAAACCCTATGATATCTAAGCAGATGAAATAAACTCTCTCTCTTTTCCTCCATAACGGTCAGTAAACGTCTCCTTCTGAGTCCAGTTCAAAAGGCTTTGTGTCTTCAGCAGAATCAGTTCATTGTCCTGTGTGTAAAATGCCACAAAATGTCATATTCAGGTTAAACAGTGTTACACAAATGCCTTCACTTTGTTTAATTAGTTTCCTATTTTGTAGTTGTTGACGAAGATTTTTTTGTGCAGAAAATTTGAGAGATGTGCTGCTCTTAGATTGGAAAGAGTTCAACAGAGCCAATTATTTTACATTAAATAATAAGAAATAATATAATTTACTGCATTATTTACAATAACAAAGCCTAAACTTAATTATGGTTAACAGCATTAATATACTGTCAGTGATGTAAGAGTAACACAATCATAAAGTTAAACAGCAACACAGTAGCAAACTAACATATTACACATTGACACGGTTACACAGAAAAACAGTAATATTGTAACATTGCAACACAATAAAACAGTAACACTGCAACATTTACACAGTAATACAGTAACAAAGTGAAACAGTAACACAGTAACAGTGTAGCACTGTAACACTAACACTGTAACACTGTTACAGTAAAACAGTAACACAGTAAAATATTAACATTGTAACACACTAACACTGTAATACTTACACTGTAACACTGTTACAGTAAAACAGTGACACAGTAAAATATTAACAGTTTAACACAGTAACACAGTAACACAGTAAATGAGTGTAATGATGTATCAGTTTTGTTGAAATTTAAGCAAGTAATGAACAGCTGTATTAACTGATGTTTATTCCATCAGGACTAAAAACAAGTTCACACCAATAATCAGAGCAGTTGGCGTAAATATTGCCATAATAATATTATTTTAAAAAGATCACTTAACACTAGTGTTTATGCCGTTAGAGTTATTTAAGGCGTGTTCCTGTAACTAATGTTGTAATCATGTTAGTTTAAGTTTTCTTTGAATTGTTGAGGTGTATTACATCTTAAAACATCCATAAATGATGTATTTTTATTTCCCCACTTTTGTTTTGCACAGAAAGAGCTGGAGCAAGTTAATGTCAGTAAATCAGGCAAGTCCTTCACTTTATTGATCACTGTCAGAGATTTTCAGGCCCTGATGTGATGTCAGTTTTCTTCTTTTCTTTGTAGTCGCTACAGGGACAACAAAAGTAAATTAAACAAACAAACAAAAAAACTCCAAACACAGCACTGAGAGAGACAAAACCCCGTTTTTTCCGACGTGGATAAGGAATGAAGAGACATAAAGGGGCATCCTATATAAATATAATCTAATATAAAATTTAAGTTATTATTCATATTATTTTATTTATAATATTTAATATAAATTTATCACCATGCAGAAAGAAAAAGGTTATGGATGTCATTTGCAGCAGCCATTTAAATGTACATTATTTTATCTGAAGGACATCTGAAGGACATCTGTTTATCTGAGTGTTTCTGTCTCAGGGGCTGTGATGCATTATAGATGCGCTTTATATTCACTCGCCATAAAGACAGGAAATTGGCTCAGGGAAATGAAATCATGTTTGATGTACAAAGCAAAGGAAATCCTATTTGTGAGAGAGCAGGACTGTCTCGGTCCTCTGGATGGTAATGGATTAGAAAGATGAGGAAAAAAAATAACTAAAATGTTTTTTTTTAATTTTAATTTTTATTTTTTACATTGCTGTTCAGCTTTTAGTAAAGATCTGAATTACAGTGTGAAGGACCTCTAGTAAAACAGCAGGCTGTAAATGTGAAAAAGTGAAAAATGTCTACAGATTGGCCTTGTTAGTGTTTGGCTGTTTGTGAACTTAAGCTAGAGATGAATATTTTGTTGGGTGAAAGATTTTACCATGCAACAGAGGGATAAAAAAAGTGTTATTTCATATTTATTTAAACAGTACACCTCATTTTCCAAACTGGATATGAAGAAATGTGATCCAGTTAGTTTAGAAAAACATTCATATCCTATGTTTCACTCCTGAATTTTGTTTTGTCAATTTACGAATAGTATGAGGAGACTTTCTATCAAATCATATCGATGAGTCCCTGTGATTTTAAATCTCTTATTTATTTCAATTACACGCCAATTTAATTTTCAGTTCAGTTTTGGCACAAAAACTGTTATACACGAATTTTACACAAAGGTGATTTTACACAAAATCACTCAGTGATTCACCTCATTAATCCTCAATTTTTTGTGCTTCATTGAGATTCTCTTTTTCAGAGAATTTTCAGACCATGAAAAATATTAAATGGAAAAAAAAAAACCCTCACAAAACCAACACTGTCAAGCTCTTTGTCTCAGGTGGTGTAGTCGGAGGTAGAGGTTGGAGGCAGAGAATCCTCACATATACATTACAGAAGTGAAACAGCAGAAATGAAGAGGACTATAAGCAGGAAGTTATTGTGGAACTCCATAAAACCTCAGTTTGATAAAATACATGGTTTGCTTTCACATTTTTTTTTTTTTTTTTAACTTTTCAAACTTTTTAGTATCAAAACCCACCAAAAACTCACTCAGTGTAAATGCTTTTGAGGATCTGTCGTGTGCTGTTTTGTCATTTTTGCATCCTAACAGCTCTGGTGTTTTGTACAGAACCTCTCAGGGTCTCTCTGAGCGTCACATGATGGATGATTCTTACTTCACTGTCAGCCTTGAACTGGTTTGGTGTTTATCTCGTTAATCTGTTTTGTGTGCCGTCATTTATCTTACACAGGAGGTGATTTTCACCACAAGTAGCCTATCATTTAATTAAATAATATATTCTAATGAACTTCCAAGGTTCTTTATAGGCTACAGTTATAAAGGTACAGGATTAATTTTGGACTTAATAAATCTTTCAGGTGGGATTCATTAACGCTGACACTGACATGACTGAGGGAATTCAGACTCTACCTTGTTGTGTAAGTTAAAGTGTTTAAAGTAATTAAAGTCTGGAGAGAAAATGGATCAGCACTCACAGTATACAGTACTTCAAAACTAACCCCGGTTTCCCCCGTGTGATATCAGCGTTGTGTTGTGAGATGATTCCTCGTCACACTGTACGAGATCCTGATCAACTCTGTTGTGAATTCTGTACCAGACTGTGTGATAGCGTGTGTCTCCGTGTCAGATTATACGATGAAGATCCTCTAACGACAGACCTGCAGTTAATTAAAGAACATTACTACATACGCCACTGTTTACGCCATCAATCACTGTGATCCTGAAATCATTTATGTATTTATTTGTATCAGAAAAGTTCAGTACTGCTACACTCCGCAGGAACTTGATTTATTCCTGCTTCAGCTTCATCTGAAGATAAAATCTAGAATAAAATATTGAGTTGTGTGGATTTTTCAGATTTTCTGAACGTCTGTGTAAAAAATGTGCAGTGAAATCTTTCACGCTACTTTGACGGAGAGAACGTTATACATACTAACAGCTTGTAATTACCATCACAATAATGATTTTTCAATTATTGACAATTGTCCTGGATGTACTGTACGTGCACGTACACGCTACACTATCCAGCTGGTTGCCATGACAACATGCTTCATGGATTCTATAAATAACTGCAGGTTAAAAGTAAATGGTAAAGGGTCTGCACTTATATAATGCCTTTTAACCTTAGTGGTCCTACAAAGCACTTTACACTGTTTCTCATTCACCCATTCACTCACACACACACACACACACACACACACACACACACACACACACACACACACACACACACACACAGTTTAGTAACTAATGCATTAAATGCCTGCAAAACACTAGATTCGAAAGTACTGGAATCCCACAGTTAATATTTGGTGAAACCTCAGTGGTAGCACTATTTTCTTGAGATTGAGATCAATTAAAATAAAGAAAAAATTAAGGATGAAAATTTGCATTTATTTTAAATATTCTTCAGGGATGCCATAAATTTTCAATTAACAATGTGATTTTTTTGTTAGAGAAAAGTTCTGCAGTTTCTCCTGCTTCTTGGTTGTAAGATTATCTTTAAGCTTTGCACATTCTCTTAATGGGTGCCAATATTTTTGGAGTTTTATGCAAACATTTTGTTGACCTTAGCAGCCTACGATTATGAATTATAATCCAAAGCACATGAGTGTCAGTTCACTAAAGCAGAACCTGGCTGAGAAATTCTGAATTGTGATAAATATACATTAATTTCCTTCACGTCCGAGGACAAAAAGTGTGTGTGTTTGTGTGTGTGTGTGTGTGTGTGTGTGTGTGTGTGTGTGTGTGTGTGTGTGTGTGTGTGTGTGTGTGTGTGTGTGTGTGTGTGTGTGTGTGTGTGTGTGTGTGTGTGTGTGTGCGTGTGATTTCCTGAAGGTGAGGTGGATTAATGAGAGAAATGATGAGATGTGAGGGACGTGTCCCTGTGAGTCCTGTACACAGATGTGATTTATGCTCCTGTATTTCGCGTCCTTCAGCTCAAAATCCTCCTCTTCTTCTTCACTTCTTTTCCTCCATGAATACATCATTCCTTCGGTCATTCCTTCACCCCTCTGGTCCCTACATCAGTGGTCTGCTCCAGAAAATCTGATGTAAATTGGCTAAATCCCAGACCTGCAGATTTTTCTGTTCCAATAAAACAAAACTTATCCCTGGACGGGTTGAAACAGGGATCAGTGTTGTTGCTAATGCCAACTTTCACTCCTGAAATGAACGCGATCGTTATAAAACTTTCCATCAAATATATGGTCGATATTCATATTCAGAGTTGACTTGCTCAGGTGCTTACGTTGAATTTCCTGGTGGAACCTTTGGATTGTTGAAATCAAGTTTTTCTTTTCTTGCTTTCAATGCAGGAGATTTTATTTTTAAACAATACAATTTAATTTAATGTGACAATGAGACTAAATCAAGGTTATGAAGCTTCTTTCCAACCGTCTATTGTAGAAGCTTTAAAAAGAGAGACACATGAATATTAGGGTGTAATGGTTTATTTATTTATTTTTCTCTTGTATGCAGCAGCATGGTGGAGTCGAGAACCAGGTCTCCGTCTGTCTGCTCATCCGTTGTAGTAGACCACCAGAGAGACAGCGGGCTTCACGGTTCCAGGAGCTACAGGAGAACGGGTCTCGGGCTCGGAGCCACTCTTCGGTTTGTCGCTGTCTGGATTGTAGGCGGCGTCTTGGCATGGAGTTGCACTGGGACCGTTGGCTCGCCTAAATATCCTGAGAGACTTTGTGACCTTGGAGGAGTTTTTGTAGTTTGATCCTCGATCTGGAGATGTGCACGTGAGCAGATCTCTGAAGCCCCTGTAGAACTGACAGAAAATGAACAAACGAGGAAGAAAAGTAGTGAACTAACGAGAAATTATAGTGCGGAAGCGGTTCATATGAAGGTTCATCAGTGAGCTGAATTATTATTATTATTATTATTATTATTATTATTATTATTATTATTATTAATGGCGATCAGAAAGACAGAACCTCCATAGAAAATGGTCAAAACTTTCCAGAAACACCTTTAATTAATTTCAACATTAACACACGAACACGTGCAGCTCAATATTCAAGTAGAAGATCCTCTATTCAAATAATCATTATACTCTTTAAAAAAAAAGCACAATTGACTGTTCTTCAGTTTAACCCTTTGGAGGATCCCTTAAAGGTTCTAAGTAAGACCATGTTGGATATGTTGTGATGTAGTTTTGCATAAAGTTTTGACGTAAAGCCTGTTGATGCACATAAGAAGAAAAACCCCCACAAATGAATAAATGCATGATATTAAAATCCCGTGTGAAAATGTAGTGAACTTAGTATACTCCCCAAAGCCATGTATACGTATAGCCAACTACATTTTCTCAAGAGACACCAAACACCAAACCACAAATATTCCCTGTGTGTGTGTGTGTGTGTGTGTGTGTGTGTGTGTGTGTGTGTGTGTGTGTGTGTGTGTGTTGAATTGAGATTCTGTCGGTTCTATGACTCTTTGACACCAGAAAGAAACCAATAAAAATTCAAATAACAATATATCAAACGTTACATATGTATTAGAGCTGGAACCGGTCCGATACCCAAAAAAAACAAACAAACCTGGAACTTGAAATGTTTGTGTATAAAGAGTCTTGATTGTATTTTTTGTTAGGATCGATTTTGTTACATTCATACTTGATACCTTTATTATATTAATTATATTTACCTTATACTGTAAGTCAACGAGTTTAACTGAATAAAAAAGCTGTGGTTTTGTGTAAGTCGTGTTTCTAGCTATGTATTTTTCCTAATTTCCAAACAAATATAAACTAAAATATCATTTTAAAGAGGAAAATATCAGATGGGTATCGGTATCGTTGCTGATAACGCAACGTTATCGTTATTGGTATCAGAAAAGAAAGTAATTCCATCTCTGATATGTAAGGTTTTATATACATTTTAAGTGAACATGGTGTTGCTGTAGTTTTTTTTCCAAAATAAATCTAAGTTTTTCTAACATGTTGTTCCGTGTTAGAAAACCAGGTTGGTTCTGCAATAAGCTTCAACAAATTTATTACTTGCCCTTCAGTTGTATTAATTTACACACAGTCTCTGTTCCACATTTATCATTTATTTATTTATTAAGATTAACAGATAGTTTATTAAGATTAGTAAATCTATGAACACACAAAACTGTACAAGACGTGTTATCTTTGTCATGTGAAACACACAATCTATCACAGATCCTGTTAGTAAACCAACTTGGACGTTATTTTTTTGGCGGGTGATTAAGTTGGATGTGTTTTTAAACACACACATGTAAAGGAATAAAAGATGTACCATAGAGAGTCCCGCTCCTGTGACATGTGTTTGGATCTTAAAATGATTTAAAAGGATTTAATTAGCTCTAATGGACATGAACAATGGCTCTAAGGGGTTTAACCTAAGTTTTAAAAATGTTTTTATTTTATTTTATTTTTGCGAGCTGCTAAACTGAGCCCTGAGACGTCCATCCTGTTTGTGTAATTATTGTGCAGCATGAAACCAAACCAAACAGAAAATAAATCAAAGGAATCAATTTAACTTTGATTCAGACTCGACACACAGACCCAGAGATGTGAAAGCGGCCGAAAATCCTGACGATTTGTACCATCATGATGATAAAGAGACTATAAAGCACTTGTTTAAGTTGCTCAGGATAATAATGTCATCTGCTCAAAACTGTAAATGTAAATATAGCCTATAAATATAAAAAAAATAAACTAGAGGTGTGAAATCCAGGGAGAAATGATCTAGAAAAAGGTTAACTTTAGCACATGGATACTTGTAAACACATCAGTACAACATTTAATCACTACTTCGCTAAGGTTAATGTCTTATCAAACTGAATCAAACTGAACATATCTAACAACACAGAGTATTTACACCTGGAAGGAACAAAAGACTTGATAAGTAATGATGGTTATTTCTGTACATGGAGGAACACTAAACACATCCACACATCCTATATAACTGCTCTGATGGCTTTATATTAAAGTGGTTACATACAGTGTAAAAGTTTGTGCACCCTTACATCTCAAAGGTTAAACCAACAAGACATTAGTTTGGTTGATGTTCTGTCATCATGATGAGTAGCAAAAAAATGGTCTAAAATATTTTTCTCTCTCGTAAATGACAGCTAGAATGACACCATGATCAACTCTCGAATTTTTCCTATGATTAAAATATTTGCACCCTTTTGGGTCGCTTTCTGCCTTTAAAACACTCACCACATCTCATGATATAATAAATATTTCAGAGACACATTTTAACTTTGATAAGCTTCAGTATATGCATGTTTTTTTTAATTAATCATTTGGTATCAGGGAACCTCCTCGTACTTTTCACCAGATTTACTCACCAGTTCATTCCTAAAGCTTGAAAAAAATCTGTATTTTTTTCTTCCTCATCTCATTTCATTTCTCATCTCTGATGCAGAGAAGGCTGATACTCGAATCTGTACAGCACTTTAAGTCTTCAACTCGCCTCAACTCACAGTTACTAAGGTTACGGGCTGGGAGGAATTGAAGACTGAAAATGACATACAGTGGACTTGACTTGACGTCTTCCACGAAGACTTCGGACAGACGTCTTACAGTCCTCGGTAGAGCTATAGCGCAGGATGATGCACATGCTTTCACCACAGAGGAAAAAATGTTCTTGCTTGTATGATGGAACTGATTTCAATGGATATAGGTGTAAATATTCATGTGAAATTTAAAGTATGGGTAAACCACAGAGGGGGAAAAAGAAAAAAAAACTCAGTACATATTCATAGTCACAATTTTACAACTTCAGTTTGAATAAATATTTGTATCAAATTATAGAATAAGAAAATCAAAGGCACAGTTACATTTAAAATACATAAAAAAAACAGTAATAATTTATTCCATTTATTCCCAGTGCTCCCATGACTATGACTAGAAATTGAGTTTGTAAAACTTGTTATTTGAAGATTATAATCAGCTTTATGGGGTCATGTGTGTTTCATGAGGACTGGAAGGAAAGGTCTAGGATCAGTGTCTATAAAGATGGTTTTGACTCTGTGATTCAGAAACACACTCACTGATGTAGAAGGTTTTGGTGACGGCCCTCACCTGTTTGTTCATGAAGATGTAGATGACAGGGTTGATCACGGTGCTCATTTTGGCTAACAGAGATGGCACGATGCTGGCCTCGGGCGTGACCAGTCCGGGTTCTCCGAACGTCGCTATGAGCGCCATGATACCGTACGGCAGCCAGCACAGCAGATAACACACCACCATGGTGACCACCAGGAGGAGAACCCGCTGTTCACGCTTACGACTCAGCGCCGTGTTGAACCTCATCAACTTCATCACCAGGACAGATGATAAATAGGAAACAGAGGGGTTAAAAATAGTAAAAAAAAAAAAAAAAAGAAATAGTGAGGAACATCACACAGGAAGGATGAGCTGCTCCTCATGGGTTTCATCGCTAACTTTCTCCAATTCCACCAATCCAAAAAGCTGACGCTGACACAGATTTTTTAATTCCCATGTGATTTTCTTGTGAAGTGTCACTAAATTATCTGCTCTCTCTCTCTCTCTCTCTCTCTCTCTCTCTTCATCTTGGCATTGTAAAGCCTTCACCTGCATCGTAACGCTGCTATTTGACAATCTGAGACTTAACACTGCATTGTCTTGATGGACATGGGATTAATTGGCACCCTGTTGTTCTGAACCAATTCGAACCCTTCGGTCTGTTCTCTCCTCGTTTGGGTTTGAGACTCGTTTGAGACTCGAGGCGGGGGGCAGGTGGCATGAAACTGTGGTGAGATGTGGAGGATGTGAACATCAGGAGAAAGCTTGTGCCTGTGGCTCAGCTGTGACTGCACTTCCAATTAAGGGTGCGATCTCTCAGGGAGGTGGAAAAGCGACTGAACCAAAAGGATGAAGGTTGCGGGCATCATGTGGAAATTTCAGTTCTGAGTGATGGGAGGAATCTTTATGGGGAAATATAAAGAGCTGATAGAGTTGTGTGGAATGTGAGATGATGCGAGCTTTGTATACATCACTATATAAATCTTGACATGAACCATGAACCAAATCTTGAACCATGAACAATTAGAAAACTGCTTGAATCATAAAATGAATCGACTTTCTTTCTGAGAGTCGAGTTTATGTCACTAAATGCTGAGGCTGATATAACTGTAAAAAAGTTTACATAAACAGCAAATCAAACTGAACCAGCAAGCGGAATAATAAAATCAGGGCAGAAAATAAATAAGTAATAAATAGAAATACAGAACAGAGCCAAGATTTTTGGGGAATAACACAAGTTGTCTGTATTTTTAAATACTTTTTTAAAATACTGGTAGCACGTCAGTTGGTGAGAGATTGGAACACGCATGAAGTGATTGGAATAAGCATGAAGCATGAGATAATCAGTCCCTCCAGGATTTTGCGATTTTGCAATCATAGAAATTAACTGCAAAATGAAGGAAACTCTGCAATATTCGGAGGAACGTGCAATTTTTGAAAATTACATTTGGACTGAGACGTGTCATGTGACGTCATCACAATGTGCATTCAGCCAAAGCCCTCTTCGAATCACGTGCTTCAAACATGAGTACAGCTAAAAGGTCTCATTTACCAACAAACGTCACTGTGAAGGACACAGTGTGATTGTGATTTCGCCAATTTGAGTAGTTTTCTGCAAAAAAAAAAAAGCACAAAAAATTCTGCAAGTTGCATCGCAAATTTAAAAAAAAAAGCCGCAGAAATTCAAGCAATTTTGGCTGCAACAATCACAAAAAAACCCCTCAGTGAAATCCTGTACAGACTGGATAGTAACATAGGATAGTTTATTAACCTTTGACCTTTTGATCTATTTGACCTTTTTTGTTACTTGTGATAAAGAAGAAATGTCAGACACCGAACTCATTAAATGTGTTGTTACTAGTTACTAGGAACTACAGTTCAGGCTGCCGAAGGAACAACTGTCTATACACTAAGTTATATTTTTAAAAGTCTTTGCATTCATTTTATATAAACAGTTGAACTGCACTTAAAAAATGTTAAAGAAAAAAGCTAAAATGTGCAACTTACACCAAACCTCCAGTAATTAATTAATTAGCTAATTAAGTAATATATTGGCTGATTGCTCAGTACTGTAGTCTATTTCTCTCATTACACACATCATCATTCAGGAAGAAGAGGCGGCTCGACTTTAATCTGATCTCACGCTAGGATTTTGCTGTAATTGACTCAGATCAAACGCTAACTCCTTCAGAAATTCCTCAGAGAGCCATTAGTTTGAGGGATTTAAAACTCTGATAATGGTACGCTGAAATGCTTTACAAACTGTCGTCTCTGAGACGCTGTGAGACTTTCAGAGTGGAATATTTAATGATGAATGTGGAGCTCACAATTCAAAATGATGGAGCTTTCTGACAGATGGGAAACAATTACCTATTTTCTGTAGTTTGTCAAATAAATCTAATATAAATTCTGCCCCTTTTCCTTATTGATGGAGTTGAACACGGCGGAAAAACCTCCCAGACTCCTGTGCACAGCTGTTAAGTGTAAAAACAACTGAAAAATAGAGATGTTTTCTGCTTTAACTATGGAAAAGACGATTAGTTGACTCGTAAAAATGTAGTCGTTGTAACTTCTGCCCCCTAGTGGATAAAAAGTTACGCAGATCAGTTTGTGAACATTTCTGTTTTGAGCACAATGCTAGCTCACAGGTGAAATATAACGAGTGTTAAAATTCATCACAGTTCATCATCTTTAGCACTCGCCCTCCTTTTGTGTTCCATCTCAGTGCACCACCACCGGCAATGTTCTCCCCATAAGAACCCTCAGAGAGACCTCAAGGAACAATAATAAGACTATTTTCAAGCCTTCCTCCGTGTTCAGTTGCTGCAAGCAGGAATTTTAATAACCTTGAGGTCTGATATGAGGTGACCTGCTGCACTTCCTCTTTTGCTTTTGGTCAGCTGCCTGTGGTCCAGAATGAGATGTTCTTTCCCAGGAACACAAACACAAGCTGCTTTTCACACACCAGTGCGCTTCATTATTACCACAAAACTGCTCAGTCAAACACTGCTCAGTCAAAATCAGGAGGCAAAAACAGCTTCTTTTTACGTGTGAATAGATTTTCATTCTGCAGTATTTCAGCACACAGCACACTCCCTGTGATGTTCATGAGCAGTCTGATGTTCTCACAACACATGCTGCATTGCTTTATTGACAGGGAAATAATTTGAACACTTCACAGAATCTAATTTTCAGCTTAAAAGCCACTCAGATCTTCTGAGGTCATGGTTCTGAACGAAAACCACTCGACAGCTTTCACTTTTTCCTTTTCTATTAAATTGGAGACGTGCTGAAGCTCAAGGTCATTAATCTGATATGCTGCACTTCCTCGACAAGTGTTTCAATGTTCTAGCACTTCTGAAGAGAAGCTCTTTGAGGGTTTTCTCACTTTATTCTCTAAAAACGGAGGTCTCATTTTTGTTGGCATAAAGCCCACTGATGTATGACTGATATGAAATAAGTTGCTCATGTGACATGCATGTGTAACCCTAACACCACTGTTACTGCTTCTGTCTTTCGTTTATACTGAATAATGTATGCATGTCTCACCACTGCTCACACGAGAGTGACAAAATACCCAAATAGTGATTACAGTGTTCAGAGTGGGTAAGTCTATGGGTAAGTCTGTGGTACAAACTACAAATCATTGCTAATTTTCTTCTGAATATCTAGAACCTGTCAGGAGTTTAACATTTAGCTCTTGGTACATTCTTCTTCAAGGGTTCATTGGATGATTAAAGGTTCTTAACCTCTTACTTGCCCAGCCTCCCTCTTAACCTGTTTTTCATAAGGAAACACTGCTACAGGGTTCTTTGTAGAGTAATTAAAGGTTCCCTTAAAGAAAAACCAAAATAACTAAATTCTAATTAGCATTTTTGAAACTCTGATAAAGGGCTTCCTCAAGAATTCAAGTGTTCACTGAATAATTAAGCTTACACTCCTGGGGGAAAAAATGGGCCAAGCCCAAAATGGAAAAATATTACACTTTTAATGGCCTTAAGAACAAATCATTGGTCAGAAAACCAGCAAGAATTAAACAAAAAGGTAAAGTAATTACTATGGGATGGCTTTTCCCTTTTTGATTTCTTTAAATGTTTAAGCCTTGTGGGCAAACCTTCAGACAGCTTTTTATTTGTATGAATTATTTATTTATTTTATTGTAACTTTTTTTTGTACACCCAGAATTTGACATCAAATATTTTAATCATTATCATGATTTTACCTTTGTGTACAAGAAAACTATACAAGTGAATTTCCCAGTTTCTAGCTTTTCCCCAAACAGTTCACGAACGACAACAAAGGAGAAACTAAAAGGCAAAACTAAAAAAAAACCCCTAAAAGGCATAAACTAAGGACCGTCAGGGGAGAAAAATACATACATACACTTACACATATACAGGTGCATCTCAATAAATTAGAATGTCGTGGAAAAGTTCATTTATTTCAGTAATTCAACTCAAATTGTGAAACTCGTGTATTAAATAAATTCAATGCACACAGACTGAAGTAGTTTAAGTCTTTGGTTCTTTTAATTGTGATGATTTTGGCTCACATTTAACAAAAACCCACCAATTCACTATCTCAACAAATTAGAATATTGTGACATGCCAATCAGCTAATCAACTCAAAACACCTGCAAAGGTTTCCTGAGCCTTCAAAATGGTCTCTCAGTTTGGTTCACTAGGTAAGCCACAAACATTCATTGCCAAAGAAGCTGGCTGTTCACAGAGTGCTGTATCCAAGCATGTTAACAGAAAGTTGAGTGGAAGGAAAAAGTGTGGAAGAAAAAGATGCACAACCAACCGAGAGAACCGCAGCTTTATGAGGATTGTCAAGCAAAATCCATTCAAGAATTTGAGTGAACTTCACAAGGAATGGACTGAGGCTGGGGTCAAGGCATCAAGAGCCACCACACACAGATGTGTCAAGGAATTTGGCTACAGTTGTCGTATTCCTCTTGTTAAGCCACTCCTGAACCACAGACAACGTCAGAGGCGTCTTACCTGGGCTAAGGAGAAGAAGAACTGGACTGTTGCCCAGTGGTCCAAAGTCCTCTTTTCAGATGAGAGCAAGTTTTGTATTTCATTTGGAAACCAAGGTCCTAGAGTCTGGAGGAAGGGTGGAGAAGCTCATAGCCCAAGTTGCTTGAAGTCCAGTGTTAAGTTTCCACAGTCTGTGATGATTTGGGGTGAAATGTCATCTGCTGGTGTTGGTCCATTGTGTTTTTTGAAAACCAAAGTCACTGCATCCATTTACCAAGAAATTTTGGAGCACTTCATGCTTCCTTCTGCTGACCAGCTTTTTGAAGATGCTGATTTCATTTTCCAGCAGGATTTGGCACCTGCCCACACTGCCAAAAGCACCAAAAGTTGGTTAAATGACCATGGTGTTGGTGTGCTTGACTGGCCAGCAAACTCACCACACCTGAACCCCATAGAGAATCTATGGGGTATTGTCAAGAGGAAAATGAGAAACAAGAGACCAAAAAAATGCAGATGAGCTGAAGGCCACTGTCAAAGAAACCTGGGCTTCCATACCACCTCAGCAGTGCCACAAACTGAACACCTCCCTGCCACGCCGAATTGAGGCAGCAATTAAAGCAAAAGGAGCCCCTACCAAGTATTGAGTACATGTACAGTAAATGAACATACTTTCCAGAAGGCCAACAATTCACTAAAAATGGTTTTTTCATTGGTCTTATGAAGTATTCTAATTTGTTGAGATAGTGAACTGGTGGGTTTTTGTTAAATGTGAGCCAAAATCATCACAATTAAAAGAACCAAAGACTTAAACTACTTCAGTCTGTGTGCATTGAATTTATTTAATACACGAGTTTCACAATTTGAGTTGAATTACTGAAATAAATGAACTTTTCCACGACATTCTAATTTATTGAGATGCACCTGTATGTATTATGTATAACTGTAATGAATTTTTCATGGTCTCACAACTGCCATTCTGACCGTGTTGTACTGGTACATTTATAGAAGGGATTTATTTATTTATAATTGCACTATCCGGTGTTACCCAGATGAGGATGGGTTCCCTTTTGAGTCTGGTTCCTCTCAAGGTTTCTTCCTTATATCATCTCAGGGAGTTTTTCCTTGCCACCGTCGCCGCTGGCTTGCTCATTGGGGATAAATTCATAAATTTAAAATCTATGTCCTGAATTTATATACTTATGTAAAGCTGCTTTGGGACAATGTCCATTGTTAAAAGCGCTATACAAATAAACTGAACTTGAACTTGAACATCTGACTGCCTGCTATAGAAAACTAACCACTAAACAAAGGTTTTTTCCTTTCTCTTTTCCCAATTGCAGGAACCTGAAGACTTGAGAGGATTGCTAGGTTGACGAGGTGAGGCCAAACCGGCACAGAGAAAAGTCTCAAGTACAGGCTAATTTTCAAAATACCAATACCAATACCAATACCAATACCAGCTTCATCTTGCCCTCACAGAGAGAACTCAAGACTGAGCGTTGAGAAACCGGTAAGCAGCCCTTAAACAGGCCAGTCACAGGTGGAGCCAGTTAGCAGTAATTACCCAGAGGCAGCTCTCTGTCTCCCTCTGGTGGTGGGGTGGAGCCTGGCGTCCTGCCCCTTACACTTAAGGGCTCTAAATTTGCATCTTTTTTTTAAAATCTGTACCAAACATTTCTGATTTACTATAAGCTAAGCATTTAAAAAAAGAAGTATTTGCATATTAATGAATCTTTAATGCTACAGAGTCATCAAAGTTTCTAGTTTTTCTAATCATAATTTGAAAGAAGCTCCGAAATCTCACCTGCTTGATGGCCTGCAGCAGTTTTCCATAGCTGTACACAATCACTACAAACGGAAGGATGAGGCAGAAAAAGAAAATACAGACTATGTAGGACATGTTGTTTGCTGTTTTGGTGGTCCAGTTGACGCTGCAGGTAGTACCAGGACCCTCGGGACCGTAGCCGCTCCACCCGAAAAGCGGAGGCACGGCCCACACCAGTGAATAGATCCAGGAGAAAGCGATGCCCAAGAAGACCTTCCTGTAGCTGGTGATGTCGAGCTGCGTGGCCCCCATCATGGTGCAGTAACGTTCATATGACAGAGAAGCCATCGAGATCAGAGATACAATACCTACACCAACAAGAGAGAGAGAGAGAGAGAAAAGGTCATGATGTAATCAGCATGCGCCTCCAGCACAGTCCTTTAAAAAATAGTTCAAAAAATAGATTTATTGAAACATTTTCTAAATTTTGGGGCAAAATGACTTGCTGGATGTCATTTTGGAAAAGAGCTCATGGTTACACTAAAATTGTGTCATTTGTTTTATATTTTTCTATTTTCTCCTATTTGTAGTTATGTATCTGAAGTCCATGTCCTAAAAGCACCGCCAAGCTGCCACTGTTGGGTCCTTGAGCAAGGCCCTTAACCCTCAAATTGCTCAGATGTATAAATGAAATTAATGTAAGTCGCTCTGTATAAGGGCGTCTGCCAAATGCCATAAATGTAAATGTAAATGTAAAAGTGACATTAGGCCACATGCAAGTAGCTCATTTCCAGGTGAAGGAGAAACAGATACAGAAGTGAGAAGACAGATCGACAAGGTACGAGCAGAGGGATGAGAGCCTCCTAACACCTCACATCACATGTTAATGTGTGAAGAAACTTCAGAAAAGAATTGCCTTAATGACAATAAAGTATTAGTATATGTAAATATATAAACTGTCAGTTTACAATTATGACATTTTATATAGAAAAGTAAACTTTATATTGTTGTTCACAATGTGAAGTTCTTCAGGAGTGTGTGAGTGTGTTTGATGCATTCAGATTTGCCTAAATCACAAACTCAAATCTCAATCCAAGAAACGCACTGGCAGCCGTGAAAACAAAACAAATCCTCTGTTCAGAAACACAAGAGTAGAGTTGAAAACACCAGCATTCACCTTAATTCATGTATTTTTTGTTTAGAAACTTTAAGATTACAGGACTTTAAGGAAGTGTATGATGGTACCTGAGTGTCTAAACTCTTGAGAAAACCTTTTCAGACTCCATATTATGCATTAAAGTCCCCTATACACAATGCAATAAAATGAGTTAATCAGTGAAACACTGTGAAGTGCCACTCTACAGCACTGATTTCCATCGCTCGTTAAAGCTCATTAACATCTCACTGATTACAGCAGTTATGAAACATCTCCATCCACAGCTGCTCGTACTGAGACATAGTCAGTGTCCAAAAGTCACATCAGTATTAACACAGGGAAAGTTCCTGGTATTCAGAGTCGAGTTACACAGCTGCTTAAGTGGATTTTCTGAGCTCCACATTCAGATGATTAAAATTACCTTCAGATTTTTCTTGACTAGAAGTGTCCGAGTCAGAGTTTTTCAATAATGTCTAGACCACAAATTGCTCGCCTTTAAAGAAAAAAGTCAGGGATAGAAAATATGGACTGAAGAAGGACATTGTTTTTTTCCTTCACTGTCAAACGCAATATCATATAACATAAAAGCAAGAGACAATTTAAAAATAAACAATAAAATGACTAATATGATAATATATTAATGGGAAGATTGTGAGAATTGAAATAAATCTAACAGGAGTCCTGTATATCACCAATATATTACTGCATGAATAATGCTAACTGTAATTATCACATTAATCACTGCTGTTCTTCGCTAGAGAAAAATAAGTTCATGGTCAGAATCAAGTGTATCTGAGACACGCCTCTGTTTTAGACAAACTCCTCCCCCTGTGTGTAACTCTCAATTCTGAATAACTTCTGAAAAGTCTGTAGTTACATCTGAAGGCTAAATGTTCATAAAGCTACATGACACCTACATAAACTCTTCATAACACTTTAGAACCATTAAGAGTTCTGCTGTCCCTCTGGAGGAACCCTTAATGGATGGATCTAGAACCCTACAATTGAGTGTTATCCAGTCAGTAGGAGCACGTGTGAGGTTCAAAACTTCAAATTATTGTTTATTACTTTCTTCTTAGTACCAAGAACCTGACTGGCATTTAACATTTAGCTTTGGTACTAGGTACCCTCTTAGAAATAAAAAGGTTCCATAAAGGGTTCTTCACTGGTTCTTTAAGGAATTATTGGATAATTAAATGTTCTTAGCCATTTAAAAGCGTTCTCCTTGTAAGCCTTTCTGATGGACAACTAAAGAACCCTAGAGGTTTCTATATTTCCGTTGGTGTGTGTTCAATCTGACCGGTTCCAGATATTCTTAGAAAAAACTATTTCTTCAAGGGTTCTTTGGATATATAAGGGTTTTTAGCATCCTAACAGTTACCCTGCAGTTATAAAGATGGCATTTATTGATTTTAAATATTTAAAACAGAGTTCGTCCAGTTGGGTTCTAAAGTTTTACAGAGCTACAGAGGAGACAGAATGAGAGACAAGTGAGATCAGGATGATCAGGAAGCTCCTGATCTTCAGGTGAGATCTTACCGAGGAAGGAGTTGATGAAGCCGTACCACACGCAGCCGCGCGCACCGATCAGCCACCGTCCCCGCGCGCTCGCGGCGAAGCTGAACGGCGTCCCGAGCACGCAGACGAGCAGGTCGCTCACCGAGATGCTCACGAGCATGCAGTTGATCGGCGAGCGCAGCGGTTTGTGACGGCAGAACAGCAGGAGCACGAGCGCGTTGTTCACGAAGCCGAACGTGCCGATGAAGCCGAGACACACGGCGACCACCACGTGACCGGCGGGACTCAGATCGCGCTTCAGGGGCGCGTGACTGCCGCTGGCGTGGGCGCACGAGGTGCAGCTGCGACTCAAGTTGGACGCGATCATTACACTCGAGTAATCCATGATCCAACAAGGAGACCAGTACATGTCCGAATTAATAAAAACAAACAAACAACTCCAAAAGCAGTACCTGTGGAGTTGCGCGTGACTCACTATACTGCACATTCACCTGGTTTTAATGGCTCTTTAATGTATCAGTAAATTTATTTGATCTCGGCGCGCATTAAATATGCAGGATGGAGTTAATGATGGTGGTCAGTCTCTTTATACCCCATTTGTCGGACCTAATCGGATTTTATTGCCCCCCAGCGCGCGCCCACCCACATGACGTGTGCGTGCGATCAAGGACACACACACAAAACTATCCTGCGACTATGTGACATTTATACATAGGCGCTCGGTTAAATCACACCTTAATACACCTTATAGAAATCCATGTAATTAACACAGTGATTAACTTGGACACGGAGAGAGTTCACTGAGTCACTTCTACACATTGTAGATGTTCTCTCAGCAGGGAAAGACTTCCAACACTATAGGAGGTTAATGCTAATTACACACAGTAAGGGTTAATTACTCTGTTATGGAAAGTAATTTTGTCCTCTTATTAATTCAATGCATTTGAAAAGTGGCTCAGAAGATGACTCCAGAAGCAGGTGTACTGATAGAGGTTTTCACTTGGGTCCCGCATCAGCACTAAACTGCAGAGAAATGTTACAGTTAAAGGGTGCCATTTCTTTTGTCACCTTTTCTCTTATATTTGTCCAAGGACCAGATTGTAAATGGCTGAGTGGAAGTGAATGACTCATCTACAATAAAAAAAAGTCACATAATTTCTCCAAATTGCTTCTTTAAAGAAAAAAAAAATCAATAAATGCAGGTCCATAATTATTGGGACCCTTGGAGAACATGGATAAAAAAGGGTTATGGAAATAATGCCTCTGTGGTTAATAAACGTAACCTTATGCTGATAATATGAGAGAAATCTAGCATTTAATTGTAGTAAAAGAAAATAAATTATAAGAAAAAAAATTCTGTGATGCTCTGCATCTTCAAGCAAGTAAATAATAATAATACACTGATACACAGCATTCATGGTTCTATAGATAGAAAAGGCAAATCTTTCATTAACATACAACAATATGATATAAGGCACTGAGAATAATCTGGATTAAGAGTGAGTGAACTGGTGGAAACCATTAGACAATTTTCATTAAGAAATAGAAAAACTGTTAATGTTTAATCATGACACAGAGCTGTCTCGATTCTGTGTTTGTTTTACCTAAAAGCAATAGAAAAAATAAAAAAATAAAGTTACCTAACGTTGACTAAGGATGACATGGCAATGAATGTTTGTCTAAAAAAAAAAAAAAAATGAAAATGCCCCTATTGCACTCTCTCTCACGAAACCTTTCTGAACAGTCAAAGCATCTCTGATTTAATTTGTATGTTCAGGCCGCTGTGTGTAAAAGACAGTCATCTTGTGTGTCCAGTAAAGTCTCACTTCTAATATTTCAGAAACCACAGAAGCTCTTTTCTTCTCCTCTGTGTATTTGTCACTTCACATTTTCATCAACGTTGTCTTTTCATCCTGAGCTGCTCGTGTTCAGTGCTCCCACTGCGCACCACCGCATCGTTATTAACTACAATAAAATGTCCCTGGATGATCCCTGGCCAAGAATAACACTGCAGATAAAAGCTGAGTGTCATTACTGAGAGCGGGTTCTGTACAGGAGAGACGTCAAATGAAAAGAATTTGTGATTCTAATAAAAAATAAGAAACATACTATGCACTGTTCAGGCCCAGAGTTATTAAATAATAATCCTTAATAAAACCTGAAAAAGTACAAACTGAACAGGATCTCCAGAGCTTCTATCTAAAAGTCAAAGCAAAATAGTGGGCAGAGTCAAATCTAATGGATTCACAGCCCATTAAAGGCCATCTGTCTCTCTGCTTAGGGTTCCGCCCACCAGATTTCCTACATTTCCTCACTGTGCCTCACATTTCCTCACTATGCCTCACATTTCCTCACTGTGTCTCACATTTCCTCACTATGCCTCACATTTCCTCACTGTGCCTCACATTTCCTCACTGTGTCTCACATTTCCTCATTGTATATCAATGTGTCTCACTGCGTCTTATTCAGTGACATTTTGCAGCTCTTTTGAACACTGATGGCATCATGAATTCTGTTAAATACCAGGATATTTTAGCCCAAAAGCTGGTTGCCTCTGCAGGGAGGTTAAGACTCGGCCTAGACTGAACTTTCACAACAAACTTTGTTGCAAGACACAAAATGATTCTTGCAAAAAACGTCTCAGTCTCTCAATGTGAGGCAGATTTGAACCCTGTTGAAAACTGAAGATGACGTCCACATGCACAAACCTGAAAATATACAGGAGCTTGAAATATCCAAAATCCTCTCAGTGTGTCTCCAACCTTGATCATTTTGCAGGAAAAAAAAACCAATATATAAGGAAACTTAAATTAACTTTGTGTTAAAATAAATAACTATACAGGGACTCGTATACGTTGCCTGTGGGTTTTTTTTTTTTTCACTTTATATGCTATATTGTTCTGGTTGTCATGAAAGCTGCAGTTCTGCATAATTCTGGTGCTTTTATGTTCAAAGTCCCTACATTCATTGGTGATCCGTAATAAAACACGTGCAACGGCATGAGACTGGTCTCAAAGGCATCACGCTTAAACAAGAAATCAGTCTCAGGAGATGACTGAAACCTTTTCACACTTACAATGTCTGGCCTCACACTTACAGAAAAAAACAAACAGATTATGTTCCAAGATGGAAAGAGAAGCACTTTCAGAAGCACTCCTGGGCCCTGACATACACAGAACCAGTTCCTCAGCCTCGGTGTGGAATAACACAGACAGTGACGGTGTGAATGAATGAACGTTTCCTGTTAGGATCCAGTTTGCTGCTAAATTAATTTCAGATCTGACATAAGATATTACTTTAATAAGAGCTTTCAGAGTAAACGGGCGTCCTGATTGCTTTTCATCTTCCTCTGAACGAGCAGCAGAGAGAGCATCTCGGTGACATTCACTTATCAGTTTCTGTGTGAAAATGAACACTGATAGGTGAGCATGCCTTCAAACCAGGGCTGTGTTCTTATCTTGAGAAGAGCCACCTGTAGCATGGAGGATGTTTTGACACCCTGCCGCTGTGCTTTAATACAGAAAACCTGATGTCTCCCCAGTTAATTAAAGGAGACATGAAGGTTAAAGGCAAATGTCAGTCCCGTCTCTGTCTTTATCTCATATATTTTTTTTGCTCTGTGCCAGTGCTGTCACATGGCTTTGACTTAATTAAATGACTTTTTTAATGACATTATATCATAAATCATAAATGCCCTTTATCAATTATTCCACCTTATTTACAATTTATACATATTATGACACATCAGAGTAAATTCATTCAGTTATATAGAAATTAAGTTGTAACAGAAGCTACAAACACAATGGATATTTCTGGATGTTTTATGTAACTAATAAACTGTGTGTGTGTGTGTGTGTGTGTGTTATAGTAAAATACTTTTCCAAACTGTTTTATTCCTCTTATACCACAGCAATTTACCAACATTTACAATTTAAATTAATTAAAGAACGACACATCATACTTTTTATCCATTTATAGTTATACTTAATGTTGTGGAATATCCATGAGACAAGTTCTCACTTATTTTATAGCAGCTACAAACAGTCTTTCCCTCACCAGCCTCTCTTTATTCTCTCTCTTGTCATGTTAGCGAGAAACCGCGAAGAAGTATAAACTCCTCTGTCCTGAAGACTTAAAGTTACAGCTTCACCTCTGACTGTTACAAAGTGCTGACACTGGAGACTCCTTCCATAAATATTACATAAACCCATTTCTCCTTACAGAAAACTTCACCATATCAATGATTTATTTAATCTGTTTATTATTAGTGGAGCGTCTGCTGTACGAGTCCCTGTGAATGAGCTGTTACTATGGAAATGACATCGTATTAGAACCAGAGCATTAATTATAAATAAACCTGTGATGTGCAGCTGTGCTACTGTCAGAGCTGCTGTTATAGAAAACTAATCAACACCTTCTGACCAATCAGAATCCACGACCCATCATTCATTTTCTTAGATTTCTAAGGACCATGTTAAAAGTTATTTGAGTACATTTACAAAGTAAATCTTCAGTTTCTGTGTGTAACGGGAAAATTTAATGAGACAGACATGAAGCTTGTTGGTATTTGAGGAGTTTCAAGTGTAAAAAACATAATACATGCTCAGAGCTAGACTGGACGTTGGAGATACGGGGTCTTGTTCAGATTCAGATTCAGATGTGTTCAGCTTTATCAGATGTCGATCAGTGGAAATAAACCCCGACACTTCGGCATGCAGACAGCATTCTCGTGTCTCCACCTGAACACAGCAACACAGGAATTGATTTTTGTAATAAATTATTTAAACCTCATGGTCTGGGAGTCACTCAGCTTCCCTCCACTGAGCTCTTACACCAACAAATTCTATGTTCCTTCTTCCTCTGAGAGATGTCAGGCTGTGGGTTTGTGACCTGTCTCCAGACAAACAGCATCATGAAGCTTCTCCCTTCACTGAGGACACAATGACTTCTGTAGGACAAATGAAGGGCTGAGGTAACCTCCCCTGGCTCTAATGAGGGCGATGGAATTGACTCAGTGTTGACTTCTGACCTCGTCTCTGATCACTGAGGCCTCAGATCAGCAGAGATAATGAATTCTGATGCTATTCCTTCAGGAATTATTGTATTATTATAAATATTTATAGAACAAGATTCTATGTTCAGCTATTTTCATTTCACCATACTGTTTCAATTATTGGAGCATTATTTTCACTGTTGTTCTTGCAATCCCATGTAATCACTTACTTTCACACACACACACACACACACACACACACACACACACACACACACACACACACACACACACACACACACACACACACAGAAAGAGATTCCCTGACCACACAGAAGACTTTATTTTCCAGTACAACATACTTTATTATCTTTATCAACAAGTGCGACTCCAATTCTGACAGAAGAGATTTCTATATCTTCTTACTTGTGACTGGGTCAAACAAACCACTTTTATTTTACTTCTATATGTTTATTTCTATATAAAAATACAGGTACATTAAAATGCTTTTAATTCTAATAGAGTGTGCACTCATCACAGCGTCACAGGAAACTGCTTCAGTGTGAAACTGCAGCAGTCGTGATGGTAAGAAAAAATGATATAGTAATGCAGTAATGCGTTGATATTAAACAGGGCCGTGTGCACAGAAACAGCGCTGAAGTGTAAATTGCTTGAATAACAAGCACATTAACACACATACACTGAATTCGCCTGTAAATGCACAATATAAACCAAACTGCAGACAAAAGTGTGTATCCTCAAAGAAGCAGGAACTCGAAAATGTCAGTTTGTAATAATGATAATTTACTCCTTAATGCTGATATTTGATGCTATTTTTTCTTCTTCATCCAGACAGTCATAGAAATCATTTACACATACACAGTTTTTACCTGCTGTAACATGAGTTAAGTTACTGAAGGACATGGTGATTAGGTAATTAGCTGGGAAGTTGTTAAATTGAGTGTGTTAAATCTGGGAAAACGCTCTAGAGGCCTCATTCAGTAACATTGTATAGATACAAAACAAGTCATGAAAAGTGTGTATGTCCATTCTCTCTCTCTCTCTCTCTCTCTCTCTCTCTCTCCATGTTAATCAACACCAAGGTGTAATTTCTTTTCCATTAATGTCATGAGTGTGCTTTAGGTTATAAAAATTGTCAATATGTGTTGCATTTATGCTTTTAAAGGACCATGACAGGCTAAAGAGATGGTGTGTTTGTTTGTAATGATTTGTGACTTTAATGATGATAACCAACTCATGAGTTGTTTTCTATTCCAGAGTATTTACTAACCAAAATATCTCAGTTTAAACTCAACAAGCGCATAAAGTAGAACACTTTATTAAAGACACTGAGAGGTTATTTCTGTTATCACTGTGCATGAGAAGTACTTTGATTTTAATATAGTGTAATAATTAGCTAAGCATTAAGAAATTTGAAATTGGAATTTGATAAGGAAGACTTGCAGAAATTAAACATTTTAGGAGATGTTTATCTTCAATATTATGTGTAACTATTTATTTTACTATTTATTTATAGACCTTTGCAAAGACTGCAACATCAAATGAATTAAAGCAAACAGATATGATACTAAATTAATTAAATAATACATTAATCCATTAATTAATTGATGAATGCCAAACCCTACAGTATAGCCTAGACTGATTGATTTTTTTTTTTTTGGAAAGACGCCAGTTTTCCAAACATAATCAGTGAAATTATCTGCACTCATGATTGAATAAAGGCTTGTTAGAAAATAAATCAGATTTTTTTTATGTGAAATCATCACTTTATTTGGGCCTGAGACTTTCCCCTTTAGACAGTATTCAGAATAAAACCTTTACTTTCTCTACACTTACTTTAAACGAATTGCTTTTTGTATTACATCTTAAATATATTTGTATTATTATTTATACATTTACATTTTTAATTGTTTGTTTTATTACTGTCTTTGTATTACTCCTCGGTTTCTTGAACTTATTATTAGTCAGTAACTTTGTATTAATATTACTATATAATTCCCTGTGAATTGTTGTCCTGTTTATATCCATATAAGATCATAAATAGTTATTTGTGGAGACCGAACGCTTGTGCATGTAGTCTTACACTGGTTGGTTGCATGGTTTTATAAAACTGATTATTTTTGTTCATGTGCAAACTTTTAAGTCAAGTCCATGAAATGTTTATGAATGAGGCCTGAGCTGAAAAACTGAAGCCCGACACCACGGCACTCAACAACTATTACACGTCTTTGGTAGCTTGATAAACATGAATGAAGAAATGAATCACATGTATTTGTTTTTTAACATCATCTGTGGCACATTAATGGCTGATAATGGATGGTTAAAGCAAAACTACTGTATTCCACTACTGTATTAACGAATAATATTCAGACATTCATCATCCCATTAAATAAATAAATAATAATTTCATCAATCCCATTAAATAAATAAACTACTCGTAATTAATACATCATAAATATTTCACATATTCAAAGCGAATAAATATAAATAATACAGTGACAGTCATCTTCATTCACATCTTTGCTTCATACATCAATAAATATAAAACAAAACTTAAATAATAACACATGAATGTCTTAAATAGAAAGATTTAGTGCAGTGTCAGATTTAAACACAGCGCTAAATTAACACCAAGTTCCAAACAAAGCGGAACAGCAACAACCACAAAGGATTCTCTAAATTCTCAAAAAATAAAAACTATATTCTTAAACGTCCGCACGGTTAGCTTTTTTTTTCCAGACAGATGCAGTTATGAACTATTCAGAGTCCTGCAACAGTCAACAAAGAATGCAGGAATAACGCACAGACGTCTCGAGCAGGATCGGGATTAGATGAATATCATGTGATACTTGGTGGCAAAAGGGGGCGCTGTGTTCATCCTCAACGCTGGATTTAGTATCTGTGACAAGACAAAAATAAAACGTCTTCGCTTAACGCTAATGTACAGCGAGCTACAGTACAGAACACCTACATAAACCCTTTGTGACAACTACACTCTTAAAAAAGAGGTCCCTCTGGGGGAACCCTTAAAGGTTCTATGTAGAGTAGACACCTACATCAGTGTTTTTCTGTCAGAAAGGGTTCCTAGTAGATCAGAAGATGAACCACGTTTTCTCTGTACCTTTGTCTGGAGGAACCATATGAGTCTATCATCTGGGTACTCGCATGCTCCAGGTTCCAGCTGCACCTCTGCAGAACTTCCACACACTCGGGCCGAGTCTTCAGACCCAGACGGAACAGCTGCTCCACCTGTCCAACACACACACACAATGATGTGATTGATGATCAGTTATTGATCATTGTGAATAATGGTGATTAGTGATTGATAGTCAGGAACAATGGTGATTAGTGACTGGTCATCTGGTATAATGGTGTATTGAGTGCAGGACACTCTAGTGACAAAGTCACTGCAACTTTTGTAAGTAATTCTAATCAAAATGCAGATCGTTAGTAGCCCTTAACAACAGCAGCCGTACTCCAGGCTACCTTTAGGTACTCAATAGCCTTCTGGATGTTCCAGCCGTGACTCTGGAGCGCTGTCTGACACTCCTCTACTGTCACTCCATGGACCGCCTCCTGTACCTGCAGACATAGATACCAACCAATCAGCTTCCTTATACCACACAGCCGGAATATGTTCTGGAAAGCCAGGATGCTCTGAATGTACCTGTTTCACACTGCTGTAAGTGTTGAGTGCTGCTGAGCTCTGAGAGCTGCTGGTGCTGGGGTTGGAGGTGATATTGGGCTTGATGAACTGCTGTTGCACCATGGGTCTAACGGTCGCCATGTTGGTCCGTCGTTCTTTGTTTTGCTCAGAATCTTTCACAGACTTGTCGTATCTCTCGAGATACGTCGGCCTCTCAGGAAGCAGGTAGTACTGAGTGCTGCTGGCCTTGGTGGTGTCGCTCATGACCGGCAGGTTGCAGGGGCTCTTAGCTCGAGTCTGGTCTATATTGATGCAGGAAGTGGCATTCTGGGAATTGTAGTTGACTCTACTGGGGCTGAGCGTGAGCTTTGAAGGGGCAGTGGATATAGCGTAGGAGTATGACGAAGGGGAGAGGCAGGATCCCAGAGAACCGACACAGCACAAAATTGGTCTCTGCTGAGTGGAGATCATGGGACTGGGGGATCGCGAGCTGGGCTGGGACATGGCGTGGTCTCTCGGAGGGATCTGAGGAGGCTGAGGTCTCTCCTCATCATCACCAAAAGAGGCAGAAAGCCTGGCACGTGTCCGTCTGGAAGGCCGTGTTGGCGGGATAGGGATCCTGGGTGGGACCTGGGGTTTGTCCTCACAGGACGGCAGGATGATTTGGCGGTGTGGTAAGAGGGGTGACGAGGGCATTGATTGCGCTGTCGCTGGTACACGCAACTTCGCCATGACCTCCCTCTGTAACTCCTTGAAGATGTCAGCCGACTGCGAGGTAGATCGGTTCTCCACAGCAAATTTGGATGGAAGGAACAGATTGTCTTCCACTTTGCACTTGGGATCTAAATCTCCTTCAACACTGTCATAATTCTGCTGGTCTGGATTGTCAGTCTTCACAGCGTTTATGGAGCTGACCTCCACATCCTCCTGCTCCGCAGACTCTAAAGCCACCTCGTCATATGCAGGGAGAGAAGGCAGCGGCCGGGAGTCCCAGTCCACCACGGGGGTTGGGTGCAGAGGGTTCGGCAAACTGCGGTATGGGCTTGGTGGAGGACCAAAATCCAATATGGAGGCTCCAGAAGGAGCAGAGTTGGGGGCGGGAGTCTCCGTAATGGGGGAAGGCGAGGTGGAGCTGAAGCTATCGTCTCCAAAGTCGATGAGCGAGACCTCACTGAGGTGATCGGCCGGGTCCGAGTTCTCCCATGGACGAAGGCGTAGCCCGAGGTATGACGGTGCTTTCAGAGAGAGCTTCTTCAATCCAGTGACTATCAGATCATTGTCATCATCATCATCATCATCGTCAATTACGGAGTCATAGAAAGGCTCTGACAACGTCAAAGCAAACCAGAGCTGATCAGTCATGGAGGAACAAATTTATAGCTTTTATATAAATATATATATATATATATATACGAAGGAAAGAAATCCACAATGTTAAAAAAGCCCCAGATCTCAGGTCGCCTAAGAAAACGTAAAATTGAGCTCCTGTGTTTTATATAATCCACACTGAAAGAAGAAGAAAACGGAGTTGGTTCTTACTCTTGAGAACGATGGCCGGCTGAGGAGGACGAGGTGGGGGTTGCTCTGAGGAACCAGGGTGGAGAAAAAAATGACCATACAGAAAAGAAATTAATTATCAAACTATTCATTAACTATTAATTACTTCATTATTTCATTAATTTCTAATTGATTATACATTTCAAATTAATTATTAATTAGAAATTAGAAATGCTTTATCAGAAATGGAGCAGATCAGTCTGAAAACGAAAAGGAAGGAAGACAGTGTTCAAAGGTAATATTAAAATTTTAAACAAAGTATAGCAGCTAGACTCTCTAACTTTGTTTTGGCCTCTCACTTTTGGAGCGGTTTGGTAATTTAGTTGGTCTGTCAGCGTTCGGATCCATCCCAAGAACATCAGGGGGGTCCATGGGGTTCCCCAGGTATATACTACATTCAGAAAGTAAAAGCACAGCCTGAATTAAACCTGATGGAGATTTTACTAACGTTTATTGTTGTAAATATGGAAGTAGAAATACAATGCTATGCTGTCCTCTGGTGGTGACAAACAGAACAATGTGTACAAATATACAGTACATATAGAATGAAGAATCTCCAGCGTCAGAATAATCCAAAGCCCGGATTTCTTACTCATCGATTTTATCGGGAGCGCCCCAGCTGCGATGAGGGTCGGTGTCTCCGTGGCCCGTGTGGATGAAGCTGTGTTTAAGAGGCCTGCTGATATCATGGGCAGAAAGTCCAGCTACCGATGTCACCACGTTCCTGGGGAACTGACCCACCTTCAGAGTTTGTCGGTTCTGACCTCGCCACCAGTAGTTCTCCGCTCTAAACAGATTTTAGGCAAAATTCAAAATTTTATATTATATTATGATACCTGAAGGCATTTTCACAATCCATAATACACATCATGATATTTAGGTTCGCTAACAAAGTGGTAGCACCTTGTTGCATTTAATAAGCTAGAAATACTTGTTTAAGAGAAATACCACTAATCAGATTATAGAATTTGGACTTTTTGACTATAAAAGTTTTCACGTTAATGTATTTATTTAATTTTCTACGTAATGTTGAAGTACACATTTTTTTTATTTTCTAGCAAGAAAATAATTCAGGCTAATGAGGTTAACATCTGCATAAATGAATTATTCAACAAGTAAAATGATTGGCAAATTTAACAATTGATTTGAAAACAGATCAAATCAGCTGTGTTACTGTGAGTAATAAAGTTAATTAATGCTATAAAAGATTAGACTCTTTGGGATAATAAAGTGTGTTGTAAAACAACATGGATATTATATCAGTTCATATCATCATATCACAAGTACTAGCAAAATAAGGTAATAATAAATAATAATGTTTAATGATTTATTTATTAAATAAGTGAGAATAAGCATTGAGCATAATGTCAGTAACGTGAAGTTTGCTTTCGCTTCATGTTCATTAAAATAATTGAAATTCATCATAAATTGATTTTTTTGTTTTTCTGCTTTGAGGAAAAAAAATGTGTAAAGAGTCAACTGGATGTTTTTGACTACAGTAAAACTTGATCACGTGACCTGCCCTCGATGATAGTGATGACGTCGTTGGTGTGGATCTTCAACTTGTCTGGTTCATCAAAGTCCTGCAGAGCTCTCATGTCTGTAGGCATCGTCTGCAGAGGCAAAATACCAGTGTGTATAAAATATGTTTACATGAACGCCAATAATCCAAATCATGCGAGTGCTCACGTAAACCATGATATCATAATACCATACTGGATTTTCTGGATTTACTGGATTATTATTAATATACAGTTTATTTGATATCTTTCTTTTTTTTACATCTCATGGGTGCAAACACAACATCATAACTGCATATAAAACTATGAACATTTTTTCAGACTCATTTTCCCACTCAAATATGTTTTGTTAGACCTCAAATCAATTTAGCTTTCAAAAAACCCAAAAGCACACAGAATATGATGGATTAAAAATACAGATTGTGTAATGTTAAGAAAATAAAATGATGAACAAAATAGTTTAACAGCTTACACGTTAACTTTAAAGAGAAATCTGCACTGTTTATCAGTGCCATGTAAAACTGGAGCTTTTCCTAAACATGAATTGCAATCGAACGACTCTCACCTCCACGAGGAAGTCTCTCAGAGCCACGAACGTCGGTCTGTCCTCGGGTTTTGGAGACCAGCTCTGCAGCATGACGTTGTAGATATCCTGAGGACAGTCCTCGGGTTTAACCAGCCTCTCGCCCTCCTTATCGATCTTATGGAGGATCTGAGGAACAAAATTAACAGCACAACTCACGTTTGTGTTCGGCATGAGCCCCTGCACGTAACAGAGTTTGTAGATTTTCTATAACAGCAGCTCTGTCTGTAGTGCAGATACAAATCACACTACTGTCTACAGGAAATCACTTTTTCATGGATGTTTCACAACAATAAACATTTTGTGTAACAAACAGTTTGTAATTGTTGGTAAGTTGCTGTGGTTTAAGAGGAACAAAACACTTAGGGACACGCTGTTGTAGGAAAATAATCAACTTCAGGGTGGTAACTGTAACTCTGCATCAGTATTTTACTATAATATCAACACACACAGTGTTTATTACTTATTTAAATATTATCACATGCGTAACGAGGTAAGCGTGCACCTGGCTGCCATTGAGGCCGAGCCATGGCTCCTGGCCGTGACTGAACATCTCCCACAGCGTCACACCAAACATCCAGGTATCACTGGCATGAGAGAAGGTTCTGGTCTTCAGGCTCTCTGGAGCACACCTGATCAAGCGCACAGTGTGTGTGAGAGAAACGACAAGAGAGAGACAAGAGCTAAAAAGAAACTCATCTCTCCAAAACTCCTCACCAGGCAAACGGAACCTTGTGGTGCTCCTGCATCACGTAATGGTCATCGTTCTTGGGCAGCGCCCGCATCAGGCCGAAGTCTCCGATCTTGACGAGGTCGTTGGAGGCCAGCAGGATGTTGCGAGCGGCCAGGTCTCGGTGGATGAAGCGGCGTGACTCGAGGTATGCCATTCCACATGCGATCTGCACGGCGTAGCGGCACAGCACCGAGATCAGGATGTGACCCTGCCGCTTTCTCAACCTGTCCAACAGAGAACCAAGTGGAGCCAGCTCCGTCACCTACACACACACACACACACACACAAAACCAAACACACTTTTATGTAAATATTTTCGTGGCCATACCGAACTAAAAATTCAATCGCCAATCATCTGTAATTTACCAAGTGCATTCAGGGCATATTTACATTAACCACGCCCACAAAACTCAAAGCTCACGGAGAGCTGAAAGCGACAAAATTATGACTTAACAGTGAAAGAGTGCCACCTAACTGCAGCATGCACTAAATCTCCCAGTAATGCAGCCACTGCAGCGCTTCAGCTACCATAGACACACACTAACTCCTCCTCCTTTTATAAGGTGCCATTAATTTTGTTCTCATTAAACAGCCAGTCTTATTTGTGTTATTTTATGGATTCGTTTTGGAATCACATTCTTTCAAGTCATTAATATGAAATGACAATGAGTTTCACAAAATGTTCATTAAATTGGCGAGCGAGTGATTTAACTTTTTATTTTCAAATTGAATGTAAACAACTTTTAATCAGCGCGCTTTAAACACAGCCCACTGTATACAGTCCTGCAACAGAAACGGCGTTAATTTGGTAGTGTTGTGATCAAAGCACTTAACACACTAATAAACACGTCAGAGTTCAGAGTTTGGTCTTTGAGCCCCACCATCTTCATGGGGTGTGTGAGAATGACGCCGTACAGCCGGATGAGGTTCTGATGATCCAGGGAGTGCATGGCGTTCACTTCCTGTATGAAATCATCCAGACCTTCTGTCTGATCCAGCAAATCCGTCTTCAGGCACTTCACAGCAACATTCAGCTGTAATCACACACACACACACACACACACACACACACACACACACACACACACAAACACACACACGCACACACACACACGCACGCACGCACACATCTCATGTCTCTCATGCCTGCAATAAGGTGTGCACACAAAAAATATTCCTGTATGTGTGTGTGTGTGTGTGTGTGTGTGAGTGAGTCTCCCCTCACCACTCGTCCAGACGGAGCCTGCCACTCCCCTCTCTTCACCACGCCGAACGATCCGTCTCCGAGTTTCTCCAGAAGCGTCAGGTCTCGGTCACTGATCAGACAGGTCAGAGCCGCCGGCTGGGATTCACCATGAGCTTCCACCGGAACGCTGCAGGGCGACGAATCCCGAAACATCACTCCCGTCTGAGTCTCCGTCTCCGGTCTCTTACCTGTGAACACCTGCAGGGGGACGGAGACTACAGCTGAGACTCCACCCACCTTTATTTTTACCTCATCCAAAGTAAACTTTAACACTCAGCTGTGTGTATGTTCCTGTGATGACGACGACGCGTCTCTTTGCCTGTAACGTGCGAGACGTGAGACGTGAGAGCGACGTACCTTCATCCACGACTTGCGTTTACACATCGCTCTCCGTCTCTTCACAGCTTCCCACAGACGCCGCTGACCTTCACAACACCACAAGGAGAGAGAGAGAGAGAGAGAGAGAGAGAGAGAGAGAGAAAGTTCCCTTCATGTTTACATTCTACTCATATTTAACATTTCATATAATTTTATTTCTTAACTTCAACATAAACGTGTTTCTTTTTATTTTTGTGTTTATATGTTTTCATATCACACAAAACCTCATTTGCAAACAAATTTTGCTGATGGATCG
This sequence comes from Cranoglanis bouderius, assembly GCA_023630585.1. Lineage (NCBI taxonomy): Eukaryota > Metazoa > Chordata > Actinopteri > Siluriformes > Cranoglanididae > Cranoglanis > Cranoglanis bouderius. The sequence continues at coordinate 5,276,406 of CM042539.1, forward strand.
AGGAATCTTTCAGGATCTTTTATGACAGTTAAAATGAAATTTCTAAAATTCTAAACATTTCTAATTGTGATATGAGCGTCAGGTCGCAGCCACCACTCCAGTATTCCAACTCAGAAGGATGAAAGCAAGAGTTTTAATCTTAAGGCGTTTTTCCAGTTGCATGCAGTGTGATTGAAATAAAATAAAATATATAAATAATAATTCAATATTAAATTAATTAAAGAATAACAGTAATTTAATTGTACAGGAAACATGATAATGTATTTTAAAAGCCACAACATTAAGTAATTTTTTCCCTTCTTTTTTGACTATCCATTGTGCACAGATTGCATATTTATTTTATTTATTTGTCCATACATATATAGTATAGTATAGTATAGTATAGTGCATATACACTGTAATATACACACTATTACTGTGGAATAATTTAATTTCAGTTTGGAGAACGAATTAACGTCTAATTTTATAAATGAACAATGGTCATACAGTAAAGCCCAATAAATAGGCCCAAAACGTTCCTGATTTAGAACCATCTGAGGGAACCCTTAAAGATTCTATGTAAAACCCTACATAGAACCTACAGAACCGTAACTATCGAACGAACCCTTAAAGAATAATTTTTTCAAACAGTGTAAATCTGGGATTTTACAGTAAAGGAAAATTCCTTTTACACGCTGGACAAATCGATACACTTAATATATAAGAATGTAAAATGAATCGTTTTGTAAAACAAATCTGAACGCAACAAAACAAATAAACTGAAATGAATCATTACAGAATCTGATTCCCTCTGATTCACATCTGATGCTGAATGATTCATGTTTGCTTGTTAAATCTGTGTGTGTTAAAGGCTGAGCACCTGTGAGTAGGAAGCATGTGGCATGTGTTTGACGTGCGTTTGACGTGCGTGTGACGTGCGCCCACCCCGTGCCCACCTGGCCGCCCCATGCCGATCTTCTCCAGGTCTTCGGTCTTCACGTAGTCGAAGTGAGAGAGCCGAGTGACGTTAAGCTCGTCTCGGATTCGCAGGAAATACTGCTGCAGCTGCACGTCTGTGAGCAGCTCCATGAGCCACTCCGTCCCCTCGTCTGACTGCATGTCTGCTCTAAACACACACGCGCACACACACACACACACACACACACACACACACACACACACACACACACACACACGGTACTGTCCTCATGAGTGTCAATCCAAAACACATCTCATGTTTTATGCATCACTAGTTAGTAACAGACGCTCCACTAAATAAATCTTTATTTATAATATAATATATTTTATCTTCATTTCAATTATTAATTGTTTAAATATGGAAATAGACATGTTCAGGGATTCGTATGTGTTTGTGTGAACTGTAAAAAAAAAAAGATGGATGTCATGTGACAGCATTTAAAATAATTAAAAAAAAATTTTTTCTAACACGTCACTTTTACGTTTAACAGATTTCACGTTGGTGACCAAAAGATTTATTATTTTATATATTATTTTAAGACTTAATCATTTATATGATTATAAGATACAAACAGAATCTCCACACCTTTAGGATCATCAAAAATGTCAGAATTTAGAAATAAACATGCATATGAAAAGCTTATGTGGAGTTAATTTTGTGACATCACAAGCTGAGCTTATAGGTAGCCCCGCCCCCAAACTGCTGTATTTAGAAATAGATTTAAATGAATTTATTTAATAAATTTGACCCAAACACTTACATCTATAGACTCAGTATCAGCATCCGGGCCGAGTTTAATCGTTTAAACATCACGCTGTAGATAAAAGATGTTTAATAATATTTCAGCCTGCAGACAAACTCAAGCCTTCAGGTTCTCTCTCATGCTGATGGTAATCTGAGACGCTTGATCCCTCTTTCATTCAGTGCGGCGAAAAATAAACCGTGTGCTCCAAATTCATCTCCCATAAGACACGTCCTGGTTTCACAGTAAACCAGCAAGAACATGCCCACTCCAAAACATGCCACAGAGACTTAAAGACACAGCTGTTCCCATGGCAACGCCGCATCTTCCCTCAAATCATCAACCATCCTCTCAATCCTTCTGTTTCTCTGTTTCGTCCTTCGTTCCTGCGTCTGGTGACACACTGATGAGTCAACTCGCTCGCTCTGGCTGAGTCACGACAGGACGCGAGGCTCAGAGTCGACCTCGATGCAACTCTGATGCTCTGATTACAACTAACAGCATAACACTGAAATTCTAAACATAACCGTAGATGATACTGAACACTGCATCCTCACATAAACACATAAACACACAAACACACTCACACTCACACTCAGAGCATCCAGCTGGTCATATAAAGCATTACTGAATTATTCACAAGTAAGTGCTGTTGAATTCTGGATTGTGATTGGTCAGAAGGTGCAGCTCTGACAGTAGTGCAACTGCACATCACAGGTTTATATTAATGTGCTCGTTCTAATACATTATAGTTTCTATAGTAACAGCTCATGCACAGGGACTCGTACAGCCGAAGCTCCACATAAACGGATTACAAAACGTGTGTAAGGAGTCTCCAGTGTCAGCGCTTTGTAACAGTCAGAGTTAAAGCTGCAGCTTTAAGTTTTTCCGACATCTTCAGGACAGAAGAGTTTTTTGTCTTATTAACTTCAAGACAGAGAATAAAGAGAGGCTGGTAAGAGAACGACTCTTTATAGCTGCTATAACGTAAGTGAGAACAGGAACTAACTTGTGTCACCATCATTAAATGTAAATATAAATTGGTAAAAAACAAAAAACAAACAAACAAAAAAAAAAACATCTTTAATATCTGCTCTGTGGTCCCTTTCCATTGATAGACAGGGTAAGGGGGTGCCAATACTTTGTGCATCACAACAGATGGATTCCTGTCTGTAGCTGTACACCTACAAAACGACCTGTACGCTAGGTAATAAAGTGGCCCATGAATGTATATACTTTTTCTTCTTTTGCTTTTTAAAGGCCATCATTTTTCATAAACTGTTAAAGGCACCGAATATTCTGGATTTCACCAGACAGCCTCTATACCTCTCTCTCTCTCTCTCTCTCTCTCTCTCTCACACACACACACACCTCAGGACATGTTTTAATAATTCTGTTCTGCATCTGAAGCGGTTTTAGACAGAAAGCCGCTTATAACGCGCTTATGTAGGAGTTATAACTGTAATAAAGCAAGACGTTATAAATCAGATAGGATGATTATTAATTGGCTCCGTTCGCTTTAATAATAATAATAATAATAATAATAACACATTGACGCAGTAACACACCGGATATCCGCTGCTGAAGAAGCGTCACTGATCTGTGTGTTAATAACCTGTCAGTTTATTCACTAGGTATAATTACAGTAATGATGTTGGTATAAATCCGGTGTGATGATGAAACCTGGCCTTCTGCTGCACAACTCACCTGGAACGGATTCAGCACGCGCTCAGCTCATGTTCCTACATTCCACGTTCATTTTCCCGCAGTGGAGTCGCATTTCAGATCAGTTTAGTCCTGTGTGTCGGAGCATTGCACTGAGGATTATCCCGCTCTAATTGTACAGCATGTACACACACACACACACACACACACACACACACACACACACACACACACACACACATATACACACACAATCTTAAAGACACAGTGCAGTTCACCCGGGTGTTGCCAAATCCACAGATTTCACTCATATTGTGTGCTAATCATTACATTTAAACTGATGATAATTGCATAGAATACTCTATTACTCAACTATCCCCATATCCTTGGTTGTACTTAATGTAATGAAATAACATTAAAAAAAAAAAAAATTATACCACATTATAGCACAGTTGAATGCTCGAATCTGATTGGTCAGAAGGTGTGCAGCTGTAACATGCACATCAGGTTTGTATTAATGTGCTCGCTCACAGTTTTTTCAAATTGCTTGCACACAATTTCTGAAACTACGGCTCCATTTCTCAAAACTCTACACACAAAACCACAAAACATGCACACAAGATATAAAACGTCACACATAAATTGCGAAAGCAAACACCTCATTCAAAACTATTACTATAAGGTAGTAACCCTTATAAAAATGGTGTTTTTGTATAGTAACTCTACACACAAACATCAAATGATTAGCCACATACACGCCAAACTACACACAGATGTGAAAAATGTAAAACACTACTCTCTTGTGTCTATTGCTTGTTGAGTGTGCAGTGGAGTGCACAGCAGTTTATCGTAGCACTCACGTATGTACACAAATACACTGTATATACAGTATATATGCAAATTCAGTATTCAGTATTCAGAAATGCAATGGGTGGGGGGAGGTAAACTATTTTATTCTCAAAACATTGTATTTTCATTGTATTTGACAAAGGGATCAACAGTAACAGACAAAACAAATACATTTGAAGATACTGTAAACAAATAGGCTTGTTACTGTAATATAAAGAAAAAAAATGAGTTTGCATCCTGTCTCCTGTTTGGGTCTGGCCACAAAACCTCATCAACATCACAAGCAATGTTCTTTCTGGCTAAACAGCGGGGGAAGTAGCGCCTGGAGTGGCGTATCCTGCCCTGGCATGCGCCCTCGTCTATGTCACCACAAGCCTCCTCCATCACTTGGAGAAGGGGTATGCATTGGTGGGGTTGGCGATCGTATACCTTCCAACGCCACACCGAAAAGAACTCTATTGGGCTTCCTGTTAAAAAGGCGTGGTCTCAGGACATTAAAAACAGGGCAGACCAAACAAATATGTTTTACGGTGTAGCCACAGTAATTGTATATAAATCTATATTTACTGTATAAATGTCTGATGTGTGACAGTGAAATGGTCTGTTCATTTTTATAGCTCAGCTATTCTTTTATTTATTGCAATGTGTAATAATACAGAACATTTAGGACTTTGTTGAAAGAAACAAAAAAAATAGATCAGTTAATGTATTATTATTAATTTAATTACGAAGAATTATCAAATAATTATTCAATACATACTGTATTGGTAGTATTAGTACCGTGTTTTAAAAAATTCTGTCTTGTTAATAAGACAATAAAACACAGCTTGTCATTTCACTCATCTGTCATGAAGATCGAGTGAGTGAGTGAGTTCTCTCTCTGAGAACTCTGACACTGGAGACTCCTTCCATAAATAAACATTAAATAGTCAAGAATTAATATGATTAATTAAAATAAAGATCCACAAATGCCAGCATAAGCATAAGAACACGTTTATTGGACGGAAAAAGGAAAAACACTCACATTTCCAATTCATACACTCTTCCAAAAGAAAAACAAAAGATTCATTCATCACCTTACAGTGTTTAAGCCCTAGAGAGAACCCTAAAAAGTTCTATGTAAAGCCTGCAACAGTGTGTTTTCCTTTCAGAACCCTTTTAATAAGAGTGTAGAATATAACAGCTGGGTCACCAGAGAGTCCTCAATTATTGAGCTCAAATTTGACATCTTACTTTTTGATATTTTGACATCAGTAGTGCAAAGAAGTGCATCATGTAATCATTTCTACCCTTTTTGGAAGCCAATTTATTTTATTTAAAGCCATAGTGTGAAGAGATGACTAATTCATATCTAATCATAAACTTTTTCTCCAAATTAATTAAAACTAATGCATCTAAAATAAATTCTCAATTTCCCTAGTACCGTTTCTAAGAGTCGGGTCATGCTTTCAGAAAGCTGAGTGAGAGTGAGAGTGAGAAAGAAAGAGTGAGAGTGAGAATCGTTTCCGCCTAAAAGAACAAGCCACATTTCACAAACCCACCACAAACCCACCACAAACCATTTTTCCTGCAGATTTCTGCTACACAACCACTTAAATGAAGAAGTGGTATATTAAGTGTGCTTTCACATCTGCAGTGTGTTGTGTGAACTCTAGTGCAGTGGGAACGCGATTCGATTCGGAATCGACTCACTAGCAGGAAGTGATTCAAATAAGTTGCGAGTTCTGAGTTGCTGCAGCATTTTTTTGTCGATTTTTTGCGAGCAGCTGAACTGAACCAAAGCACAGAGCTGTAGCACTGCAGAAATGCCATGTGCTCTGTAGATTTGGAAAAAAAAAATCAATTCAAATCACATTTTAAACTAGTCGTTTATTTAATTATCTAATTTTTATCATCATCATGCTCTGGGGAGATTTGTTTCCAAAACTGTATTTCTTATCCAAATAATGAGTTTTCAGCCCTACACACCCCTCAAACAACGGTCATTTGTTTTTATTTGTTTAACAATGTGCAGCGTGAAGCCAAATCAAACCAAACACTCTAGCAAAGAATCAAAAGAATCAATTTCATTCTGATTCAGACTCGACACACGGATTAACAGGCGTGAAAGCACACTTAAGGGACACACTTTGGAAACTAAAAAGCTTGAGAAGAAGAAAAAAAAATAATAAAAAAAATTTAAAAAAATAAAAATAAGCACCGCCACTAAATGCAAATATCCGTGTACACATTTCTCCTGGTGGTCACTTTTGTCGTTAACAATGAAACCGGTATGATTTTAAACATTTATCAGCTCGTTCTTCTTGAAGTTGTCTTAATTCAGTACAAAAGTTGCATTTTATTTCATTTCATAACGTTTACTAAAGTAAAACCACGCTGATCAGCTGAAAAGTGCCACAGGAGGAATGCTGATATTTCTTCAGAGATCACACACACACACACACACACACAGTAACAGAAGGAAAAAAAGTCACACAAATACAGCAGAACGTGAACATAAATATGTAAAAAAAACTATGGGAAACACTGTTCCCGATAATTGACTCCACCCTACAGTGAAATATGAGGGACACTGCCCCCGATAAATACACACTGGTAGACAAAAACTACCTTCACACAGTGCATTATGGAAGACACTGCTCCCGATAATGTTTCAGAATGAGAAATATGTTCCAAAATATACAAGCTTCGTCACAGAAATCGCTACACGTTTGGCTCTGATAACAGGCATGTGCTGATAATTAAATAGACCAGGTGATGAAGTGAAGTTACTGATACCAACGCAAAGTTGATTATCTTCCTTTAACAACATGATTAAAATGATTACAATTTTTATTCCTCGGTCACTAGGTGGTGGGGGCATTTTGATGTTGCGCGTCCGTCCGAGATTTTTCGTCAGAGCGATATCTCAAGAGCGTGTGGTTGAACATTTGTAAGAATTATGTGGAATTACAATTATAATAGCTTCCTTCCTGTTTGAAGTATATTTTAAGGGGATTTCAGGCATACACATTAGTAATAAGAAGGACTAGACTATTCTAGATTAGAACTGTCAGAGTTGCTGTTATAGAAAATGAATCATGCTCTGACCAACGCTGTGGAATAAAATCGTAATATTTTAAAGTGATTTATTTTAGCTCAGAAGCCGTCTAGTCGAATCCAGAACAAAATTCGTGATCATTTTTAATATTATGATAGTCATATGATAAAAGATCAAAATGGTGATTTTATGTCAGCACATGCCGAGAGCATTTCCATCAAATCGCAAATTTTTGTAACAAAATTGCTGCGACAAAGTACATCATCAAATATCCAGAATTTTTCTCGTTAAACTACAATTTTCACAGCAAATTCTTTTCTGACACATGGACGAGGTCCTACACGCTTTGGAAAAAAGATGAGCATGCGCTTATTTCTGGTGACGGCTTGTTTGGTAACATGTATTCCTCAGAGCAGATGCTGCTTTTATAAACTGACAGTATAACCGTCACAATTATGGAAGGCACTGCTTCCGATAATGTAAAAAAACAAACACATTTATAGTGAACACTGTCACTGATAAATAAATAATGACAAACAAAACACATTTCTCTCTGTGCAAAATGTTTCAAAACCATAAGTCAGATGATCCAAAAGCAGTGTTTTTTCCCCTGCGAGGGATTTAGCTTGGAATCTCGATCAAGTGCTAGTGAACGAAACAGAATTAAATATCTGATCAGCTTTTAATTCTGATGTGTCAGGACACGACTGAGCTGTCAAGGGTTAAATCAAACCACATCAAGTCAGAACCTGAGAAACAAGTGCACGTGTTCCAAACAGTGTGCTTAAGCAGGTTATTTTTGCTGATTACAAATATTGTTGTTATATGATATATATATATATATCATATATATATATATCATATATATATATATATATATATATATATATATATCATATATATATATATATATATATATATATATATATATTAGTATAATATTAATACTAATATTATTAATATTGTTATTATTATTATTATTATTATTATTATTATTATTACTACTATCACCAACCGAAAATTCACGCCGATTATTAGATTATTTGACCTACAACGACCGAAACTAAAATATGAGTTTATCAAGTAAAGACATTCAGCAGGATTCAGTAATTACTGGGATAAATACATGACGTTAAGGCTGGGTGATACGGCAACAAATATCATATTGCAATACTTGGAATCATTCACGATACACGCAACCAAAAAAAATAAAAAAATAAAGAAATAAATTGAGCTCAAGTTCAAATCTCAATCGCCTCCAGCAGCAAAAATAAAGAAAAATGAAAAATGTTAAATGTCGTAGTTCAAATCCCAAATCTCCCCACCAAAAAAAAAAAAAGGCGCCAATTATCGAAAGTGGAAAATAAATTGGGAAAACGAATGAATCAAACAAAAATCAGGTTAATCATTGATTTGTTTCAGTGTGTTGTAAAAGCAGCTGATGATAAACTATGGCGTATGAGGTATTTGTTTGGATATATATCACAATATCGCTCTGGTATCACGTCGCCCAGCAATGAATGATTATCAACTAAACCTCCATGCAAATTAATTAATTAACTGATCAATCAATTACTTAATCAATCAATCAATCAGTCAATTGATTAATTGATTGATTAATCATTATAACGTTAGTATTTGCATTAGATTATTAGCCAAACCTGTAATAATGACGTAGGTGCGGTTTTAATTAAATTCACTTAATAACTGATCGTTACTGAAACGTTTCTTTTTAAATGGACCTCGGGACCGAGCTGCTGATGATCAGACGAGGTTGTCCAGAACCCAGACGTCTCCCGCTAGGTCGTTAGCGCAGCTCTGGATGGTCCAGGTAATCAGCGCAAACTGGGTCCGGAACAGATCGGCATCAGAACCCACGGCCTGCTGTTTCAGGGAGCGGAGGTGCTCGAGCAGAGTGCTGATACTGTAATCACCTGAGCCGAAGAAGACGTGACGGAACGGGACGTCTCTCGGGGAGACGTACGGAGACAGAAGGTTGTGCTCCACCTGCGGGGAGAAACACACCAGACTGAATATGTTCTGACGGCTAGAGCTGGGCGATACGATACGGCAATATAACGAAATCGCAATATATTTACATCGTGATACACTTTTCTCAGTATTATCAAGCTCCACTGGTCCAGAAAGGTTATTTTAAAGTTTATTTCAGTTTTCCTCCTTCCTTACGTTAAACACTATTATTTAACTTTTACAAAAAAATATTTAAATTTTTTTTTAGGCTAACTAGAGTTCCACAGGCACTGGCGTGTGATTGGCCGGTTGTTTTTACCCTCATGAGGCGATCGTTGATGTTGCGGCACGTCTCTGCGACGTCCAGGTCGCTGTTCTTAATCTCGCTGTGCAGACCCGAAGCGGCACGAGAATACGAGCCTATCGCGGAGAACAGCCACGAGTCTTTTAGCGCTAAGGACACGTCAGCATTAATTGTTGCAACCTGGGGAAAACAAACAAACAAACAAACAAACAAAAACAAACACCACCACGGAGTCACGGTGAGAAACAGCTTTTACACCTCATCATGCGAACACATGAATTTTATAGAGTTTAAAAAAAAAAAAAACCTTACGTGTTTGA
>CM042539.1:5293754-5298754 GCA_023630585.1 Cranoglanis bouderius
CTCCATTGAGCTGGATTATAATTTAATTAATTATGCATTTAAGATTTGTCATTTCTACAGCCTTCGTTATGATCGTTCATGACTTGCTGTTTTTAATTCATCGCAAAACAAATTTCACTCGAATTTTATTTTACATTTATATATATACACTGTATAGTTGAAGGCAAAACAATCCAATATGAATTTTTAAAAATGCCAACATTTGATTTTTAGTCACCTAGAAGTACTATTCGGATGGAATTAGTTTTCTGAACAAGTCTGATAAGTGTTACTGTCAGAGGAAGTCTGTATATATGTAGTAATTATGATATATTTTCATGGGCGTGTCTTTATGATGTGGTATGCTCATCAGTCTAAAAATTCCATGTGTACTACACACACCTTATTTAATACACACTGATTGTTTCACTGTTATTATGAGCGCTTGTTGGAGCGGGCGTGGCTGCATACTACTTTACATTAATAGGTCACATGACACAAAACGTTTTTTCTAAAAACCCAGAGTGTCTTCCCCCCCCCCAGTGGTAAAGACTGAAATAACGCGATCTTTACCATCATGTCAGCTGAGACGGGATATACAGCACATCACCCGGAGTTATTCCTACTTCTCAGTTTATAGACAAGAGGACACGCCATAATCTTTCCACACATGCTCGGATTAAAATCCCATAAACCCATACTTTATTTTTTTTAAACCTTTGGGCTAAATGATTCTTGAGCTACTTGACTTTTAGCACAGCGGCTGCTAACATTCACTGACTCATTAATATTCAAATGAATATTTAAATCTCTTATGCAATTCAAAATATAAAGTTTTTTAAATAGAAATGTTGACACTGTTGATATTTTGCACTGCTGATATAAACACACTCATGACCCTTTTTGTAAAAGTTTGATGAAATGTTATGTCATGTTATTTGTGATACAAATAATAAGTTTTGGCACCCACCTGTTTGGTTCCCGTCGCGCTGTACGCTAAATACCCCTTTGGCCTTCCGAGCTCATTCAACCCCATCAACACTTTGTTTTCCCTGTTCATCAACGAGACGCCGCATGAGCGAGAAACACACACGACTCGACAAAGAACACCAGAAACCGACCCAAAACTCACCCGGACGGCTCCTGCAGCTTCACATAGTGCACATCCATCCACGGGTTCATGCCCAGATTCATGAACGTGTCATGCACCTTCTCCGCCAGGTTGTGATCTCCAACATGGCCGGCCTGATGGTCCTGACAGCAAAACTCTCTGCAGGAAGAGGATGAGAAATGCAGCAGTTACAGCCATGTGGTTCGAACAAAGGTTCAAAGACACGTGATTTAATATGATGCGCAAAGTTACAGGATGTGTACCTGTGTTTTAGAAAACAACAAATGAAAGGACAAGCAAAATAAAAACAGCAACACTACAATGTTTTTTTTTTTTTTTTTTAAATGAAATAATAAACATTAAAAATATAAGTCTGTTTTAGTTACTTTGCAACTATTTGGTATATATCTTTGTACGTTTGTGCAAAGCTGTTACATTGTAACCTTTTGTAAAAGTGGCCGGCAGACAAACTTAGAAACATACCAACTTTGACCCCACCCCCGAGTGTCTCCACAAACATCACAGCTGCTTTCTGCAACGATTTACACTCTTCTAATGAAAAAATATTTTTCCAAAAGTTGGAACGTTAACTAATTAAGAAACTGTAAAATACTCTTCTGTGTTCTACAGTAACTGGAGTCTGCACTGGATCTCACAAATAGCTGTACAATTTACAAATAAATAAACAAACATACCGTAAGGTTTTGTCCCAGGCTGCAGTTGAGAGTTTCTCTCTCAGCTTCTCCGTGATGCTTTTCCAGGTCGAAAAATGCTGAGGGGGTTCGTGGTTGTCCAGTTCAGACTCCGTCTCTTCGTCAGTGTCTTCAGCATGCACAGTAGTGGAGATTAAAGTCACTGGCGTTACCGTGGAGACCACAGTGTTCAAAGTGCTCACGGTGTTCACGGTGCTCACGGTGCTCACGGGGTTCACGGTGCTCACGGGGTTCACGGTGCTCACGGGGTTCATGGGGTTCATGGGGTTCACGGTGTTCATGGGGTTCATGGTGTTCATGGTGACGTCAGGCTTACGGGGCGTCATATAACCAGCAAGGTACCCTGATGTGCACAAAAATAAAATTTTAAATAAAATGGCTGAGTGGCAGACATGCTTAAAAAACATGAATATTCATGATGTGTAAATCTTTTTTTTAATATATATATATTTTTTTATACACCTGCCGACCTGTGATCTGCCGATTATCAACAATCAATATCATGCTGCACTACAATCAGTTAACTTACCTGAACATAACTTATAGCCCTGAAATTGTGTCGTTATCGAACCTAATTAAATTAAACATAAAGCTTTAACGTTTAGTCTACAGATAATTAGACAGATATCTCTCCTGATTGAGTAACCCGGATCACACAGAACCTCACCAGCAATAAAGAAGAAGATAACGATGAAAGCAATCTTCGCCACTTTGGTCCACTTGCTGTTTGGTTTCTGCTGTCTCTGAGCGAAAGATCCGTCCACTTCCTCTCCTCCCTCGACCGAGGACTTCAGCTCCACTGAGACCTCAGGAGCATCGACGATCTGATCCTGATCCTGGGCCAGGTCCCTGTACCTGCCTGGTCCCTTACGGAACTGATTTCACACACATCAAAAATTCATATAAAAATCACACACATTTTTGAGACTTCTCTTCAAAACAAACTTGTTTCCTGTCAGAGAATCAGCACTTACAATGTTTGAAAACTTCACGTTTGCTTGATTGATGCATCCTGCCATTATGGACCTGGAAAAGAAAAAGATTAATTAGAAGATAAAACATTAATTCAATGCACAATAGCATGAGAAAGTATACGGTATGTTTTGAGAATCAGCCTGTTCTGTGGTGGCGTTATATACACATCAAACCTGCTCCAAGGCCAAAGGGTTAATTTTTAACTTATCGATCCAAGTAAATAAATATATAAATAAATAAATAAGCTGGGGGGGGGATGTGCTGATTCAGAGCCAGTTGTAGACGGGAAAAAAAAAAATCAATAAATCAGGAATGAGATCAAATTCCAGTCGACACACTGATAAACAACAAAAATAAAATAAAGAAAACAAATAAGAAAATAAACAAATGAACGAATGGTTCAGAGCCAGTTGTAGACGTGACAAAATTTAGAAGTTAAAAAAAAAAAGATCTAAAAATAATAAACTCTCAGCTCACACATGGGTAGAGATTAAATAACTAAAATGAAAATAGCAATAATTAATAAATAATAGTAATAAAGCACACACATTCAGGGGCAGTTGTAGATGTGGGTTTGTTCAAGTGGGAATAAATAAATAAATAAATAATTAAATAACAGGAAGAGACAGGTCATATATCAACGGAAAATAAATACATAAATAAAATAAGAATAAATTAATACATTTAAAAAAAAAGTATTTATATAACATCACGAACACGGTGGTGGTGTTTCATAAACAAGTTCCTTTTTCCTGGGATATACGGAGAAACGAACTTTACTTCACTGTGTGTGTGTGTGTGTGTGTGTGTGTACAAATAAAGGCTTCTTCTTCTTCTTAAAACTATTAGTTTGTCACAATCAGGAGAAAATCATGTTAAGCAACTTTACTGTACTCAAGACGCCTGTAACTGAACACATTTCATCACGTATTTCCTGTTCAAGATTTCAAAACCTAAAAACCTCAAAGGACAGAAAACTGAAACCGAGACGCAGGACTAGAGGACGAGTAACCCGACTACGGCAGCCATCTCCCCACAACGCCACACAAAAAGGCGCGAAATCTTCAACCGTCACTTCCTCAGTCGCTTCAGCTGCAGCGTTTTCACCCTACAGGTCCCAACTCATTAATGACTAAAGACTCATTTACCGACTCACGAGAATTACAGTCTGCATCATCAGCACTATAAATGACAGAGATATAAGAACACTAGATCAGTGCACACGGGGATTTACAGACAATTCATTTCAAAAGGGGGACGAAAGTGCCAGTCGGGTTTCGGGTGAGAAGACACGCGGCATTTAAGAGTACGATGAACATCAGAGGAACTCAAGATGATTTCCTCACGATAACCTCTTTTAAAGCTCAACGCATTATCTTCACAATATTCTCGTCCTTTATGAAATATGACTAGGGGACACACAAAACCAAAAAAACTTCCTGTTTTTGAGTTAAAGTGAACTCACACAACAAAATCTAAGAGATAAGAGCGAGGCGCCAGGATGAACTTCAGGGTCACTCCATTATGCAAATCAGAGCTCAAATCACTACTACTACTACTAATACTACTACTACTAATAATAATACTAATAACTACTAATAATAATACTGATTCAGAGACGGTAAACTGTAAATATATTTATATAAACTACAGGAATTATATGCAAGAATAATATATTATAAGAAGAAGAAGAACTGATTCAAGTGCCAAAAATCTCCTGGCACTGTGTTTACGGGTTTCACAAAAAATAAAAAGTGGACAACACACTGAGATAAGAGCGAGGCGCCAGGTCGAGCAATTACGTCACGAGGCGCCAAGTCGAGCACGACTCCATTACGTAAATCAGAGCTCATCCTGTAGACACAGCAGGTTAAAATTCAACTACAAACTTCAATTTAAACTAAATTTCTCAAAAAGAAGCAGGAGTTTCATTGTTTAAAAGTGATGAATAAGCTGATCACTTTACATTAAAGTCGCAGGATTTCCCCTGTGCAGGGGAAAGATCGACGTTTCCTGTTATGATGGATGTTTTTTTCTATTGTTTTCTAATTCTATTATTATTTAAGATTATTGCACTAGAACAATGAACAATAAAGCAACAGCATGGGGGCATTTAAAAATGTAATCTACACCCGTGGCCAAAAGTTTTGAGAATGACACAAATATCAATTTTCACAAAGTCTACTGCTTCAGTGTTTTTAGATCTTTTTGTCAGATGTTAC
>CM042539.1:5303754-5311254 GCA_023630585.1 Cranoglanis bouderius
AAGAACTGGGATTGGACCTAGCCAAAGACAAGAGTAAACACAAAAACAAAAGGCCAGGAAGGACTGACTTCCCGAAGGAAAGGAGGAACTGGAGAATGCCAGAGAAACCCCAAGAGATAAGATCCAGGAGGATTGGTCTGACAGAGAGAGATTAAAGCATTTTTACCAAATTACCAGCTTAATCTCGGTACAGCAACGAAGAGAACTTAGGACTGAGTGTCTGAGGAACCTGTAATCAGCCCTTAAACAGGTCAGTTACAGGAGGATCTGGTTTCCAATAATCACCGAGGCGCAGCTCTCTGTCTTTATACTCATTCAGTTATTAATTAATTCCTTTCTCTTCAGGAAGTTAAGTCTTCCACTGAAAGCTCTTTTCAACACGTGTTTTGCGGGGTGTGTGTGTGTGTGTTTGACTCGGCTGTGTGAATGAAGCAAGTTTATTAGGGGGAGGTGGAACCAAAACGAGTGTCTGGAGCCGAAAGATCCGACTCTTATTGGTGATCTGACTCAGCTATGGCTACCCGATCCGCGTCTCTAGGACGAGCTGCGCATGCCTGCAATAAACACGGAGTTTCTTTTGCATTAAACAGCTGACAAACTAATAAACTTCGCGTTGTTATTAAGCCGGTTCTGGGAGAAGAAAATTGATCATCCTTGTTATTCCAACTAAAATGATGATCATAGATCGGGACTAAAAGCATTTGTTTATTGAAACTGAAGAGATTATTTGGTAGTTATATGTTGTAATTTGCTTGTATTTCCTTATTTGTAAGTCACTTTGGATAAAAGTATCAGCTAAAGGAGTAAATGTAAATGTAAATTACATAACAACACGTTTTTTTTTTTTTCAACAACCCACTTCAGAGAACACAATCCTGGGAATAATATTAAGTTTTAAGTAAAGGTTAGACAAACTTTTGCTTAATCAATTAATGAATCAAATCAATTCATCTGAAAAATATTTTTCAGTGCAACAAAACGAGGTTTAGACACCAAGCTCACTGCAGAACTCCATACTATTCATAATTACACACTTTTTGACATTATTTTGTGTTATGATATTTCAGTGTTTGTGTTTGAATGTTATAAACATGGATACTGAAGTTCTGTAGGTTTTGGATTTATGTTTCATATTTATTAACAAGAACAAAAGTGACAACAAATTAAGTCCATGACGTCATCACGACGCACATTCAGCCAAAGCCCTCATCGATTCACGTGCGTCGAACACGAGCACAGCTGAAAGGTCTCATTTACCAACAAACATCACTGTGAAAGAGCTCGCACGACTATTTCGTGCGACTGCGATTTCGCCAATTCGAGTAGTTTTCCAGAAAAAAACTAAAAAAAAAACTCTGCAAATTGCATCACAAATTTTGAAAAAAGCTGCAGTAAAATCAAGCATCTTTGGCCGCAACAATCACAAAAAAAAAACAAAAAACTCTGCACATTAGAACAGTTTATAGTTAGACTTAATGTTGTGAACCATCTGAGAGACAGGTAAGTTCCTGTTCTCATTTACGGTCTTTCTCTCTCTCAAAAAAAAGCTGCTTGTCATTTTATCGAGAAACAGGAAATGCTCAAACTCTCTGTCCTGAACACTTCCCCGTACTGGGAAACTTTGCAAAGCAAAGCACTGACACTGGAGACTCTTTCCATAAATGTTATATAAAGTTCTTCTTACAGAAAAATTCACTCATTTAATGGCTATAGGCTTTACTTTGTTAAACAACAGAATTAAAACTATATATATATATATATATATATATTTATTTATTTATTATTAGGTTTAGATTGAGTGGAGCATCTGCTTTAAAAGTCCCTGTGAATAAACTGTTACTATGGAAACGATAACATTAATATAACCTGACGTTCATGTTCCAGCTGGAACTACAGTCCAAGTCGCTCCTTTATACAGAAACACTGTCATGAAGTAATTTTTATGTTTGTATTCTTTCTTTTTTGTCTCATTCTTGTTGACCAGCTGACTGTAACTCTTATACCTCCATTAATCTTATTTGTGTGTACACTGACAATGTAATAAAAATCATTTCCAAAACAACGACAAAAAAAAAAAAACTCAAATCCTGTAACGTGTGAGGTTGTTGGCGGGCGATCTACCCGATCTACCCGATCTGCATCCACCGCCCAACCTGCACTGCGCACGCGCTGGGTAGCCACACTCGCCACGAGAATCTGCACGTAGCCGGATGTTCGCTTCAGTGAGGCGCACTCAGCGCGGCACGGTCTCCATGGCTGTCGGCTTCAAAATAAAAGTCACACATCGGCGACTCCACGTTGAAACTTTGTTTATTTGTTGTTTGTTTGTTTGTTTGTTTGTTTTCACTGCATTTGTTTCAGTAATACAATAAGTAAATGAAGTCATTAATACAATAATGACTGTTTTTTAGACAAGTACAGGGGAAAGAAAAAAAGAGACATACAAATCTTAATTGTAATGCATGAAAGTAGCTACCAGAAGTAGATTAAGCCGTCAATGAATAAACAAATAATTAAATTAAAATAGGTTAATTTTCATATCATTCCAATTTCTCAATGATCCAGTCAAGGAGAAGAGATGTTTCTTGTATCTTTCTTGTATCTGATGTTATGCAAGGATTCATAATATAGGTGTAAAATTGTTTCTGTTTAGAATGACCAAAAATAAACAAACAAACAAACAAACAAACAAATAAATGCATTGCAAATGTACATTAACATGACACTTCTGCAGATGAGAACTGCAAGACTGAAGCTTGTGAAGTATCCTGAGATGGGCTTCTTTCATCTTATTAATTATAAAATATATATTCATGGTTTTCTTTTTCTTTTTTATGGGTAATTGAAGAAAATCTACCTTCCATTTGAGAATTCCTCGTGGATTACTCTCTCTCTGATCAGCAGTTATTGTCTGTCTAATATGTGCTGTGATTCTCTCCAGTCGTTACCAAGCTGTTGTATTGTTATAGTCTTCCCTGGCCTTATAGTGTATTTTCATTTATACCCAGCTAAGCAATCATAAAGTAAGACTAAGACTAAATCAATTATGTTGTGATGTATAAGTAATCTATAGTGTATTTTCATTTATACTAAGACCAAATCATGTGTAAGTAATCAGGTAATTATTCTAAGGCCTAAAATCTTAAAATCAAAAGTAGGTCAGGTTGGTGTATGACTTCACTTCAATCTGTGTATTTGTTGTGAACTCACTGCCTGTACACTCTTTAGTCACAAATGTATTCTTTCTGCTCAGCCTGCTCTGCTGTCACAACACTTTCAATAAAAGCACCATAAAACATCAAAAGCATTCTGTTGTGGACATTAAAGGAGAGTAATTTCTTTAGGAAATACATTCTCTGTTGTGTCTTCTTACTTATATAATCGGTCTAAAGCACTATACCAAGGTATTTATAGTTTGAAACTGATTGAATTGGCTCCCCATTAATTAATGTAGGATATGAACTTATGTGGACTTTACAAGCATCACCAACTGAGCAACCAGTTAAAAGAGAAAAAAAAACATTCCACAAATATCAGCCCCACATATTTCTTTATATACATATATTTTTATATTCTCTCTCTCTCTCTCTCTCTCTCTCTCTCTCTCTCATGTATGTGTGTGCACGGGGACACTGAGTGTTAGGTCTTCCCCTGCTCTCGCTACGCTGCAAAGAGTAGCGTAGCATACTTCCGCATTCCGATCTCCGCCTCCATTCAAAAACTCTCCGGACTAATCCATTCATGAATTCTCGTTTTGTTTACCTGTGTTTTCCCATGTGCTCATGTTTTCATTCACGTCATGTCTCCGCCTCCTTAATTCTTATTGGTTCATGTTCGTCTCATTCATGCTGTGTAATTAGGAGTTTCAGGTGTCTGTGATTTTCTGTGTGTTTAAATGCCCCGCTCCGTGTCCACTTCGGCGCGGAGTATTAGATTAGATTTAGTTTAAACTTAACCTGGATATAGACGTAGCTCTTAGTCCATGGTTCCCAAACCACCTCCTCGCCAGTCTTTTGTTTCCTTAGCTCTTTGTCCGTGATTCCCAGACCACCTCCCAGCCTCGCGTATTTATCCCGTAGCTCGTTCTTCGTGATTCCCAGACCACCTCCCAGCCTCGTGTGTCTTTCCCTGTGTTTTCTGGATTTACTACCTTTTGTGGATTACTGTGTTTTTTTTGGATTAACACCTTTTTGGATTACTGCCTCTTCGGCTAAGCACATTATCATTTTGGATTACTGTTACCTTTTTTGTTCATGGATCTATGTTTGATGGTGTTTTGTGTGTCCCTTTATTTTTAAACTTCCTATTCCTAATAAAGTGACGTTTCCCCTGCGCTTGCATCCTGACTCCCTCGTCCTACTACACACCACGTGTCGTAACATTGAGTTTATATGTCGCATGTTTAAGTCTGTATCTTTTACAAATGTATAGAAGATTTTCTTTGATCAAACTATGATTTAAATACGATTATTATGTAACCCATCAGGTCCAATCAAAAGTTAATATAATCAGAGTGATAAGAAATGTTTAATCCATCAAAGGCTTAATAGTGATTGTGAAATGTACTTGAGTCATGAAGAGAGAGAGACTTAATATTAAATCAACATTTAAACATGATTATGTCATAATAGTATATAGAATATTTTATTAATCAGAAAATAATAAGAGAATATTCATGGGGGTGAAACTAGGACTAGACTCAGAAGTTTTTATTTTTGCGGAAGATGATTTTCCACGACAGCCTTAGCCTTGCCTAGTTTATGCTGTTTGCCCACCACAAATCAAACAGATCTAAAATAAGGTGAATATTATTGAGAATGTATCTTCCCGGCATGAAGCCAGATTGAGATAAGAAAGGTTGAAAGATTTTTCTGACATGTTTCTGAAATGTGTTGTGATATGGCCTTGCTGTTAGGTTCCCGCTCCCTCGCTCTCGCCGCGAAGCTAGCGAGTGGCATACTTCCACATTCCACTGAGTGCCTTCCAGCGCTATTCATAAAAATCCTCTGGACTGTCATTCATAAAGACTCTCGTGTTGTTTACCTCTGCCATGTGCGTATGTTTTCATTCACGTCATGTCTCCGCCTCCTGTGTTTCCCCATGTGCTCATGTTTTGGTCTGTGTCATGTCTCCGCCTCCTTAACTCTTATTGGTTCATGTTCGGCTCATTCATTCTGTGTATTATGAGTTTCAGGTGTCATTGATTGTGCATGTGATTTCTATGTGTTTAAATACGCCGCTCCGTTTCCGCTTTGGCGCGGAGTATTAGATGAGTTTAATCTTGCCTTAGTTTAGATTGAACTTAGATATTTGCCGTAGCCATTTGTTCATGGTTTCCAAACCACTTCCTTGCATGAGCGTTTTCTCGTAGCCCGTTCTTCGTGGTTCCCAGACCACCTCCTAGCCTCGCGTGTTTTTTCCCTGTGGTTTTTGGATAACTGCCTTTTGGATTACTGTGTCTTTGTTGGATTACTACCTTTTTGGTTTACTGCCTCTTTGGCTAAGTATACCCTATCATTTTGGATTATTGTTACCTTTTTGTTCATGGATTAAGTTTGATGGTGTTTTGTGTGTTCCTTTAATTTTGAACTTCCTGTGCCTAATAAACAGACCACTTTCCCCTGCGAGTGCATCCTGCTGCTCTCCCACACCACGTGCCGTAACACTTGCATGAATCATGTTACCTTCTAGATATCTAGATGTGAAAAAATCAGTACCGTTTCATCTAGCTGCTTGATTTCCTCATTCCTCCTGCTGTAATTACTGAATTTTCCTCATGGCTTCGTTATTCAATCACAGTCAGGAAAAAGGAATTTGCTAATTACATGAGTAAAGTTACTAAAATTGCTTTACAGGCTTTTTATCTGTCTTTCTTTTTCTTCTATACATTTATACGGTATTATATTGTGTGTATATATGTAATTTATTAAAAAGAAAAAACCTCATTTTCATCGGCAAGTCGTAAGCTAATTTCTGAGCTCAGGGTGACATTAGAAAGTTGTTTATTTTTAAAATAAAAGTATTATGCGTCTGTCAAGATATGCAAAAATAACACCTTTACATACTGTTATTTTTATTTATTTTTTACCACAATGTTCTTTATAGATAGGTTTAACACCTTCAATATGAAAAAAACAAATTATTAAATTATTATTAGATTATTTACATTTAAAAAAGGATAGCCTGACCTTGTTTATTTATTTATTTATTTTTTAAAGAAAAGAGGATAGACTGATATAAATTGTCATATTTATAGAATATAAACTATCATGTTTTTTGAATTATAAAATAAATATATCTAATAATCTTCAACTTCAGTACAAACTTTCTGTGAATGGATATCATCAGCATGATTAGGCTAATTAGGTATGAACTGATTAGATCTAGTAGATTAGTGTCCCTGTATTTCTGTAAATGCTATTCAGGAAATAATTTAATCAGATAATCATAACTGTATATAAAGGTAAGATACGGGACAATCACATATTAGAAGAGACGAGTTGCATCACTGGTTGTAGATCACCTGCAACACCCTTACTTTTCACACACACAGTTTTTATATAGTTTCACAATAGCTATAAGCTATTGTGCTCCAAAATAACGGCAAAATTTGCATTTAGAAGATATACGCATTCGAAACGTACAGTATCTCTCTCTCTCTACCACCGATACGGATCAACAATTCTGATGACATCATCCTGCACTTCAGCTTCTCATCAGATTTTCTGTCCAGTCAAATGCTCTCTAGAATCTGAAGTGTCCCGCCCCCAACATTATAAACATCCCCTTGCCGAAGTTGCAGTTGTTGAGCGATTGGCTATTTAAAATTGGGGAGGAGCCACTCTATATGACCTGCCCTGACTTCCTGTTTCAGTTGAAATTACATCAACACTTTGAAGTAGAGATAAAGCGAGGGCTAAATCCCGCTGCACCTCTATCAGCACGGCATTGCGACTAATGTAGGAAAGTGTTAGCCAAAGTGAAATATGTTTAAGCTGAAAACGTTAGAATTTCATTACAGAATAGATATAGGATGCCGTCGAAGATCCCATGCTAATTATAAAGATTAATATGCAAATCGTTCAGGGCATTTGTTTTTTTTTTTTTCCCCCGAACAAGATGTCTTCCTCAGTTCAGCCATCCTTCAATCCACCATTCCAGCCTTTTCCCTAGAAAGAAAACGTTTTTAATGCCACAGTTGAATTTGTTAAGTAGAAAGTTTAAATTGTTTCTGAAAAAAAAAAAAAAAACCCAAACAAGACATTGTTGCTTACCATAGGCACATGATCCTGTCTTGAGTCCACTCCATTTTGGGATCAGCGCAGATGAATCGCCCATCCTTGGTCTGAAAACTGCAGTAAAATACAGAAATCATCATTTTGCATAAAAATAATAATAATTACAGCAGCACGCTGTACAATGTGCGTCGAGACTCACATTATAGCTCTGATGTCACAGTTTCTGGTGATTTCCTGGATGAAGTAGCCTTGCAGCCGCCCG
>CM042539.1:5316254-5353754 GCA_023630585.1 Cranoglanis bouderius
CTATGGCGCTTCATGGTAACCATGACACTAACACATGGTTAGCATCTATGGTACGACCACAGATTTATGATGGTACTTCACGGTAAACATGGTAACTATGGTACTACCACAGTGTTATTATGGTAACCAGTAACTATACAGGTGCACCTCAAAAAATTTTAATATTGTGGAAAAGTAATTTTTTCCCCGTAATTTAATTCAAAAAGTGAAACTTTCATATATTCTAGATTCTTTACACATAAAGTGAAATATTTCAAGCCTTTTTTGTTTTAATCTTGATGATTACGGCTTACAGCTCATGGACATCAAAAATCCAGTATCTCAAAATATTAGAATAAAGAATTTATAATACAGAAATGTCGACCTTCTGAAAAGTATGTTAATTTATGCACTTAATACTTGGGCGGGGCTCCTTTTGCACGAATTACTGCATCAGTGCCGTGTGGCATGGAGGCAATCAGCCTGTGACGCTGCTGAGGTGTTATGGAAGCCCAGGTTGCTTTGATAGCGGCCTTCAGCTCGTCTGTATCGTTGGGTCTGGTGTCTCTCATCTTCCTCTTGACAAAATTCAGGTCAGGCGAGTCGGCTGGCCGATCAAGCAAACCAGTTACTAGTAGTTTTGACACTGTGGGCAGGTGCCAAGTCCTGCTGGAAAAGGAAATCAGCATCTCCATAAAGCTTGTCAGCAGATGGAAGCATGAAGTGCTCTAAAATCTCCTGGTAGACGCTGCATTGACTCTCGACTTGAGAAAACACAGTGGACCAACACCAGCAGATGACATGGCACCCCAAATCATCACCGACTGTGGAAACTTCACACTGGACTTCAAGCAACTTGGATTCTGTGCCTCTCCACTCTTCCTCCAGACTCTGGGACTTTGATTTCCAAATGAAATGCAGAATTTACTTTCATCTGAAAAGAGATGCTTTTGACGTTGTCTCTGGTTCAGGAGTGGCTTGACACTAGGAATGCAACACTTGTAACCCATTTCCTGGACACATCTGTGTGTGGTGGCTCTTGATGCACTGACTCCAGCCTCAGTCCACTCCTTGTGAAGCTCCCCCAAGTTCTTGAAATGGCTTTGCTTGACGATCCTCTCAAGGCTGCAGTCATCCCTTGTTGCTTGTGTACCTTTTCCTACCGCACTTTTCCCTTCCAGTCAACTTTCCATGAATATTATTCCATGAATATTGTGGTTGTGTACTGAACCAGACTGAAAGATTAAAGGCTCAGGAAACCTTTGCCAGTGTTTTGAGTTAATTAGCTGATTAGAGTCTTCTCTGGTCGACATTTCTGTATTATAAATTCTTTATTCTAATATTTTTGAGATACTGGATTTTTGATGTCCATGAGCTGTAAGCCGTAATCATCAAGATTAAAACAAAAAAAGGCTTGAAATATTTCACTTTATGTGTAAAGAATCTAGAATATATGAAAGGTCCACTTTTTGAATTAAATTACGGAAAAAATGAACTTTTCTTTAGATGCACCTGCAGTACTACCATTCTTTTAATGTGGTACTTCATGGTAACTATGGTAACTATGGCACTACCATAGTTTTACTATGGTACTCTGTATCCATGGCAACTATGACACTACAGTGGTTTTACTATGGTACTATGTGGATGGTAACCATGGTAACTATGGCACTGCTATGATTATACTGTGGTACTTGGTATCTATGGTAACTATTTTATACTATGGCACTTCACGGTAACCATGGTAACTATGGAACTACCATGGTTTTACTATGGTGTTTACCACTGTAGTACCATGGTTTTACTGTTGCATTTCATGGTAACCATGGTAACTATGGTAATACTACAGTTTTACAATAGGCTTTGGTATTCATGGCAATTATGGAACTACCATGGTTTTACTCTGGTGCTTCTTGGTAACTACTGTAATGCTATGGTTTTAGTATGGTACTGTGCTGATATGGTTTTACTACAGTACTTTATGGTAACCATGGTAACCATAACACTACCATGGAGCTACTATGGTATGTCATGGTAACCATGGGAACTGTGATACTTCATTAAAACTGTCATGGTCATAGTTTTTTTTAATTAGAAAATCATTCAGTGTAGCGTTGAAACTCACATTATAGCTCTGATGTCACAGTTTCCGATGATTTCCTGGATGGAGTAGCCTTTCAGCTGGCCACAGCGAATAGGCCTCGGGGTGTAGGAAAAGCAGCATCGTGCTACGAGACCAAACAAGACCAGACAAGATTTTTGTGATTAATGATGTTATTAGATTGCATTAGATTAGATTAAAGTTTATTGTCATTGTGCAGAGTACAAGTACAGAGCCAATGAAATGCAGTTAGCATCTAACCAGAAGTGCAAATAGCATACATATACATAAAACATTATGTTCTATAAAAAGTGCAAGGTATGAGGTAGAGAAAGTAGAGACAAGCTCAATGCAAATGACAAGGTGTGCAAATATAGAAGGTGCATTGTACAGAGAAATGAGGTATATACGGTATGTCCGGGGACCATCAGGTAACTGTACAGATGGCATCATGTAGTAATTACTCAGAAATGTGCAAAGAGGTACGGTTGAGAATGAGGTGTACTAACCCTAGTACCACAGTAGTGCAAATGACAAGAGACAAATGGTATTTAAGAGTGCAAACAGCATTAATATTGTACAGTACAGGTTTTCTTTTAAACATGAGTCAGAGTGGGGGTGTACAGTACAGGTGAGGTCATAATGGTCGTGTACACTTCAGCGCCTGAGTTCAGAGTTCAGAAGGCCGACAGCTGATGGGAAGAAACTGTTCCTGAGTCTGCTAGATCTTTTAGATATATTAGATCATTATAATCAGATATACTAGATGTGATATCGCATGTCTTCCTGTACCCTTCATGCAGATTTAACAAATCATATCTCACTCGAATGAATAAAAAAAAAAAAAAGATTATGGTATTGTATTTTTTCTAATCTCACCTGTTTCTGTGTCCATGATGAAGGCACTGAGGATGAGGATGAACAGAAATGTCCTAGTGGAAATCTTAATCATAGTGATGATATTATATCCGTCTTTTCCTTTCTCTCTCTCTCTCTTTTTCTCTTTCTTGCAGGTGAACAGTGTGCGTGTGTGTCTCTCACAGAGCGCCTCTTTTTTAAACCATATCTAGTGGGACTTTCCCACATGGACATTGTGGGTGTTTTTTTTTTTTGCTTTTTGTTTTGCAATCATCTGCTTGATTAATCTTTCCGCATTCCTCCTCCTGTAAACACGCCTCTCTGGCAACCTGACCATGACCTCAATTCAACTTTCTAATGTTGTGCATACTGTATATACACTGATCAGCCATAACATTAAAACCACTGACAGGTGAAGTGAATAACATTGATTATTATTACATTGATTACATTGGCACCTGTCGAGGGGGTGGGATATATTAGGCAGCAAGTGAACAGTCAGTTCTCGAAGTTGATGTGTTGGAAGCAGGAAAAATGGGCAAGTGTAAGGACCTGAGCGACTTTGAAAAGGGCCAAATTGTGATGGTTAGACGACTGGGTCAGAGCATCTCCAAAGGTCTTGTGGGGTGTTACCGGTATGCAGTGGTTAGTACCTACCAAAAGTGGTCCAAGGATGGACAACCGGTGACCCGGAGACAGGGTCATGGGCTCCCAAGGCTCACTGATGCACATGGGGAGCAAAGGCTGGTCCGATCCCACAGAAGAGCTCCTGTAGCACAAACTGCTGATAAAGTTCATGCTGGCTCTGATAGAAAGGAGTCAGAACACACAGAGCATCACAGCTTGCTGCGTATGGAGCTGCATAGCTGCAGACCGGTCAGAGAGCCCATGCTGACCCCTGTCCACCACCGAAAGCTACTACAATGGGCACGTGAGCATCAGAACTGGACCATGGAGCAATGGAAGAAGGTGGCCTGGTCTGATGAATCAGATTTTCTTTTACATCATGTGGACGGCCAGGTGCGTGTAGGTCTCTTACCTGGGGAAGAGATGGCACCAGGATGCACTATGGGAAGAAGTCGAGCTGGTGGAGGAAGTGTGATGCTCTGGGCAATGTTCTGCTGGGAAACCTTGAGTTCTGGCATTAATGTGGATGTACCATGACACGTACCACCTACCTAAACATTGTTGCAGACCAAGTACACCCCTTCATGGCAACGGTGTTCCCTAATGGCAGTGGCCTCTTTCAGCAGGATAATGCACCCTGACACACTGCAAAAATTGTTCAGGAATGGTTTGAGGAACATGACAAAGAGTTCATGGTGTTGACTCCGCCTCCAAATTCCCCAGATCTCAATCCGATCGAGCATCTGTGGTATGTGCTGGACAAACAAGTCCGATCCATGGAGGCCCCAGCTCGCAACTTACAGGACTTAAAGGATCTGCTGCTAATGTCTTGGTGCCAGATACCACAGCACACCTTCAAAGGTCTTGTGGAGTCCATGTGTCGATGGGTCAGAGCTGAGTTGGTGGCACTACACAATATTAGGCAGGTGGTTTTAATGTTATGACTGATCTGTGTATATGCACAACATCAGAGAGTACTTCCTTGTATGCTTAGCACGCAAGGTTCATTGTCATCTGTCAACATGACTAATTAGTTCTTTCTGTTTATTTTGGCACTTTCTGAACACTCTAACGTCGGTTACACTTTCTTTCAACACCTTCAGGCTGGCTTCATAAAGGTGAAAAACATAATACTAATACATAATATTATTTAATTATTTGCACATATATCGTACTTCCAGCCTGAGGCTGACTTTAAATATAATGTCTGAATATCTTTAAACTCCTCTGTCCTTCATGCAGATATAACAAATGTTATATAATTCATTTTAATTGCTATATATTGATTTGTTCAGCATGAGGAGAAACAGCTGTTCATTCTTCATTCTGCACCATGGAACAAATCAGATTTTCAGTAAATGTGACTTTGTCTTATACAGTACAGGTGCATCTCAATAAATTAGAATGTCTTGGAAAAGTTCATTTATTTCAGTAATTCAACTCAGAATGAGGTGGTATGGAAGCCCAGGTTTCTTTGACAGTGGCCTTCAGCTCATCTGCATTTTTTGGTCTCTTGTTTCTCATTTTCCTCTTGACAATACCCCATAGATTCTCTATGGGGTTCAGGTCTGGTGAGTTTGCTGGCCAGTCAAGCACACTAACACCATGGTCATTTAACCAACTTTTTGTGCTTTTGGCAGTGTGGGCAGGTGCCAAATCCTGCTGGAAAATGAAATCAGCATCTTCAAAAAGCTGGTCAGCAGAAGGAAGCATGAAGTGCTCCAAAATTTCTTGGTAAACGGGTGCAGTGACTTTGGTTTTCAAAAAACACAATGGACCAACACCAGCAGATGACATTGCACCCCAAATCATCACAGACTGTGGAAACTTAACACTAGACTTCAAGCAACTTGGGCTATGAGCTTCTCCACCCTTCCTCCAGACTCTAGGACCTTGGTTTCCAAATGAAATACAAAACTTGCTCTCATCTGAAAAGAGGACTTTGGACCACTGGGCAACAGTCCAGTTCTTCCTCTCCTTAGCCCAGATAAGACGCCTCTGACGTTGTCTGTGGTTCAGGAGTGGCTTAACAAGAGGAATACGACAACTGTAGCCAAATTCCTTGGCACGTCTGTGTGTGGTGGCTCTTGATGCCTTGACCCCAGCCTCAGTCCATTCCTTGTGAAGTTCACTCAAATTCTTGAATGGATTTTGCTTGACAATCCTCATAAGGCTGCGGTTCTCTCGGTTGGTTGTGCATCTTTTTCTTCCACACTTTTTCCTTCCACTCAACTTTCTGTTAACATGTTTGGATACAGCACTCTGTGAACAGCCAGCTTCTTTGGCAATGAATGTTTGTGGCTTACCTAGTGAACCAAACTGAGAGACCATTTTGAAGGCTCAGGAAACCTTTGCAGGTGTTTTGAGTTGATTGGCTGATTGGCATGTCACCATATTCTAATTTGTTGAGATAGTGAATTGGTGGGTTTTTGTTAAATGTGAGCCAAAATCATCACAATTAAAAGAACCAAAGACTTAAACTACTTCAGTCTGTGTGCATTGAATTTATTTAATACACGAGTTTCACAATTTGAGTTGAATTACTGAAATAAATGAACTTTTCCACGACATTCTAATTTATTGAGATGCACCTGTATATAACTAAGTGTTATTTATTTATGTATTTATTAATGAAGTTTAAATGTAGAAGAAGTTTCCCAAAATCCCAACTATAGCGTCAAATCATAAAACATCAAGCAGTTATTTTGTTTGACGGTGAAGGTAAAAATATTTCAATGTTATGAAAAAATTCTGGATGTTTTCCAGGTAGTCATTATATACAGTATACACAATTATAAATCTATGTTTATGCAAATATTTGAAATACTTAGAATGTTTATAGGCACAATAAGCCTAATTTATAATCAATAAGTCTAACTGATTCATAATTAAGTGTAAATTATTTTTTTTTTTTTCATTTCATCTTTTTAAAATGCATCTCAAAGTGCTTTACAGTGTGACGTAAAAACTGAAATAGAGTAATAAATGGTAGACAAAAATAAAATGATCTCACTCATATTTAAAACATATTACAGGGAGCTAAATATCCTACAGCACATGACCCGAGGTTATTATGGGTTGTTTTGCTAACTTGCATCATGACCGTTCCATGGAAATTGGCTTGTTATTTTCCACGTCCGCAAGGTTAATGTTTGAGGTAAACACTGAAAAATGTTGCATAAGGCCATAGAGTGGCTTTAATGGAGCTAAAAATAAAGGAGCTAAAAACAGAATTTGTTTTTTGCACATTTAAATAGCTGATGTGAGGTTAAAGTGTACCTTATGATATAATTACCTCTCTTGACCAGATCAACACAGTGGCACAAACACACACAGTAAACATAATACCACTCTAATCAGGTTTATTCATGTTACAGGAAGTCCAGTGTGGAAAGTAACTCACTACACCAGGATATTCTCTCTGTTTTATCTAATAAAGCATAAAGAATTAACATACCTGTTTTTAGAAATGATGCGATTTCATCATTTTCCCCCGTCACAGTTTATCTAATGTTTATCAAAACAGGGTAGTGTGATGAAACCGAGTTACTGTTGATTATTTTTATCATAACAGCACAGCATCCTCTTATACCACAGCAATTTGTCAATGTTTTTTTAAGATGACATACATACTGTATAGTTATATTTAATAATGCTGGGGACACAAGTCAGTTCCTGCTCTCACTTACGTTATAGCAGGTATAAACAGTCGGTCCCTCACCAGCCCCTCTTTACTCTCTCTCGAAGTTAATAAGACAAAAAAACGCAAAGAAGCGTAAACTCCTCTGTCCTGAAGATGTCGGAAAAAGTAACAACTTTAACTCTGACTGTTATGAAAGCTCTGACACTGGAGACTCCTTACTGTATATAAATGTTAAATAAACATCTCCTCACAGAAACCCTCTCTGCATCGATGATTAAATAAGAATATGGGATTTTCCCCCAATCTGTTCAGCTGGCTAAGAACCCTTAATTATACAATGAACCCTTAAAGAACCCCCTTTTTTCAAAGTTGAATTGTTTTACATTGTTGAGTCGAGTGACTCGAGTCCACAGACCTGCTAATTCCATACAAACAGACTCGGATAAACCGGAGTGTTGGAGGGAGCTTCTTCTTTGCTTTCTTCTTGGCATGATGTAGACACACACCTGAGTGCTCCAGAACACCAAACTGCCAAAAGTTCTGCTTTTATCGAGGCAACTTGACTCTAGGGGAAACTATTTTTGCAGCAAAGTGCCATGTCATAACCACATCAAAACAAACTTTTGGTATTAATCAAAGCAAATACAAAGACATAACAGTATATATAATACAAATATAAAATCGCAAGATGAATAAGATATGATCACCAACTTTATACAAATAAATTATCTGTCATCAGAGCACATAGATTTCAGTAACCCAGTGGCCACAGCCACAAAGGAGTCTTTAATTGTTTTATTCCTACATCTTGGTACTCTCGAAGACAACATCTGAACCTCAGATGCATAAGGGATGATCCAAAGTACAAAGAATGGCTTGGGCCTTCCTCAGAACATGCATATAAAATATGTCAGTAGCACAGGTCTGTTGCTGCTCCAATAATTTTTTCCCAGCCACCTTTACAAGGCTGGATAATCTATTTTTGCTTGACCAGGTAAGAGTTCCATACCGTGCCACCGTAGAAAAAAAGAAAATACTGATTCAGTAAAACAAGTGGAACAATCCTTAAATGTGTTTAACGTCCTTAAAAACAATCTTTGTTGAACCTTTTTACAAACAGTGGATTCAGAACTCAATTTGCTGTCAATCACCACTCCGAGATACTTCTAACTGTCAACCAAATCCGATGTCCGAGCCTTTTATTGTGGTCATCAAAGGGCTAGGTTGTGAAATCAATCACCATGTACTTTGTTTTTGTAACATTTAACCGAAGAAAGGATTGACTACACCATGACACAAAACCATCCACCATTGGGCCAAGCCCCAGTTCCTGATCCTGGAGAAGACGTACAATCATCAGCAAACGTAATAACGTGTCTATTCTCATACTTGCTCTGACAATCATTGACATATCAGTCCATACAGGATTTTTTATGATTGTTGCGACCAAAAATGCATGATTTTGCGCCTTTTTCAAAATTTGTGATGCAACTTGTGGAGTTTTTTTGTGCTTTTTTGAGGAAATCTACTAGAATTGGAGAAATCGCAATCGCACGAAATAGTTTTGCGTGGTCTTTCGCATTGATGTTTGCTGGTAAATGAAACCTTTTAACTGTACTCATGTTCGACGCACGTGAATTGTAGAGGGCTTTGGCTGAATGCGCATTGTGATGACGTCACATGACGTGTCTTGGCCCAAATCTGTGGTAATTTTGAAAAATGGCAAGCGTCTCTGAATATTGTGGAGTTTGCTTGATTTTGTGTTCATTTCTGCGATCGCAAAATCGCAAAATCCTGGAGGGACGTGTTTATATAATGAAAAGAGGTGAACCCATCAAAGAATATGAATGTTTTTGAATATGCATACACCACACATAGAGACCATTCTGTTAAAAAATCTAATATCCACCCAGAGATATTCAAGTCCAAATTACAAAGAGAAATAAGTTTCTCTATCAACAAATAAGCAGAAGAAAAATCTATAAATAATAATTTTGCATGGGTCTTAGGAGTCTTGAGGTGTTTAAACAAACAGTTTAACAAGAAAAGAGTAGCATCCTTAACAGCCCTATACCTGCTCTATAGGCGAACTGTAGAGGGTCAAAACTATCCTTAGTCTGCAGTAACATTTCTCCCTTAACTACTTTTTCAAAACACTTCATATCTAGTGAAGTTAAAGCCGCTTGCCTGAAATCATTCAATTCCTTTGGAGCACCAGTCTTAGCCACAGGAACTATAATGGATGGTTCCTGGAACTCTTTGCAATCTATGGGAGTGAAAAAAGATATACTGAAATATCTCACTCAGCTGATCAGCACACGTATGTTTTTCACGTTTCACAGGCTTTTTTTCACTTTAACATGTCGAAAGAGACTTTTAACCTTTTGCACATCAATATTAATAGATTGATTAGATTCTGTCCTTTTTAAAAGGACTTATTTAAACTGATTTAAAAGCAATATTATCAAAACTTAAATAAAAGGCATTCAATTCACCAGCAAATTGTTTATCTGAAGTAAAACTATCCAATCTGATATCCCTACCACAACTATCCTATCAACCTGCCATATCTTTCATTCATTGCCAGGCCAATCTTAAATTATTGCCACATAACTGTGTCTCAATTCTATCCTTACATCTTAACCTGTTCTTACTCATGTCTAATGTCACCGCCTTTTTAATTTCCCTAACTGCGTTCAGATGTCCCTGCTTGAAAGCCACTTGTTTTCTATCCAGAGGATCTTCTGTATTGTTTGAAATCCATGACTTTGTTATTTGGGAAATC
This sequence comes from Cranoglanis bouderius, assembly GCA_023630585.1. Lineage (NCBI taxonomy): Eukaryota > Metazoa > Chordata > Actinopteri > Siluriformes > Cranoglanididae > Cranoglanis > Cranoglanis bouderius. The sequence goes on from CM042539.1 coordinate 5,326,248, forward strand.
TTTAACCGCTTTGTAAGGAATGCTCATCTCAGTACAAAAGGACACATAGTCACACAAGACCTCTGTAAGTTCATCAATGATTTCCAAAGCAGCTTGAAAAACAGTCCAATCTGTCCAACGCTGTAGGGCCAAGGAGCTTTCCTCTGACCAAAACCTGCACCATCCTTTCCTGCATCTTCTCCTTTGGTAACACTGACTTATAAACAGCCACATTATGGTCCGAAAAACCTGTTGGAGGGCCAGCAACAGATTTCATCGCCCCCTTAATAGAACCATAGCAGAATTCCACAGATAGAAATCACACCATGACTTCAAGTTACAGTTATTAAAATCGCCAAGGACAAAATTACCAATTATATTATTTGCCTTTGGGTGAATGTATACAACCGTAATGAATATCTGAGGGAATTCCTGTGGTAAATAGAAATGTATTAATGACAGAGAAAGCAGTTCAGTGTCTGGATGACACTGTGATATTTGATTGATGTACAAACAAACTACCACACCTTGATTTTCCCTCATTACCTTCCTGTCACGGTAGAAATCATTAGGAACCATCAATCACCAGAGAGGAGTCCAGGAGTCACTCCTGTGGAGTGAGCCATGTTTCTGTCAATGCCAGTATACAAGCGTTCTTGTAATCATGAAGATGGAAGATTTTTGGCTGCAATTCATCAACCTTTTTTTTTAGTGACTGCTCGTTTGTCAGAGTAATTGTTAGAAGCAGTATGTGATTTTTCTGTTATAACTTCTTCACACGCTCACAGATTTCCCCGCTTTCTCCTGTGCAGCTCCTTCCTCAAAGGCCTTTCCTCACTGTCCTGGTTTCGAGTCTGTAATCCGTAACAGCTGGAACTGACATACAATCCGAGGAATCATCCACCTGAATGTCCAGATTACGGTCACTCCATTTTATTCCAAATAGGAACTCTCGTGAATATCGGAAACTTTTCATTTCATCATTAAATGGATGACACATAACTACGCTGGTGAGAATCACGCAAATAACCAAATAAAACACATCCACTGTATCTGATCGCATGCCAAAACCGGTAGTCACACTTCTTGATGATGAACTCATTTTGTGCATTTCATTACTAACACCTGGCTGCTAATTACTCTTTTAATGATTGTGGAAGTAGGAAGGGTGTACTTATTTTTTCCCCACCTGGTTTCTGAATGTTGGTTTACTTTTTTGGGGGAAAAAATGACATATATATATATATATATATATTAATAGAACTCGGTGAGGACCACGCAATTGTTATTTAGGCCCTGGTAAACAAAAACATAGAATTAAAGGAGGGTGCACCTTCTTTTTCTCATGACTGTAAGATGTTGAAATGTAGGTCAAAGTTTCAAAATGCATTTTCCCCCCTTTCACTTTGTACAAAAAATAATCTGAAGATCAGTCTTGTAATAAATGCTGAAGTTTGGGTCGCTGCCTCTTTTCTATCCTTTAAAGTTAATGACTGATTGTGATTAGTCGATCTTCTGGCTTTGTTCTTCACCTTGCAGTCTGGATTTCATCATGGTTGTCCCATGCTAAGTCCGTCTCCATTATGGACCACTATAATGTTCAAAGAGACCGTCCCTGCCTTTCAGTGTAAATCATTACCAGAATGATCTGTGCGCTATTCTCATAAAGCCTTTTATCAGACTTTATACAGTCCATAATCAAGCAGAAGTGTAACTGTGTGTGGGAAAATAAAGCTCAGTATACAGCATTAGAGTCTGTGTGAGTGAAAGCTTTATCAGTTGATACATATATAAATGTGGAGGAACTGGTAACTCATCATACTTTTCATTACCATTTCTATTTGCATTTATGTTCTGCAAAGAAGGGAAATGCAAATGCATCTGCCGTCATTCAGAAATTGTTTTTGTTTTTGTTTTAAGCTTAAAGCTAAATCCGTCCTGATCTCGCTGCGTGTGAAATGAGGTACACCTCACTTTCACTCATAACATATATAGAATATGGGAGGATCCAAGTTTAAGCCGTCATTGCATGCTGGAAAATACAACGAAAAAATGCAAATTTAGGAGAAAAATGGAAAAAAATTATAGTACAGTGTAAAGAAGATGATTCTTTAGATTTGCCAGTTTCAAATTTCATGTTATTTTATTTTAGTTTGTTATTTCTTTTTAAAACATTCTATATAACTTTAGTAAACTTCTTGGATGTTTGAACCTAAATGTTAAAATGTAGGTCATAGTTATGAAATACATTTTTCTCGATGAGATTCAGCATCTGCTAACATGGTATACCAATAACACCCTGACCTTAACACCCAGAAAACCAAAGAACTGACTGTGGACTAGCAGAAGTCCTTGAGGAGCCACAACCACACCCCTATATTTATTAATGGGACTGAGCTAAAGTGGGTCTCTCTGACCTTTCCTGGAATCTCAACACTTTCTCTCTCCTCAAAAAGGTGCAACAGCGCCTGTACTTTCTGAGGAGACTGATGAAAGCTCAACTTGCTCCTGAGATCATGGTGAACTTCTGTTGTTGTACCATTGAAAACATCCTTACAAACTGCATCACAGTATGGTACAACATTATGGAAACAGTGGTTTATTCGCAAATGTTTTATACGTTACTCCAATTTTTAGCATAAGTTAAATTCACAACTTAAATGGAAACATAGCAAGTGTCTCTGTACTCATACTCTGACAATGATGATTAAGTTGAACTTAACCTAACCTTTTCCTCACTTCGATTTTTCCGGTTCATCATCTTCCAGTAAGATGTAGATTATGTGTAAAAAAAAAAAAAAAAAAAAAAAAAATCTTATTTAATCTTTACATCAGTCTCAAGACAAATATTCACACTTGTTTCCTCCTGCTGTTCCCCCTGAATGTTGCCCCTAGCTGTGACTGCGTGTGAATGTGTGTGTGTGTGTGTGTGTGTGTGTGTGTGTGTGTGTGTGTGTGTGATGTTCTGTGCTGTACTGGTGTCCCATCCAGAGTGAATTCCTGCCTCATACCCAGTGTTCCCATGACAGACTACAGGTGATAGGACAGGTAAGACAGGTTGAGAATGGAAAGTGACGTGAAAGAGCCAAAAAACTGTCTGTGAAGATTATTTCTTTATGACTTCCTTATTCCTGTTAATTATTTGCAGACAGTTTTTTTTGGCTCTTTTACAACACTTTCCTCAACATGTCCTGTTCCTTCAAATGTTTTGTAAACATCACGTCTTGAAAATGCAGTTTTGTAAGCCGGCATTAAACTGGTTGACAAAATTGTGAAATTCATCCTGCCAGAGTATGTTAGCTTTAAGGGCACATCTATACTCCAATACCTCTTTTTTTATTTTACTTTTTTGCTAAAGCTCCTGCATCGGCCAAGTGGTATTTTAATAACACCACTCTGGTGTGTTAGTTTAGAAATGTATCTTAGAAGTGGAACGAGTCTCGAGGAGGTGTAATGGGGAAACACACCTGTGTTTGTGTATCTTACTGCACATTAATAACTCAAACACATGATTTCAAACACATAAAAACAAAACGTTCAAAGAAATTTCTTTAGCTTTATGTTAGAGGAGGGCTAATACTTTTGCACATATAAGCTAATTCTCTTTTATCTCTTTCGTTTTCAGGTTGTTTGAGAAGGATTAAGATGGAAAACACGGCTTTATTAAAGTTATTGTATTATATTTAATTTTAAATGGGTTAAATTTATTTTTTGCCATTAATCTACACACAGTAATTTGTAATGACAAAGTGAAAACATATTTTTTGAAAATTTTCCAAAATTTCCCAAAAAACTGAAATCTCCCATTTTAAATGCGTATTGAGCCCCTAGCTAAAACACTCCAAACTGAGCTCTCGTTTGCTCTGATTATCTGGAGATGTGTCTAGAACATGACTAGAGTCTACCTTTGGCAAGTTCAATGGATTGGACGTGATTTAGAAAAAGCACACGCCTGTGTGTTTAAGGTCCCATAATTCACAGTGTATCAGACCAAAAACCAAGCCATGAAGTCCAAGAAACTTTCCAGATACCTCCTCAATCAACCTGTGTTGAGACATATAGTTGCAATCAAAATTATTCAACCCCCTGAATAGAATCCCTCACAACAGCACAAATATGCAAAACAGGTGTTGTCTCAAGCACATTTGATGCAACTAATCAAGGACTTCATTGAAGTATGAGGAAATCCTAGGAGAAAATGTCATGCCGTCTGTGAGGAAGCTGAAGCTTGGGCATCATTGGACCTTACAACAGGACAATGATCCCAAGCATACCTCAAATTCCACCAAGGCTTGTTTGCAAAAGAAGTCCTGGAAGAATCTACAGGGCCATCACAGTCACCTGACTTGAACCCCATAGAAAATCTCTGGTGGGATTTGAAGAAGGCGGTTGCAGCACACAAACCCAAGAATATTACTGAACTGGAGGCCATTGCTCATGAGGAATGGGCTAATATTCCTCAGGAATGTGCCAGAAGCTGGTGTCTGGCTATGCATCTCGTTTGCAGCAGGTCATAACAGCAAAAGGGTCTCTACTAAGTACTAAAGATGCTTGCCATGAAGGGGTTGAATAATTTTGAGACTGGAGAAGTCATTATAAGTTGCAATTTCAGTTGAATTTGGTGAAACCACTTGAAGCATTCGTTGTGTTGAACTATTTCAATTGCTTTTGTTTGATTTGTTCATTGCAAACAGCTGAAAGTCTGTAAATTTTGACAATAAACTTGATTTGCAATGGGGGTTGAATAATTTTGATTGCAACTGTACATAGAGCTAGTATATACTAATGTAAATCTAGTTGAGGGAAGGAAGTGGGGGGCAACTGATGACTAAGGTCATGACCTGGACCCCCAAAAATGTTTTAAGGAGAAGCCTTAACTTAATAGTGGAAGTGGAGCTGGATACAAGTCCTTCTTATCAAATAAAAGACAAACAAAACTAACTAACAAAAGACAACAGATAACAGAAACTTTCTAAAGAAATGTCAGAACTTAAATAGAGACACCAATCAAGAGGAAACACAAAACAGGTGAGAACGTTTAAGAGGACATGTGACATGGTCATGTGATCTGTTGTAGCTGGCGGATGGGAGTCCAAAGTGGCTGAAACTGGTGCTGATGTGACAAAAACTTATGAAATTATTATCCAATTAATTTTAATGATAATGACACTAATAACAATAAAATGAGTAGAAAACAAAAATAGTTTCTTGTGCCTCAAAGTGTTTATTTTCTAGAACAAAACTTTACTACAGTGAAACATCAGACTGACATAACGTTAACAGGCTTCTATTCTCTCTAGTTTGAGAAATCCGTTAGGAAATGTACATTTTTTAGGAGTTTTGGGATTTCATTAACACACTGAACATTAAAGGCAAAAGTTGGCCACATATTTAACACATTCTGCTGTTAAAGACTGTAAAACTCCACAATATCTGTGCATGCTTTAGTCAAAATACAGTACAGTACCCTACAAAACTATTGGAACAGCATGGTCAATACTTTTCTTTTTGCTGTAGACCGAAGATATTTGGGTTTGAGATCCAAAGATGAATATAAGGAGAGAGTTTAAAATTTCAGCTTTTATTTCCTGTTTTGTGCAGAGTCATTGCACAAACATTGGGTATAGCCAATACAACAATTTGGAATGTCCTGAATAAGAAAGAAACCTCTGGTGTACTGAGCAACAGACACTGAAAGGGTCGACAAGGAAAACAACAGCATTTGATGACAGAAACATAGAGGCCATACCACAGGATGCAAACCACTCATCAGCAGTAAGAATCAGAAAGCCAGATTGGAATTCGTAAAGAAATACAGAGATGAGCCACAAAAGTTCTGGAACCAAGATGAACCTCTACCAAAGTGATGGAAAGGCCAAAGTGTGGAGAAAGAAAGGATCTGCTCATGATCCAAAACATACAAGCTCATCTGTGAAACATGGTGGAGGTAGTGCCATGGCTTGGGCTTGCACGGCTGCTTCTGGAACAGACTCACTAATCTTTATTGATGATGGAACTCATGATGGTAGCAGCAGAATGAATTCAGAAGTTTACAGGAACATTTTGTTTGACAATTTACAGAGAAATGCCTCCAAATTAATCAGGACGAACTTCATCATGCATTAAGACAATGATCCAAAACACACTGCCAACTCAACAAAGGACTTCATCAGTTTGGTGTCAGTGAGTCGCAGGATTGATGCCGTTATTGCAAGCGAGGGATATGGAACCAAATATTAAGTGTTATTTACTTCAAGACTTATCTGTTCCTATACTTTTTCTCACCTAAAAACTGGGTGGTCTGATACAAAAGGTTCTATGTTTTATGTTGTTTAACACGTCTAGATGTAAATACCAGGAAATAAAAGCTGAAATCCTAAACCCTCATCTCATCTCCATCTTTTGATCTCAAACCCAAATGTCTTTGGTGTACAGCACAAAAATTTAATTGGCCTTGCTGTTCCAATAGTTTTGGAGGGGACTTTACTTCAGTTTATATGGAAAAATATTTCCTCCATGACTTCCAGTGCTTTATACAAAATCATTCCACATTCTACAGAAACCCTGACACACACACACACACACACACACACACACACACACACACACACACACACACAAACAAATCAAACTGGTGCACAGATTCCTCAAGAAAAAACAAACTACCGCTCAGGGATAAAACACAGCAGATTTACCAAAACACATCACGAGAAAAATCTGGAGGATTTACACACAGGGTTCAGGATCCTGCACTTCACCTGCTGTGGTCTTAAACCTGCGTCATTTCACTTCATATTTGACATATTTTATAAACAGTGTGAACTGAAGCAAAGCCAAACAACAGTTATGTAGAGCATTAAACACGGACACACACACGTTCACTAGATTAAAATCACATTACAGAAAATTCAACATGGCCACTTAACCACACGTCCGATCAGTCGGAAAAGCGAATGGATGTGATTGGTCAAAGTTAAACTGAGAGGTGGGGTTATGTCTTGTAGCTTTTTTAAAAGAGAGGCTAACATCTTTGTGTGAATTTCTAGGATTGTGTCCTGGATTATTTCAATTGTAATGAATCATTTTAACGTCATTTGAGGTCCTGATTTACTACCATCCCAAAGAATCTAAAAAAAAATAAACATGCAGTGTGTGCAGTTTTGTTAGTGGATCGATTTCAGTTGATTTACCAAGAATAATTACTTCAATCTACATACATGAGATTTTTGTAGGTGCTAATTGTTTTTTTTAGCTATGATGAGTTCAGATGTCAAAGCCACTCCTGCGTGTGTAACACTGATAAAGGACGAGGAGCGGCCGACGTCCTATTAGAAAAAGACATGATATTAAGCCGTAACTTTGAGATCTTCTCTCATTGATACGAAATGGTTTTATTTCAGAAAAATTTTGTGCACATCAACAAGCTCAAGACCTGCCCTTCAGTATTAAGGTATGTATTAAATTACTCACATAATAATCACGTTTCCCTGAAGGCTGATAAATGGATCAGATTAGCATTGACCTCCCGGACTAACTGCCATTTTTAGAGAACAATAGATTGAGCAGAAACTACACATTCATTTGGTGATTGTTTTACGCTCACACACACACACATGCACACACACATGCACACACACACACACACACACACCTGTAATGAATCAGAGCCACAGACAATTCCACTGAACTTGGGTGTGTGAGACAAGATGGCAATGGTATTCATTTTTCAGGAATGTTGGAATCGTTTCTGAACATCATCGACGTCCTACCCCAGGGTGAAATGATTTAAATGCCTTTCTGATTATCAATAGTGCTCCTGTTGATGATTAGTTTCATGTATAAAATTGATAGCAAGAATAATAATTCTGTTATTAGGTTGTGAGATAAAATGTACCTCAGAGTTTTACGCAACTTTATCACTTTGACAGGAACATTTTCTCCAACTGTCATGTTTCTTGGGCACAAATGTGACGCACTTCAGAACAGCCTCTTCAGCCTGGACCAAGAGATCTGCACAACGTTTGAGCTCTAAATACACCACAAGTCAAAAGTTTGTGCACCCTTTCTTAGAGAAGATTTAAATTTTTTAAAATTTTTTTTAAAAACCATTTTAGAATAATAATAATGATGACACGAACACTGCAAAATAACACACGTGGAATGATGGCGCATGTGACGTGTGTGTGTATACATGTATATGTGTATATATAGTGCCCTCCACTAATATTGGTCCCCCCCTTGGTAAATATGAGCAAAGAAGCCTGTGAAAAAATTGTCTTTATTGTTTAAACTTTTGATCTTTTGTTAAAAAATTCACAAAAATACTCTGCTCTCATGGAGAGTACCTCATATTGCCTCATATTTACCTCATGTTACCTCATATTTATACCCCTGTGAAACAGGAAGTCATGGTTGAACAATTTCCTGTTCCTAGTCACCCAGATGTACTAAAACAATTTTAAATATCAATGGGAATATATTTTTCTCATATGAATTCATAGGGGCGTCAATAATTGTTGCACAGCTATATTTAACAAATATATATCTTTTGATAAACGTGTGTTGCGTTTGTAATTGTTTGATATCCATGAGAGCAGAGAATTTTTGTGAATATTTTGAACAAAAGATCAAAAGTTTAAACAATAAAGACAATTTTTTAGACAAGCTTTCTTTGCTCATATTTACGGGGGTGCAATATTTCATGAGGAGGCTTTTCTTAATCTTTCCTAAGACACTGAGCTCCTCTCTGCTCCTGCTGACTTCATCAATCAATCTTCATACTCCAGTGTAATATACAATTCTAAATGAAATCTACTGAATATGATTTTATATATATATATATATATATATATATATATATATATATATATATATATATATATATATATATATATATATATTTATTTATTTATTTCTAATCCTTATAGTGACTTCATGGAAAAGTGCACGTTTTATATATAAATAAATATAAATATCATATACATCTCTGCAACTGGCACGACTTTCTCTTAAACAGCCTCCAGAAGCAAATTTATTAATACCGACTTATAAAAGCGTCTAATTAACGAAAAGGCGTCTAAATATAAAAATAAGCCTTAATTTTATTTATTAGTATTTTTAGTTTTTTTTTTAGTTTAACTCAACCGAACAACTGAATCGATGCTAATTGCTCGTTTATACGTTTGTCAGGACACGCAAACATTTTTAACACCCCGACATTTTAAAATAAAACATATAATCGAATGCAAAAGTTTGTGCACCCCAAAGGTTTTGTAAAATGGTAAACGAAAATGGAAATTGCAGCTCTATTTCAAAGTTCATATTCATAATTCATTTATAATTCAGCAAAATGAAATGTTTAAACATAAAATGTGGGTGTGTCCTGGAACAAGACAACAAACCAAAACATGAAAGCAGAAAAAATTAATTTCGCAATGACCCTGGAAGTCCCAGAGAATATTTCTCTCACATTTAGAAAGGTGGGCACAAACTTTTGAACAACTGAACTGATGCCATTTTGTGGCTTTTCAACTATTCATTGGTCTAATTTCTTACACTTTTCTGGCCACGAGCTTCAGAATCTTGACGGATGCACTCTGATTGGCTCAAGTGAAAATTACAGTTGAGTGCAAAAGTTTGGGCCCCCTATGTGTGATGAATAAAAACCATACATTTTGTAGCTCTATATTATAATTTATCTACAAACAAAATAGTTTTTCCACTATTCATCTGACCTATATGTTATTTTTTTGTTTTTAAATGAATGAACATTACTTGATCTTCTACATTTTGTCCTAAGGGTGTAGATAATATGGAAAAAATCTGTATTTAGAATATTTTGAATGCTCTGAGTGCAATGAACCTCTACAACATGCTCAACTTTCCTTTTAAATATTCAGGTTTTTGCTTGATTTATTGACTCGTGTTTCTGAATTATTCACAAATACTCAGGGTTACGGTTAAATAAATAGAACATTTAGAGATAATAACTGAATTTACACAGGAGTTTTAAATATCATCCATGAAGCAGTCCAACAGGAAGTAGAAATAAGACTTGGACTTGGTGATCCTGTCAATATGTTGGTTTTTTTTTTTTTTTTTTGAATACTTGTTTAGACTTGTGCATCAAAACACAAAAATAGATCTTTATGTTCCCTGATGTTGCCTAGATCAGACAACCTGACACCTCTGACACCTGTGTCAGTTTCAGAGTGTGAATGTGAGGAATGCATGAACCTGACAGCCAATCATATTGCAGGATTTGCAGTCAACTATCAAAAAACCAAAAGAGAAGATACTAACATCAACAGCAACAACAACAACAACAACAACGAGAACACAGACACAGACTTGTCCAGAAGAGTGCAGTGGATTTTCCCCAGGGAAGGTCAGAGGAACAGTTCCATCATGGGGAAGTTCAGACTGAGAGGTGGGGAAGGCCTCGCATGCAAATTTGAGGTGAAAAGGAAAAAAGGAACCAGTGGAGTGAGATGGAAACATGGTGGCGGGATATTTCCAGGTCTGGGTGTGTTCGGATTGTGTGCGTGTGTGTGTGTGTGTGTGTGTGTGTGTGTGTGTGTGTGTGTGTGTGTGTGTGTGTGTGCACTTTAAAGTGTGAGTTCAATTCAGAAGTTCTTCAGAAGGAGAACCGAGATTCTGCTCATCCCTCGGAGGTCTCATCATCGCTCCGTGTTCTCCTCTGCTCTTGGCTTCGGTGCCTCTGAATGGCTCTCCAGATACGGCACAACACACCGCCTCTGTAAAACACACACACAACACACACGCAATCAGAAACACGCACAAAAGTTTTCAAAAATGGCCAAGAATTCACAGATCACAGCTTTTCTCAAAATTTATGCCAAAAAAAAAAAAATACAGCTCCACCTGCTGGACATTTGTATTATTGCATGTCGACTTAACTGGACTAATGGTCCAATGAGAGTCCAGATTTTTTTATTTAGTCATTATTATTATTATTATTATTATTATTATTATTATTATTATTATTATTATTATTATTATTATTAACATTATTATTCAAAATAAATAAACCGAGCTCCTAAATCCTTACTGCTTCTCCGGAGACATGAATACTACTCATTTGGGGAAATTTTATGAAAAAACAACTATACGTTTTGATTCATAAATAAACTGATACATGGGCATTAACTTCATTATTCATATCTGTATTATATTGTCATGAGCCGACACTCCGGTGCATTTGATCCAACATGGATTGTCAGGTTTTGCAGATGAATTTGTATGTCTGCTCTACACACTGTAGTCTAAATCACTCATATCACTATTTGCATCATGTAATGAGTAAATAATCTAATTTACACACACACACACACACACACACACACACACACACACACACACACACAGGTAACAACATGAGCTTCAGGTTTTGTCTTTTGAAAATGAGCTGTTAGATTTCGTACCTCAGCCTCATGTACTGCAGGTCGTCTTTGGTGACGTCGTTGAGAACATCGTTTAGCGTGTAATCCTCCGATACGAACTGATCAGAGACACAGTGTGACATCACACACACACCCACCCACACACACACACACACAGACACACACACACACACACACCAGCAGATATAAATCCATTGATTATGGTGAATATTGGTAAAGTGGGACACTTAAACTTGAATCTTTATATTAACCTGAATTTACGTCACTGCTCTAAATCCCTGACTGAGCTCCTCCTTGGGAGGTAAAGGGTTAAATCAATCAAGCGCTGTCTGTGATGTCACTTCCGGGGGAGTGGAATGTCATTTCAAAACTATTGTGTGGATCGGTGGTAAGTGAAATGACGGCCATATGAGGTATGATGGAAATCATGCTAAGGTTATAAAAAAGTAAAACCTGATTAAAGGTTTGTAAATATTACACATATGGCAGCGTAACGTAAAAGTGCAGGAGAGCTTAAATCTTAAAATTCATTTCAAATATTTTTACTGGGAGCATTTTTTTTCCTTCTGTCCCACTTTATCAATAACAGATTTGTTTTATTGGTAAATTGGGACGGCCAATCAAGCCATTTAAAGAAGGTTTACAGGCGACTGATCTTCCTAAAAACGCCAAACGTCTAAGATAAAGATTATACAGCACAGAGTTTTAACGGATATATTCTTCTTAATATCGTAATGCGTAACAGCTGAAATGCATTTCAGAATCAAATATGAGGAAAAGAAAAGACAGATAAGGAAGAGAAGTTTAAATCAGCTGTGTGAGGAGAGGAGGAGTGGGAGAGAGGAGGAACGCCACATCTCAGGATGATATGGAGGACATGGTATGTCCCAAACAAGCTCCCCGAAAACACGAAACCATGACGTAGAGCGTCACCTTGTTGATGGTCTCTGGATCGGCGCCCTGCTGCTTCAGCCAGTCGCTCAGCTCCTTGTCTGCTTCCGGCTCTGCTGTGATGTGGAAGATGGAGGGAGAAGGAGAAGGACATTCTACTGAGAGGACGCCGTTATCTGAAAATCAAAATAGATTCCAACAAAGTGTATTTGAAGTGCAGTGCTTAGACAGATCATCGTCAGAGTCGCTAGTTGTTCCAGTTTCCATTAAATGATCTGTGCTGCTGGTTTCTTCTTCTACTCCATCTTCTCCCCAAATTTAATCACCTGTCAATTCCCAATTACCACCAGCCAACTCTGTCCTATCACACGACAACTGAGGGTGAAGGAAGGCTAACATGTGCTTCCTCCTCAGTACTCAAACTTACAATCTCTGTACAACAGTGTGAACGCTTTTCTGTTGCACCACTCGAGAACATTAACGCTGCTTTTTTTGTTTTCAAACATATTAAAAGGATGGTTCACCCAAAAATTTAAATTCGGTCATCAGTTACTCCCCCTCATGTCGTTCCAAACCCATAAGACTTTTGTTCATCTTCAGAACACAAATGAAGACATTTTTAATGAAACCTGGGAGATTTCTGTCCCTCCATTTACAGTCCAGTAACCAAAACTTTCAAGCTCCAAAAAGTTCATAAAGCCATCGTAAAAGTAATCCATGATAATCCAGTCTTTATTCACAAAATATCTTCACCTCTGCATGGATCTCCGACGCGTGTTTACGAGAGGAGTCCTCCTCTATCTCAAAATCTGCAGATATCTTTGTTGCAAAGATTGTTCTATGTGACTCAGTTTGTGTACAGCGTCCCTCTTCCTCTGCGTGTAGATGGAGTGAAGATATTTTGTGAATAAAGACTTAATTTCGTTTTTTTTGCGCACACAAAGCGTTCGTATCACTTCATAAAATTGGGATTAAATCACTGAAGTCACATGGTATACTTTTACGATGCCTTTATGAACTTTTTGCCTTTATGAAAGTTTTGGTTACTGGACAGTAAATGGAGGGACAGAAATCTCCCAGGTTTCATTAAAAATGTCTCCATTTGTGTTCTGAAGATGAACGAAAGTCTTATGGGTTTGGAACGACATGAGGGAGAGTGACCGATGAGGGAATTTTCATTTTTGGGTCAACCATCGCTTTAATAATGCAGTATAACACACTCATAGCCGCAGGCTGGTTTTTCAGTCTGAAGAGCTCCAGGTCGTGTGCCCTCTGCTGGAGAGTCTGCCTCAGAATCTGCTGGTACTCCTTCTCCTTCTGCACCAGTTCCTCCAGGAGCCTGCACAATGAGAAAACTTTATTAAAAAACCTTACACATTTAGTCTACAATACTGTCCCCTGTATTTTCTTATACACTCAGCGATTTGTTCTGGTTGACTTTTAACACTACACTACTGTCACAGCTGCCATTATAGAAAATGAATCAACCACCAGAATGACACCGATGGAGCGTCTACCTGCTCGTCTCCTGTTTGAGGCGTGTGAGCTGCGCTCCGAGAGGATGCTGAGGCCGCTGGGAATCGTGGGAAATGACCGAGCTGAGTGTGCTGACCCCGGAGGTGAGCCCAGTGTCCTCCGGAGCGACGTTCTCCACCGCACCGAAGTCGCCGTCCTCCTCCACGTCCACGTCGTCAGCGTCTTTCTCGGCTCCTTCGCTCTCGGATGCCGGGCCAAAGTGAGTCTGCAGCTCTGGAGCAAGAAGCAAAGATCGACTTCATCACATCCGAGTTTGGAGTTTTTTTTAATTACACACCCACTGAAACCTGAAATCACACACTCGTACCTGGAATTAATATAGTGACTGCAGCCTGGACGGCTCGTCTGATGATGTTGTCCATCGCAAACATCCAGTGGGGTTTAATGTGATGGTTCCTCAGAACTTTATTCACCTTAAACACGCACAGTAGATGAACAGAAAGAGTTTAATATACCTTTGAGTTTAATACGTTTTTTTCTATCCTGAAGACAGGACTTAATCCGTGTCTAATCAGCAAGGTGTCAGGTTTAGGTGCTGATCAATTAGCCACAAGCTTTAGTCTCAGTTTACAAATTAAACCAGAGACACACTCCTGCTTGCAGAGATCCATAGTGAAGAGTCTGAACACACCTGCTGCTCTAAACCACCTGGTGACGTGTGTGTACGAGTGCTACGAGTGCTGATTAGTGTACTAATCATCTTAATCATGTTCACACTGAGAGACTCAGTGAGACGTAGAGAAATATTAACACTAGATGATTTACTAAAACAACACAGCAATACAGCGTGGATTTGGACACACAACGTAGAGGAAGGGGGCGGAGCCACCAGAGGGCGTTGTGGCTTCAGTATTGCTGACACGGAGCTCAAACATCGGCATCATGGATGTAAAATAAGAGCAAAAAGGTTCAGAACAAACATTTTGTTTGTGCTTGTTTGTGAGGAGACCCAATGAGGTGAGGTATCAGATATGCTAATCTGTCATGAAATGAAATTATAATTAAATAATAACACTAATTACTTTAGAATTAAGTAATAACAGCCATTTAAAAAAAAAATACGAATTTGTCAAACAGTTAATTACAGTTAATCCCAATGCAAATTTTTTAATCTTATTTTTTGATATGTTTTGGCCTTAATTTCTCACTTTTACATGTTTTTAAAAACTGTTATGAGGAACTGAAAAACGCTGGAGAGGTGGAATTTTTTTTTTAATCTAGCCCAATGATACTAAAAAGATCTTGAAATCGAAATGCTGAGGAGAACGTGTTCATGATGTGACGGATTAAACTGATCATCTGAACAGGTTACACAAATTAAAAACAAAAATCTTCTCATGGCTTCTTCAGCACCGTGAGATATTCACATCTCCACACGCGAAATATTGAACACTGACCGAGTCCTGGAAGCCAAACAGAACCAGCTGGATCTGGTTGATGGAGGTGCTGTCGAAGTCCAGGTCCAGTTTGAGCTTGGAGATGGTGGAGGCCATGACGCGGCGCTCGGGAGAACGGATGAAGTCACGCAGTATGCAGATGATCTGCTTGATGTGATCTACAGACAGCTTCAGCTCCTCCGTGCTGCCCTGAGACCAACACAAACACACACACATACACACACACACACACACACACACACACACACACACACACACACAGATCTTCAGATCTTCCCTTCGTTATGGAACACGCCTTCACTACAGAACCCTTAAACATCAGCAGTCACACCTGCATGTGGTTCTCCAGGAGGTTGGACGTGACCTTGTCCTGGTCCTCGTTCAGAACTTTGTAGAGGATTGCTCGTCTCTCGCTGTCTTTCTTCAGCAGGAAGAGTCCTGAGTCGCTGTTCTCAGACGAGGCCGGAGAACTTCGGTCCTCTGACGTCGGGCTTTCATCAGGAACGCTGAGAGAGAACACACATTTCATTTCCTTGGTAGAACCACATTGGGTTCTAGACATAGATATACATTTAAGGGTCTTAGATAGGGGACAGCGTGCGTAATACAGACCCTGTCTCCAACACCACACACTACAATCAAATGTAACTATAAATGGATAAAAAGTGTTGTTCTTTAATAAATAAAAATGGTAACTGTGGTTTATTCCACACGTGCATGTGATGCGAGGACAGAGCGTCACAGCTCACAGTTAACGTTCTGGCGCAAACACGACGTGCCGGGTGCATTATACACTTCATTATCTTCTTCTAATAATCATAAACCCATTCGTTTCCCTCAGTGTGTATTAATGCACTTAACTAGCTAACTATGTTAGCTAACATTTTTTAGCCTCATCGGTTTCCAGGCAATGAAAACGCAGGACTGAGGCTTTTAGTTGCCGATGAATTTATGGTTTGTCTTCCTCCCTTCACTAATCCTTTAAGATTTGCTTCTACGCAACCTTTTTATGCGTTTCCATTTTCAGAAGCGTTCCTCTGCAGCCAGGAGAGATGTGTGTGTGTGTGTGTGTGTGTGTGTGTGTGTGTGTGTGTACACATGTGTAAGGGCAGTGCACAAAGATATTCGTCCTACACTAAACAGCTGCTGATTTTAAACATGGGAACTTTAATTATAAACATAAAATTGCGTGCGTGTGCGTGTGCATCTGGACGCGTGACCTCACCTGTTCCGTGACGCTTACGGACTTAACGAGCGAACGCATTAACGAGCCGACGTGATGATTATGCACACGGGTCTTCTGGATGAGCGCTGCTCAGAGGATGTTGAGAGAACAAAGCGGGAAGAGTAGTCGTGTGTGTGTGTGTGTGTGTGTGTGTGTGTGTGTGTGTGTGTGTGTGTACACAGGTGTGTGCGCGCAGGTGTGTGTGTGAGCCGCTGGTTATAAAGCCATCAGGTGCATGAGTTTTACGAGTGGCCGCAGAGGGCCTGTTATAAAAAAAACTCATTATCACATTAGTGCCAGATCATGGAGCACCTCAAACACATACACACACACACACACACACACTCGCACCTGGCCAGACACCAGCACACACCTGTCCTCTCATTCCTCAGTGGCGATCAAACAGCGTAACCATGGCGCCGTGGAGTGGGCGTGGCCGAGCGCTGATGAGGATTTACAGCATCACTCAACACTTCTGCTTCATCAGGCTTCCAGACACAACTCCAACACACACACACACACACACACACACACACACACACACACACACACACACACGCTGCCATGCCAGGACACATTACTGTCACCCCAGAGTGCTTCACGTCCCAAATGCCTTAAACTCTCAGGTGTGTGTTGGATTCACGGTTATGTCCCTTTTACACTCACTGTCCTGCAGTGTGTTTGTGGAGCCGTGTGTATGTGAGTCATAAAAGAGCTGGAAAATGGAAAAAGCATTAAGAAAAAAAGAAAGTGCCCCCTGTTCCAGGTAAGACTCCTCCCTCATTACCTTCCTCCGTAGCTCGTTTCATGAAGTTTATTTATGAAGTGCTTTTGCAGGAGATGTGACTTTACAAAATGGATTCTAATTGGCCAAAGGTTTAATGTCTTAATGCACGGGTTCTAATACGTTATCGTTTCCATAGTAACGGCTCATCTCATTCAGAGGGATGTGTACAGTGGACGCTCCTCTAGTAATAATAAGGAATTTTTTTAAAATGTTGATATTGTGAAATTGTCTTAAAGTAAGGAGACGTTTATTTAACATTTTCGGAAGGAGTCTCCAGTGTCAGGGCTTTGTAACTACTGAGGTCCTACTGTTACTATAACAATATGTGCTTTATTGACCACTGCAAAGCACTGACACTGGAGACTCCTTCCATAAATGCTAAATAAACGTCTGCTTACAGAAAACTTCGCGTTTGAGGCGGGCTGTTACTATAGAAATGATAACGTATCAGAACGAGCGCATTAATATGAACCTGCGCTACTGTCCGAGCTGCTGTTGTAGAGAATTAATCAACACCTTCTGACCAATCCGGTTTAAAAGCTCACCTGAGGAAGCTGGACGTTACGGGTTTGATGAGGTTCTCGGAGCCTGAACGTTTGTTTTTATTGAAGAAGACGTCGTGTTTGGAGTCGCAGTCCGGAGACACGGAGCCCGGCTCGCTGCTGCTGCTCCCGGTGGCTTCGGCCTGCAACTGCACAGGCAGCGACACACTGCGGATATAATCTGACACACACACACACACACACACACACACACACACACACACACACACACACACACACGATAAATAACACTATAATTATTCATTGTATATAAAATTTAATGCTGAGCAGCGAGACACAAAGGGGCCAAATCACTTCACACACACAGGAAATGAAAGTAAAGAAGAGTGATTGAGTTAAAGAACTCCATCAATAAACATTTATTTTAAAACAAGTTGAAAGTCTTTGTGAATAAATGAAGCTGTAAACGTGTCGAATCGCTCCTTTCTGAGCTGGAACTACTTTTTCAGAGGGAAGAGTTTGTTTTTGTTTGACTAACCAAGAAAATCCAAGCAGGCAGAAAAAAATAATGACATTTTTCTTTTCTTTTCTTTTTTTTAAACCACAAAACCCTAGTGTGTGTCAGTGGATGAGATGGCTTTGGATTTTTTGGAATATTTGGTTTGTCTTTTTTCCAGATGTGCATCGATTATTAAATTAAGAAAACTGCGACACAAAAGTTCGGTGTGACGCCACTTGATTAAAAATTTGCGACTGAGGCTCATGAATTCACAGGTCAAAGTTCAAAGTGAAAGGAACCGCTAACAGAAGCGAATGTGCAACTTTCACGCCCCGCGTCCTTTCCCAGTCAGTGAAGAAGCTTGTTCGCGTTTGCTCCGAACTCTGAGAAAAGCCGAAAGCCTCTCGGGTGTCTCACATATCGCCATAGCAACAGATCAAAAATGCTATGGCTCAACCGTATGTGCATGTTAGCGTATGGATACTTTTTATTTACCGCATCACTCCAGTAAAAGTTGGATAAAAAGTCCATAAGAAAAGCTTTGGGAAGATTTTCTCTCATGTCTGTCTCATCCTCACATCCTGACTGCTCTGATTTGTGATTTATAATCATATGTTTTAAAGATTTATCAACTTTATCGACTACATCTGCCCTTAGACTTCCATTATCAGTCAGCTTTTTAGTAAACAGTTTTTCCCTCAGTGCATGGAAATGAAACACACAGACACACACACAGACACACACACACATTACAGATACAGTTCATATAAAGATTAAGATGAAAAGCGACAAAGCTAAAAAGGGCACATTCACATTTCCACCACTGTTGATTAGAAGCAGTCGGCATTTTGATAAAAAAAATAAAAGGAAGCACAAACTCCAGAACGACACGAACCTTGCCACACTGTTACAGAGTGCAGGCGTGTCAGACGCAGCCACCGATCAGCACCAGAGACACAAAAACACATGCAGTTAGCAAAATTCACCTGAAAATGATACATGCAATTTCATCATTAACACAGCCATGTGTGTGTGTGTGTGTGTGTGTGTGTGTGTGTGTGTGTGTGTGTGCGCGCGCATTAGAGAGACCGGTTTGTTACAACATCGTGGTTTCACTCTTAGTCACGGTGTTTGATTTGGCATGTTTCTCAAAGTTCCTCAAACAACATAATAACCTACACACACTTTTATAAAAGTACAAAATGCAACAATTTTGAGCTACTAACATGTTTGAGATATGAGATAAATGAGATAAATGAGATAAATGTAAGTCAGCCTGGGTAAGACGTCTGCCAAATGCCATAAATGTAAACGTACATGTTTGTTGTTTATTGGCTTTTACACCACAGCGGCGTTAAACTCCGGATTCTGATTGGTCAGAAGGTGCTGATTAATTTTCTATAATAGACAGTCCTGCAGATTACTGCAGATTTTCCACGGATTTGGGCCGAGACATGTCATGTGACGTCATCACAACGCACATTCAGCCAAAGTCCTCTTCCATTCACGTGCGTCGAACACGAGTACAGCTAAAGGGTCTCATTTACCAACAAACATCACTGTGAAAGAGCTCGCACAACTATTTTGTGCAACTGCGATTTCACCAATTCGAGCAGTTTTCCACAAAAAAAGCACAAAAAGCGCCACAAGTTGCGTCACAAATTTTGAAAAAAGCAATCACAGCAAAATCAAGCAGTTTTGGCCGCAACAATCACAAAAAAACCTCCACGAAATCCTGCATGGACTGAATCGTTTATATTAATGCTCTCATTGTAATACGTTACTGTTTCTACAGTAGCAGCTCATTCACAGACGGATTTAACAAAAACGTGTGTAATTGTTGATATTTAGCCAGAACACCTCAAATCTGTCAGCGTGGAACAAAGGAATTACTAATGAAGAGGAAAAATTTCCCATTTTCTATTCTTCTCCCACTCAGGATGATCTGAGCAGGTCTAGACAAAGCCGAGTCTTTAAAGCAGGCTGGGCACTTCTGTGTGTGTGTGTGTGTGTGTGTGTGTGTGTGTCTCAGACAGTGTAGAGAAGCTGGAACATTATGTTTGGGGGAGGTTTGCCCCGACTCTCTCACAGCTCTGAGTAATTCTGTGATCAGCGCGCTCTTCCGGCTCCTCGTTCAAGTACCTGAGGGTTTGAAGGCGATCTTGTTCTTCTTGCCCTTGATGTTGTGGCGTAAGAACTGGTCCTTGAGCAGGTCGCCGGCCATCGCTCTCTTGCTGGGATCGGGCTCGAAGCAGCGCAGGATGAAGGACTTGGCCTCAGGGGAAAGGGATTCGGGAATCTCGGGGTGGATTTTAAACATTCCGACCTGGAAAATAAATCAGACGGAGATGATGTGATGACATGAAGAGCTTGATTATTAATATTTATCATTATAATGCAAAGGTTTAAGACTGTGAGGTTTTTTAGGTTTGGTATTTTTGTGATCATCGGTAATTGTAAAAAAGGGCGGAGTCAGAAAGAATTAGTTGTGATGCTATAATATCCAATCAAATCAGCTCCTCTCATCAGCATATAAAATGTGTGTGTGTGTGTGTGTGTGTGTGTGTGTGTGTGTGTGCATAGTGCAAGCAACATTTTAATAATAATATAGTAATAAATTATTAGATTTTACTTATAAATTTCAGTTGATATTTTAGTGGGAGATTTCTTTGCATGTGCCTAAAACTTTTCCAGTAGTGTCTGGCAAACTGAAGACGCTTGAGTTTGTTTTTGGATGAGAGTAGAGGCTTTTTTCTTGAAACCCTTCCAAACAACTTGTGGTGATGTAGGTGACTTCAGATTGTAGTTTTGGAGACTTTCTGACCCCAAGACGCAACTAACTTCTGCAATTCTCCAGCTGTGATCCTTGGAGATTTTTTGGCCACTCGAACCATCCTCTTCACAGTGCGATGAGACAATATAGACACACGTCCAATTCCAGGTTGATTCATAACATTTCCAGTTGACTGGAACTTCTTAATTATTGCCCTGATGGTGGAAATGGGCATTTTCAATGCTTGTGCTATTTCCTTATAGCCACTTCCCATTTTGTGAAGCTCAACAGCCTTTTGCTGCACATCACAGCTATATTCCTTGGTCTTACACATTGTTATGAATGAATAAGGGAATTTAGCCTATGTGTTACCTCATATTTATACCCCTGTGAAACAGGAAGTCATGGTTGAACAATTTCCTGTTTCTAGTCACCCAGGTGTACTAAAAAAAAAAAAGTAAAATATCAATGGGAGTATACTTCACATATGAATTCATAGGGGTGCCAATAATTGTTGCACACCTATATTTAACAAATATATATATTTTTTGTTTTTTTATAAACCTGTATTGTGTTTCCAATTGTTTGATATCCATGAGAGCAGAGTATTTTTGTGAATTTATTGAACAAAAGATCAAAAGGTTAAACAATAAAGACAATTTTATCAAGGGTGCCAATATTAGTGGAAGGCACTGTAGGTGTAAAATATATATATAAAATGTTATACATAATGCAATGTGTTTGGGCTGCTGTTTATTTTTTTATTTACTTGCGTGATGTTTGCATGTGACTGTCTGTATGTATGTGAACTTCTTGCATATTTAACCACAAAAAAACCCCCAACCAAACAAATAAATAAATAAATAAGAAATGTCCGTCCACGTGCCATAGGATCGAGGCGTTTACCTTAAACATGGCCGCCTGCGGCTCGCCAAGCTCGTGAAACGGAGGTTTTCCAGTCGCCATCTCTATAATGGTGCAGCCGAGAGACCAGATATCAGCCGGCGCGCCATAACCCCGAGGACCTTTATCAATAATCTCAGGAGCCATGTACTGCAGCGTCCCTAAAAAACCCAACAAGAACATCGCAAACAAACAAAGAGAATGTGGAAAGAAAGCGGGCGGTGAATCCAGTGCAGACCGGCATGAGGAGAAAGTAAAACAGGAGGGAGGAGAGGAATAAAGTGCACCTGCTCTATACTCCATCATTCAGTAATTAAACACAAACACGCTCCCGTCTGTGAGGGTAATTACTCCTGCAGCTCATGTTACAGAACATGAGGAGAAGGGCTTCTCACAGAAGAGTTATCACAGCCGCTTCACCACACCACATTTCCCGTAATCTGACTTCTCAACAATCCAGTGGAGCGCAAAAGTCAAAATATCTTAAATATAGTCACGTTTATCTAGAATTTATCATGATAAGATCACCATAAACCAAATATATCATTATTAAACATATTTCTAGATATTTATTTATTAACTTTAAGCTTGAAATAGTCTTCTGACAGATATTGTTTCTATTTTAAACATTTATTTCTAGAAAGAAACAAAATTGTTAACTGATAATTATCTAATAATAAAAAATTGTAGTGAGAGGATCTACAGGCTAAAGACACAAAGCTGGACATACAAATCCATTACTGAACAGGTTACACCACAGTGCCGATGAATTCTGGATCCTGATTGGTCAGAAGGTGTTGATTAATTCTCTATAACAGCAGCTCTGACAGTAGCGCAGGATTATATTAATGCGCTCGTTCTAATAGTTATCGTTTCTATAGCAACAGCTCATTCACATTGAAAAAATCCTTGATTTGGTGCCGTTTTTTCTTCTTTCTGAAACAAGGAGATGTTTATTTAACTCCTTATTTATGGAAGGAGTCTCCAGTGTCAGTGCTTTGTAACAGTCAGAGGTAAAGCTGTAACCTTAAGAGAATAAAGAGAGGCTGGTGAAGGAACGGCTGTTTATAGCTGCTGTAACGTAAGTGAGGACTTGTTTCACAGACAGTCCATGACATTAATTGTAACTATAAATGGATGAAAAGTATACCGTGCCCATTTCCAAGCAGAAAGAAGCTGACAGACGTTTTTATTTTTTTTTAATTGACTCACCGGTGAAGGTCTCAGTGCAGGGGTTCACTCCGGCCAAACGCTTCGACGTGCCGAAGTCGGAGATCTTTAAAACGCCGCTGTAGGTGTTCACCAAGACGTTATCTCCCTGTGGAGGAAATATATCAACACCAATCGGTTAAAAAGGTTTAACAGCATGTTGCAGTGTAATGTTGGAACTCTCTTCCTCACTCTTCTGGATAATTAACGCAGGTGAAACTTTAACTCCGCCGTATTTACCTTAATATCTCGATGGACGATCTGATTTTCGTGCAGGTATCGCAGACCTTCCAGGATCTGACGCGTGTAGAAGATGATGGTGGCTTCTTTTAGAGGACCCCACTTTGACCTGAGCAGCGCTGATAAACTACCTGTGTGTGTGTGTGTGTGTGTGTGTGTGTGTGTGTGTGTGTGTGTGTGTGTGTGTGTGTTTGTGTTTGTATGTGTGTGTGTGTGTATACACATACATATACAAAAAAAGAAGAAAAAAAAAAGCAGAAAAAGCAGAAAAAAATTGTAGACAACACAAGAGCTCTATGAATATGCATGAATATGCAAATTTGGAAACACCCTAACTGCTGCTAATCTAGAGTGAGATTTCAGTCTCAGAGTCTCCATTTACATTCTCATTTTCTCACTGATGCTTAGCATGGAGGTTAAACGTTTCCAAGTAACATATCATCATTCTGTCGAAATTTGCATATTGGATGTAATTGGTCTAAATGATGTTTGCGGATGACATTGTGATCTGTAGTGTGAGCAGGGAGCAGGTGGAGGAAACTCTAGAGAGGTGGAGGTTTGCTCTGGAGAGAAGAGGAATGAAGGTTAGTCGCAGCAAGACAGAATACATGTGTGTGAATGAGAGGGATCCAAGTGGAACAGTGAGGTTACAGGGAGAAGAGGTAAAGAAGGTGCAGGATTTTAAGTACTTAGGGTCAACAGTCCAGAGCAACGGGGAGTGTGGAAAAGAGGTGAAGAAGCGTGTGCAGGCAGGTTGGAATGGGTGGAGAAAAGTGTCAGGTCTGTTGTGTGATAAAGAGTACCAGCAAGAATGAAAGGAAAGGTGTACAGGACAGTAGTGAGACCAGCGATGTTGTATGGTTTGGAGACAGTTGCACTGAGGAAAAGACAGGAGGAAGAGTTAGAGGTAGCAGAGCTGAAGATGTTGAGCTTCTCTTTGGGAGTGACGAGGATGGATAGGATCAGGAATGAGTACATCAGGGGGACAGCACATGTGAGATGTTTTGGAGACAAAGTTAGAGAGGCCAGGTTGAGATGGTTTGGACATGTTCAGAGGAGGGAGAGTGAATATATCGGTAAAAGGATGCTGAGGTTAGAGCTGCCAGGCAGGAGGCCAAGAGGAAGACCAAAGAGGAGGTTTATGGATGTAGTGAAGGAGGACACGAAGGTAGTCGGTCCGAGAGAAGAGGATGCAGGGGATAGGGCTAGATGGAGGCAGGTGATTCGCTGTGGCGACCCCTGAAGGGAACAGCCGAAAGGAAAAGAAGAAGAGGATGTAATTGGTCTAAAGCATTGGAGTTTATTTTGTGACTTCACAAAGCCCGAGACCGAACTTATGATTAATCCTTGAGTGTAGAATGAAAGGTTCTAGGTGTTAAGAAGAAAATAATGAGCAATAATTTGGAGTTTGAAGTGCACACTTACCCATTTATTACACACACTCTTTAAAAGAAGGTTCTCGAAGGTTTCTTTAAGCGTTTGTTGGATAATTAAGGTTTCTTAGCTTCCGAAACAGGGTTCTACTTGGAACCCTTTCTGAAGGAGACACTTTGTTGTAGAGTTCTACATAGGGTTCCCTCAGAGAGACAACTGAAGGACCCTTAAGGGTTCCAGATCTTCTAAGAGTGTAGGGTTTATATTATATTATAAAAAGTAATACTGCTAATCTTCATAAATATATTTTGATGTAATTGTATCGGCTAGACGCTAGCTCGTTTTCAGAAGTGCATGTACACGCTCACACACGTACCCCCGGGAACCTGTTCCATAAAGATCTTGATGTACCCATCCTCGGACACGGAGCCCAGGTACTGCACGATGTTCCTGTGTTTGAGGTATTTGTGCAGAGCGATCTCCTCGTGCAGCGGCTGCGAGTACCTGCACATATTACGCTCATCAGCTAACCACGAAGAACAGCGTCACAACTCTGACCACACGGAGGCGCCGTTCTCACCTGCTATCCCTCTCGGGGATCTCCTTAATGGCGATGCGCACCTGGTTGCTCAGGTCTCTCCCAGCGTACACCACTCCGTACGTGCCCCGCCCGAGCACCACCCGGTCCCCGTTCTCATTGTAGTCGTACTCGTACTGAAACACACGTGGAGTTCACGTTACTTTTTACTCCACAGCACTACTCAGTTCAATTCCGATCCGTTCCACAACATTTACTCAGTCCAGTCATTTAGATCTGTCACTTCCCTGCGTCATAACGAATTAGTGTAAAAAATGACAATATTAAAAATAATAAAAATAATAATAAGAAGAAGAAATACTAATCTCTTTCCTTGTTGAGAATGTTGAGAGTCTCACCTCCAGCGTGTCTCCTTCTCCCTCTCCCTCCAGCTCCACCGCATTTCCTGATCCGTCTGAGATCAGCTCCTTCACCATGGAGCAGAACCTGGAGAACGTTCCTCACAGCTCAATATGCAACATAACCTTCACGTACAGACAGTGTCAGGCCTCGAGTATCTCAATTTTTGGACATATTTCATAATTAAATAGTTAAAATATTATAAAATAATATTATACATATAATATTAAAATAGTTAAGATATTTCAGATTATTTATTTAATGTTATAATTATTTATTAAAATGGTTTTATTTCTCTTTTCTTACATTACGCATGTACACAAGACAGAAAAAAAAGAATTGGAAATTTCATTATGGAAATCGAGAGCACACTTTATTTAAATTTAAATGCGTTAATTTAATATTACATATTTCTTTATTTAATTATCTATCTAATTAATTAATCAATCAATCAATTAATTATTTTCCTTTATGTTACATAAGGCAAAAAAATACATTTCAAAATTAGACTCAGAAACACATTTAATTATTTATTTACTATTATATTTATTACTATTTATATATATTTATATTATATATTACTATTTATATATATTTATTTTTCCTCCTGTAATACAATGGAACACAAGGCAAAAAAACTCAAATAAAGTGAAAATTTGATTTGTGATCACACAGTATTATACTTATTTATTTAATCACTCATTTAATTATTTAATTTCCTTTTCCCTCTTTACTTTATCCATCATGGCTTTCATATTAGAATTATTCATAAGCTGATGAATGTAGTATACTGTATGTACAACATTAACAGGCAGTAACACATTTTAGGTCATATTAAATGAAACCTTTTTAAAAAAAGGTTTCATTTAATATGATTTTTAGCGGTTAGTGTCTGATCTGACCTGCCGCACTGCTCCTCAGTGGAGAAGTAGATCTGAAAATCATCTGAGTTGTCGTGGACGTACAGGAAACAGCAGCGCTCATCAAATTTGGAGATGCTGAAGAGGGAAAGCGATGATGTCATTACAGTCTCACACACACACACACACACACACACACACACACACACACACACACACACCTGATTCCTTTGATAGATGAGGCTGTAAAGTTCCACTCGTGGATTCCTTTCTGCACAGAGAGAATAACTGAGTATTTTTACCGTCTTTTTGTTGTTGAGTGTTTATAACTGCTTTATTAAGGTTGACGAAGGTGTTAACGAGTTTCTGACCGTCTCTGCGGGAGAAACGTGCCATATGGAGACGTTCTTCTCCTCTGCCTCGCTGTTGATGGACACGTACGAGGGCTGATAAACTTTAGTGGGCTCCAGGATCAATACCTTCACAAAGAAAAACACACACACACACACACACACACACACACACACACACACACACACACACACACACACACACACACACACACACACACTCAGTGTCTAATGAAAAGGCTCATATCTAATAAATCTGTTTATATAACTGTATTATACACAGATTAAATACATGAGACCTTTCTCAACTGACTGAACCCGCCCACTCCTCATTAATATTCATAATCAGACACCCAAGATGAATGCAGCTGAAGGAGTGGAAAGGTTTGGGTTCGGCAAAGAGAATAATGCAATTAGTTGATGCACATCACATTTCTTTCTCTCTCTCTTGCTTTCTGTTTTGTTTATTTATTTATTTAAAAAAAAAACAAAGAAAAAAATGTTGTATGTATTTATTAAGCCAGAAAATATATAATATTATTTCATGTTCATTAGGCAAATTAAAATGGTAGGTTTCAGTAAATAAATAAAAAAAATATTTAATTAAATCGTGCAAGGGAT
>CM042539.1:5356254-5378754 GCA_023630585.1 Cranoglanis bouderius
ATCGGATCATCAAAACCTTCAAGGAGAGAGGTTCAACTGTTGTGAAGAAGGCTTCAGGGCACCCAAGAAAGTCCAGCAAGCGCCAGGACCGTCTCCTAAAGTTGATTCAGCTGCAGGATTGGGGCACCACCAGTGCAGAGCTTGCTCAGGAATGGCACCAGGCAGGTGTGAGTGTGTCTGCACGCACAGTAAGGCAAAGACTTTTGGAGGATGGCCTGGTGTCAAGAAGGGCAGCAAAGAAGCCACTTCTCTCCAGGAAAAACATCAGAGACAGACTGCTATTCTGCAAAAAGTACAGGGATTGGACTGCTGAGGACTGGGGTAATGTCATTTTCTCTGATGAATCCCCTTTCCAATTGTTTGGGGCATCTGGAAAAAAGCTTGTCCGGAGAAGAAAAGGTGAGCGCTACCATCAGTCCTGTGTCATGCCAACAGTAAAGCATCCTGAGACCACTCATGTGTGGGGTTGCTTCTCAGCCAAGGGAATGGGCTCACTCACAATTTTGCCTAACACAGCCATGAATAAAGAATGGTACAAAAACTTCTCCCAACCATCCAAGAACAGTTTGGTGACGAACAATGCCTTTTCCAGCATGATGGGGCACCTTGCCACAAGGCAAAAGTGATAACGAAGTGGCTCGGGGAACAAAACATCGACATTTTGGGTCCATGGCCAGGAAACTCCCCAGACCTTAATCCCATTGAGAATTTGAGGTAAATCCTAAAGAGGCGGGTGGACAAACAAAAACCCACAAACTCTGACAAACTCCAAACATTGATTATGCAAGAATGGGCTGCCATCAGTCAGGATGTGGCCCAGAAGTTGATTGACAGCATGCCAGGGTGAATTGCAGAGGTCTTGAAAAAGAAGGGTCAACACTGCAAATATTGACTCTTTGCATAAACTTCATGTAATTGTCAATAAAAGCCATTGACACTTATGAAATGCTTGTGATTATACTTCAGTAACAGTTAGTAACATCTGACAAAAAGATCTAAAAACACTGAAGCAGTAGACTTTGTGAAAATTAATATTTGTGTCATTTTCAAAACTTTTGGCCACGGGTGTATATGTATATCTCTGTCTGAATACTTGATTCTGATTGGCTGGAAGGTGTGTGGTCAAACCGCTGAATGCACAGGTAGTTCTGGTCAGTTTAATCACCGTTCTAAATTAATGCGCTGTCTATAAACAACCGTAACCATAGTAACATACAGTTACAGCTGCATACAGCTGTGTTTGTCCCGCAAGCTTCATATCTGAGCACTCGCTCACGTGTGTGTGAAAGTAAAAACCTCGCGCTCACATGACTTTTTGGTGTAACGTGAATTTTCTCCTCACCGATCTTCCGGAGCTCGATGGAGCTTTCAAACTGCTGTCCAGAGACGATGAGCAGCACGGCCAGGTTAATGCCCGAGTACAGAGTGGGCTGCAGCTCGAATCCCTTCCTGTACCTACACACACACACACACAGACACACACACACACACACACACACACACGAGATGTGAGGACGTAATAACACAGCGTGGACCCCCTCAGGTGCAGCTTGTTCTGTTCTCACCATTGGATGGCGTTGTCGCGGCTCTTCGTGTCCTTACACTCCGAGTCGAGGAAAAAGTCCTTATAGATCCGACCACACAAGCAGAACATATCCGGAGCGGGGTGGTCACATGATTGTACGACCTGCAACATCACACGGAGAGCCTGCTCCCTGTCACCCGGACTATTCCTCCTACACACACACACACACACACACACACACACACACACACACACACACACACACACACACACAGAATGTTAAAATGTTAAACAGTCAAACAAACAGACAGACTGAATTTCTGTGTGTGTGTGTGTGTGTGTGTGTGTGTGTGTGTGTGTGTGTGTGTGTGTGAGAGAGACCTGTTGAGGGCAAAGGCGTAGTGGAACTGGATCATGGGCTGATTAGCAAGGTCACATGTGGGCAACATCTCCAGCGTCTGCACCAGCTTCACCATGGCATCATAATCCTGAGTGCAGCACATGTACACAGGTATGCAGGTGAGACAGATAAACAGGTGAGACAGTACACAGGTGACACAGGGATGTCGGTGAGACAGGTACACAGGTGAGACATAAAGCTTGTTAAGCAGCTAGTCAGAAGGGCTGGCAGGAGGACATCGGGAAATTTCTCATTTGCATATTCCTGAATATTCAGAGATTCTACTGATTTTTAATGAGATTAAAGGCTTTTGGTGTTTTTTTGTTGTGTTAATAACATGTTAATATGACACACCTGTATGTCTCTGTAGGAGAAGAGCAGATTCATGACGATGTCCTGCGTCAGAACCTCCGTGTTGTCGATGCGCAGTTTGATTCGAGACAGCTCCTTGGCCAGTTCCTCACCCTGATACTTGTCTCGAGCTTTTCGGATGTCATTCAGCAGCGTGTCTTTGAAAGAAGCGCTTTAAAAAAAAAAACAAATGTAAAAATAAACAGGATGACAGGCTGCTCTTTATTTTATTCAGAACATGATGTTCTTCTGAGCTGCCTTCTACAGCCTTTTTCTCACGAGGTGATAATCAGCGATAAGAACAGGGAGTCTGGTACAAACTCAGATCTGCACACACACACACACACACACACACACACACACACACACACACACACACACACACACACACACACACACACACACACACACACACGTCCCGTTTCACAGTGACAGAGTGTTTGTGGATGACTGAGATAACATGGATACTCCAGAGCTGAAATCTGACTCGCATGTGAGCACAGATTCATAAGAGCTTCATAAAGAGACTCAAAACAGAAACTCGGGGGAAACTGTAAATGCTGTAAACAACAGTCACGTCTAAAAACTCTATTCACCCTGTAAATATATAATTAAAAAAAACAAACAAGCATTTATCTTCAACAACTTCCTGTACAAAGTTCCTGAGATAATCAGCACTGCGATTAAACTTTATAACCATTTAAAAAAGCAAAACGCAGATTTTTTAACTTAAAAAAAAAAAAACCCTCAGATTTCTCAAATTACCTCACTTTTAATCTTGAAATTAAATGCAGAAGTTATTTTCTCGTTGTGATTTTTTTGTTTAAAATATAAGTTAATCTTGAGAAATGTTTCTACTAAATGTTTCTACTCTGTTTTCTAGCTGCACAATTTTAAACACCTTTAAAAATTACAAAACCTAAAAAAAGGCAATATTAAAAAGGATTTAAAATAGTCTCTTAGAGATGTCGTTTCTGATTTGCGTATTCATGTATATTTATGTAAATCCTGGTATTTTAATAAGGATAAAGGTGTAGAGATTTGTCATTTTATTGGTTGCTTTTCTCTGGCATAAACAATTTATAATCAATCAATTTATTAATATACATAAATCCCCAAAATGAAAACAGAGCTTCCTGATTTTTTAAAAAACTTTCCAAATAGATTTACCTGTAAGGTTTAAAGTTATTAACTGCGTCTCTGTTTCTGTATTGATTACATTTTTACTTGACTGTCCAGCACTTTCAGCTGCCACATGTGTAAAAAGCATTATAAGTTTTATTTTTAAATATAAAATAACCATTTCCCCAAATATTTTTCTGAAACCTGACGAAGTGCCATCAAATTTGCACTCAGCTGTGTATATATACTGTATTTATACACATAAATCAATGTTTCTGAGCCAAACAACGTCGCAAACACCGAGGCGAGAGAGTGATGAGCTGAATATCTGTACCAGGACGTGACGTGGATGTCTTTCAGCAGGCTGGCGAATCGGTCCACCAGCGGCACACACAGAGGTCCGAGCAGGTTGTCCCAGCTGGGCTGCATGTACTCTGACGCCCGCCGCTGGGCCACGTTCTCACAGCAGATGTACTCATTGTTAGGCGTCATCACGTACGGGATGAAGTAATAATTCCCACTGGAGGCCTGGAGAAGCACAGGACAGACAAGTGAGTTCCAAAAACAAAACCGGGAGACATTTTTGCAGGAAAGATAATAGTTAAGGTTAAAGGTGAAGTTCATCCCAACATGGTAAAAGAATAGAAAGTGGGAGGGGCTAGTTAACATTATGCAAATATGACAAATGAAAAGGCAAACAGTTATAATTTTTCTACACAATTAGTGTAAATAAATGGGCGTGTGTTAATTATTACACTACTGTTATACCTCTTTTATGAAAGTGACATAAAATACATTAAAATATTTCATTGTCAGCTGAAATAAAATAAAAAAATATTTTTTTTATCATGACAGTTTTCGTGATGATCCTTATAATTACTCCCCTAGCCACTGTTAGCCATGTTAGCATTTTCAGTATTTTAGGGGCAGAGTGATTTTCTGTGTCTCCTTTCTGACAGTAACACATTCACTCACTGCCTCACTACATACTTTATTCCTCAGACCCGAGCCTCGGTACTCAGGAGGTAACTGCACCCAGGGGAAGCCCAGAGTAACGGGCCGTGAAGCCTACTCCAGGTAATACACACGAGCGGGAGAGGAAAGAGAGACAGAAACAGAGAAAAAAAGAGAAAAAGAGAAAGAGAAAGACAAGATAAAAGAGAAATACAAGGATTAAGAACATAAGGACATGCAAAGAGAAAAAACCTGAGACAAAGAGAAAGGAAACAGATAAACAGATACAGTACAGAGTGAAGAATAAAAACGAGGAGAAGGTGATTCAATCAGTGAGTAAATACACACAAGTCACAGACACACATACACAGATAAGGCAGGTACACAGTGAGACAAGTACACAGTGAGACACATACAGTGAGACAGGTACATAGATACACAGGTGAGACAGGTACACAGATACACAGGTGAGACATGTACACAGGTGAGATAGGTAAAACAGGTGAGACAGGTACACAGGTGAGACAGGTGAGACAGGTACACAGGTGAGACAGGTGAGACATGTACACAGGTGAGACAGGTGAGACATGTACACAGGTGAGACAGGTGAGACATGTACACAGGTGAGACAGGTAAAACAGGTGAGACAGGTACACAGGTGAAACAGGTGAGATAGGTACACAGGTGAAACAGGTGAGACAGGTACACAGGTGGGACAGGTACACAGGTGAGACAGGTGAGACATGTACACAGGTGAGACAGGTAAAACAGGTGAGACAGGTACACAGGTGAGACAGGTACACAGGTGAAACAGGTGAGATAGGTACACAGGTGAAACAGGTGAGACAGGTACACAGGTGGGACAGGTACACAGGTGAGACAGGAACACAGGTGAGATAGGTACACAGGTGAAACAGGTGAGACAGGTACACAGGTGGGACAGGTACACAGGTGAGACAGGTGAGACATGTACACAGGTGAGACAGGTAAAACAGGTGAGACAGGAACACAGGTGAGATAGGTACACAGGTGAAACAGGTGAGATAGGTAAACAGGTGAAACAGGTGAGACAGGTAAAACAGGTGAGACAGGAACACAGGTGAGATAGGTACACAGGTGAGATAGGTGAGACAGGTACACAGGTGGGACAGGTGAGATAGGTGAAACAGGTGAGACAGGTACACAGGTGAGACAGGTGAGACAGATACACAGGTGAGACAGGTACACAGGTGAGAGAGGGGAAACAGGTGAGAGAGGGGAAACAGGTGAGACAGGTACACAGGTGAGACAGGTACACAGGTGAGACAGGTGAGACAGGTGAGACAGGTACACAGGTGAGACAGGTACACAGGTGAGACAGGTACACAGGTGAGACAGGTACACAGGTGAGACAGGTGAGACAGGTGAGACAGGTACACAGGTGAGACAGGGGAAACAGGTGAGACAGGTACACAGGTAAAACAAGTAAGTGTAACTTTAAATTACGTTACATTTCACTTCCCACATGAATAATGAAATATATATATAATAAAAATATAAAACAAAAATTAATTCCAGATTAATACTTATTCATGCCAAATATAATATACATATAGATAAATAAATGAATTTAAATAGAAAGATAAAACTACTCATTAGTGTTATTTTAACTTCGGGTGCTACTGGTGTTTTTGTGTGACCTGCATTACATCACTTTATAATCTGCTACGTTACATTACATTACGTTTTTACGAACAACGTTGTGATATTGCAATTTGTTACATTTTTTCCTTCGATATTCGCTATTTTCACCCCGATAATGACACTGGATATGGTATCGATGTGGTCTTCATCAGTAATCTGTAAGATCAGCTTCTGTTTTTAAATGGGCTTTAGAAATAAACTGAACTGAAAAATCGAATGAATCCTGAGGAATGAAGATGTTTAAACTTCAGTTCTGTCTCAAGGTCGAGTTCTTTACAGAGCAGCTGGAGCTGTTGGCTAAAAGCGCTATTTAAAGACATGCGCTAATCCACCAGACCTCCAGCCTGAACAGATCTGCTTCTGTTTCACACTCGGTTCACACTCAGCGATTGAAAGACCCCGAGAGGACTGAACCTGAAGTTACAGCTTCACCTCTGACTGTTACAAAGCGCTGACACTGGAGACTCCTTCCAAAAAATGTTAAATAAACATCTCCTTACTTTAAGAGAACTTCACCGTGTTCATTATTTTTAAAAAACACTTTCATGTGTAGCGTCCGCTGTACAAGTCCCTGTGAATGAGCTGTTACTATAGAAACAATAATGTATTAGAAATAGAAAATTATATTATTATTATAAAAAATTAATCAACACCCTCTGACCAATCACAATCCAGAACTCAACTGTAAAATCTATATTACTGTACACCTTCCTCTGAACTCCATGTACAGTTTATGAATAAGTTCTAAGAGGGAAAGAGGAAGCAGCTCATACTCGGAGGTTATTCTCACATGATGTCACGCAGCAATAAATAAGGCAAAGAGTACAGGATGTGACAACAAAGCTCCAGAAATAGCCACAAAGCTCAACAACACAGCAAGAGATTTTAATTTAACCTCATAACAGTAGACATGGAATTAAATCATGGATCCCCTGCCTCATCATATCACAAAATTTTATGTAAATTAAACTAATTATGTAAATTATATTTGCCCTGAATTAAAAAACACAATGTTTAAACATTTAACCTTGCTATGGACACTGAGTCTGATCTGAAGTTTTGAGATTAAAAGTCATATTTTGATTCATTTTCTGTTTCAGTACTCCTAAAGAAATTGATTTGGGGGCGTAGCTATGCATAATCATCATGTTGTGATGTCACTACACAAGCTCTATGTAATATTACTATGTAAATCAAAACTCTGAAGCTGAAATCTCACTAATGTTAACTAGTTTACTAGCAGCTGGCTAACCCGTTAGTTAAGTTAGCGAATGTGAGTTATTAGGAGTGGCAGGAGGTCATGGTGGTGTTTACTAATTTGCATATTTATGTATATTCATAGATCTTGGCATTTTTAATGAGGGTAAAGGTGTAGAAATGGAAGGAAAATTGTGCAAATCCACTACAATCTGATACTTACTGTGTTTTTCTGGGCCACCATGTCCTTCAATAAGAAGAAAAAGAAGAAAAAAATGAATGAATTGCTCATCACACATCATGAATTACAGATTTTTTTGTGCATCTTCTGATCTCAGGTTAACTCAACACCTTCACAGGGACAAAGCAGTGAACGAGGCTTAGACGTGTTTATTTTTGTCCAAACCATTCTTTAGCAGGAGCAGATCCCTGATCACGTGCAGAGCGAAACACTCCAGAGAGCCGGAATTAGCCTCCACGGTTCCCTGAGTTCCTCACGCGCACTACAAAACCGAGCCGACTCTATACTGACGTAGTGATGATACAATCAGAAAATATTCGTCTAGACAAAGACTCAGCAATAATCTGTATTTAATAAAATGATCTACAGGAAACTGCGCTCATAAATGTGATGAGCGTTAAACACAGTGTTGGTCACTAGGGGGCGCTAATCACTCAAACACTGCTTATCTGGACGCCTTTGATATGTAACCATGTTGAAATGTGCATTCGCTATTCTTTGACTGAACATTTGCATGTTGAACATTTGAAGCTCTTTGTTCCCGAGGTGGAGAAAGAGGTACGATCTGTTTCTCTCTCCAGACTGTGGCAGAATGTTTACTGCCCTCAGGGAGGGTCTCAGTCTCTGCTCTGAGTGAGAGCTACACACACACACACACACACACACACACACACACACACTTAAACCTTAAAAATGTATGGAATAAAGCACTTGGAGCATGCTGTTATAGGAAAACAATCAATCTTTTCCTATAACTGCACATCCTGCAAATGGTTTATTCCCCTTCCATCACAACAATTCCCTTCATATCACAACTTTTTATTTATTAAAGAACGACATACTTTTTATCCGTTGTGGAACGTCCATGAAACAAGATAGTTCCTGGTCTTACTTAGGTTATAGCAGCTATAAACAGTCGTTCCCTCACCAGCCTCTCGTTATTCTCTCCCTCATGAAGTTAATAAGACAAAAAAAATGAGAAAAGAGACAAAGTTATGATATCGCTGTACTGAGTGCGCCAGAGTTCCAGGTGTTAAGCTGCAGATGTGACCATTGGCCATCGTGACCACTGCCTGCGATTTCTCCTTCAACAAAAGCCCACTTCCTCCATGTTCGTGCACTTCTTTCTTCTAAATCAACATGATTTCTTCACTTCAGACTTCTAACATTAATAATACTATGGTGCTGATGTGGCAGAAGATGAAGTATTTCTTTAATTGTGAAACCAACACTATATATAAGTATAACTTCACCAAATCCTCAACACATGAACGGTACAGTGTGTGTAACATTTTGGTGTAGAATTAAAACTTTATTCTTGAATTATTGCACATTTTTTTCTTGTAATATCAGATATTATGACTTTTTCTCAAAATGTTATGATGTTATTCTCGGAATCTTGTATTTTATATTTATTTATTTACGTTTTAAACAGTGGCCCTAAAATGGTGTTGTATTGAGTGTGTGTGTGTGTGTGTGTGTGTGTGTGTGTGTGTGTGTGTGTGTTCACCTTCAGAGACTGTGCCGTGTCGGGGTCGGTGTCGTGGTACAGGATGACGTTGTTGGCCATGTCAAAGCTCTCGCGAACTCCCAGATGATAAAAGAGGGACGGCTGCCGGAACACGTCACTCATATCCACCACCGCAATGTCTGTAAACACAGTGAGTGTGTGTGTGTGTGTGTGTGTGTGTGTGTGTGTGTGTGTGTGTGTGTGTGTGTGTGTGTGAGATTTGAAATCAAAACACAACACTATTAGTTCATGCAGTTCTATATATTTCACGCACACTTCCACATGAAATTATTCACACGAATAACAAAAGAAATGAATAAGAAATGGAGACTCATGGAGATTGTTGTGCAGCAGTAGCAGGTTTGCGTAATGCTGAAAATATGACAATCTGTCAAGCGCTAGTTTCCAGTTACATTTAAGGAAAAATATAAAAGCAACTGAACTGCATCACAGCTTTAAAGCTTTCAATGTGTGCCATGATGAAAATGAGATCTTTTCATGCACACAAAAAATGTTTATCCACAAACAGACCAATATATCAGCAATATATCAGCACGCCCCATTGCACAGATCTGTAAAGCATTAATTAGGCATGATAATTAGCTAACACATAATTAGCTGTGGGTCTGTAATCGACATGACAGCAACATTAACAATATACAGACAACAAGCTTTTTTTTTTGTAATATTGTTCTAGAGTTTCATCCAGTAAATCAACAATCTCAGTAACAGAACCACAGACTTCCTGTGGCACAGCAAAAAAAATAAAAAAGCCTCAGTGCTCTTTAAAAAATCTCACACTTCCGTTGATCACTACATGAGGATCTCAGTGTTTAAGGCAGATGCAACTCAAATTTCTAACATTTAATTTAATTTTTTTTAAATTATTATCATTATTATTATTATTATTATTATTATTATTATTATTTATTAAATATCCGGATGAACACCTAACATGACTGAATGGCCATGACAGTTACCTTTCATGGTTTAGTTTAGATTAGTTAATGGCAATAAGACAATTAAAAGTGAGTATGTTTTGTTTTGCAGCAGCGCTTCATGTTTTCAACACGTCAACTTGTCACTTCACTAATCAGCGCAGAAAGAGCACATCATTTATCTTTTATTTTCTCTTTCTTACTTCTCTACCTCTCTCTGGCTTGATGAGCTTCAGCTAAAAGTAATTTGTTATATAAAAGTATGATTGGATAAACTGAAACAGAGGATCTGCTCCCGAATCTGTGATGGTACACATTTAGAAATATAGAGTCTTTAAAATACAGCCACGGTTTTTTCCCCCACAAGTTTATCAGCTACAGTATACAGTATCTGGGTCCGGACTGCTTTCAGATACAATTTATTAGTTATAAATAATATCATGAAGAACTTTTTTTTTTTTCATCAAAAAGCAGCAAGCTATGGAGGTAACGAGTCAAATTTCATTTTACAAAATCTGCCACCATGCACAGGTTAGTTTCAACAGAACTCACTCTGATATCTGATCATCATATGCTTCTGAAGGACTCGATTAGCTGGAAATAAACTTTACATGAAGATTTATCCGGCGTTCAGACAAAATCCAGCTGATTTGCTATGTATCCAGTCCTGGATGATCTGGATGAGGCTCGTTGGAGCAGAAAAGCTTAAAACTGCAGGACGCTCGGTCTCCATAACTGAAACGGAGCTCGTTCACAAACTCGCTGAGCACCAAGTGACCAAAAACATCCACAGATGTGACCCATCAATATACAGGTGCATCTCAAAAATTAGAATATTGTGGAAAAGGTTTTTTTCCCCTAATTAATTCAAAAAGTGGAACTTTCATATATTCTATATTCATTACACATAAACTACTAGTAACATAGTCAGAAAACCAGATCTCCAAATGAAATGCAACATTTACTTTCATCTGAAAAGAGGACTTTGGACCACTGAGCGACGGTGTTTTGAGTAAAAAGGTGTTTCGAGTTAATTAGTTGATTAGAGTCTTCTCAGGTCCACATTGCTGTATTATAAATTCTTTATTCTAATATTTTTGAGATACTGGATTTTTGCAACTGGAATATGCAAACGAGTCTGTGGAGTTGTAGTGAGTTTTTCTGAGCCTTCGTTATAGTTCCTTTTCCCTGGAGAGAGCCTGCAGCACTGATCAGTGATTATTAGGAGACATGATTAACTCATGTGGGTGTGCATGAATCATGATGGAGAAAAAATTGTCCCATGATGTGTGAGAGCTTCTCTGGAATTGTGATTTCGGTTACACCAGACTGTACAAGCGCAGGTCGGGGCAGGTACGCTCACATACCACGACCAACAAACAGCTTCCCCAAGGCTTCGCGTTTAAAGTGGCGGTTAAATGAATATGGAACGCAGAAAGGGCCATAAATGCCTCAAAACACTCCTTGTCCTTTTACTATCTTTTCTGTCACCTACTTAACACCTTTTCATGCCTATCCATTTGACGTGTCCAAAGCACCTTAGTGACACATCATTTATACCTCATATGACATGAAAAGCGTCTTCTTGTGTTGTTTTTTGATTAAGACGTGTTTTTGAGGCCGATTTTTAAAAAAGCAGATTTAAAACTCACCTGCGTCGTAGAAGGTGTCCAGCACCGACGTCTCCCCGAAGTCCAGCCTGCCGAACGTGACGGTGGTGAGGATGGCGCTCTCGGCGTCACACGCTCGCTGTAGGCACTGTAACGCTCCGGACTCAGGGCTGTTCGCCGCCACCGCCTTCAGCCCGTCGTTCAGCACGTACACGGCACGCAGACTGCGCTGTTTGGACACCAGACACGGACTCGGGACATCCGCTCTCTCCGCCGCCGTCATCGCCACACTGGCTGCATGATCTCCACTCGCCTCTGCCGTCGCCTGGCTGGAGGCCTCCATCACAGTGCAAGAAGTGTGTGTGTGTGTTTGTGTGTGTGTGTGTGTGTGTGTGTGTGTGTGTGTGTGTGTGTGTGTGTGTGTTTTTCCTGGTTATCTATAAATTAAGGCACATGCAAAACAAGTTATAGGACAGTATTTTTTTTATTCTTGTACAACACAAAAATATAAATACGTTTCATGCATAAATTTTAATCCTTAAAAAAAGAAAAATGTTTTTTCTTACTTGAAATTGCACTCATGTGAATAATAAAAGTAAATTGATTGTCATTGCCCATGTGTGGGAATGAGTAAAAAAAAAAAAAAGGATAAAACATTATACCTGATGACCAAAATTATAGAAAATATCATTTTTGAACAAATCCAATATTCTGGATGTACAAAATGTACGCAGTTTAGGAATGTCACATGATGCAGCTCATTTCAGAGTAAAATCTATCTTCAATGAAAAACTACTTTCAGGTGTTCATTGGCGTCTGAAACGATTTTTTTCTCGTCAGTTTAAGGTCATTTTTCTCTCAGGAGAAATTCCGGTAAGACTTTACAATAACAGTAGATGAATAATCATGCACTAATAACTTAATTAATACGTACTTAAATATGAACTAATGATGAGTTAAGGCATGTACTAATCATGAACTATTGATGAGCTAACCTTAACTACGACGTGATTCTTGTGAATTCATAGTGAGTCTTTCTACATTCGATAATAAACAATTTGAAACCATGCATGTTTAATTTATATTCTTTCTTACAGAGCATGCTTGATTGAGTTTACCCCAATGTGTTAATTAATACATTAACTAATAAACGTACTAACGTACTTAAGTTGATCGTTATTCACGCATGAATGCATGAGACTCACGCCATATTTAAGGTTAGCTCTTCATTAGTTTGTGATTAGTACACGCCTTAACTAATCATTAGTTCATATTTAATTCAGGTATTAGTGCATGATTATTCATCTACTGTTATCGTAAAGTAAAAATTCCAAAATACACACGTGTCATGTGCACCTGTAAAATGTTTTATAAATTACATGAAAGAGAAACCTAATATTCGGACAAAGTGTTAAATAGAAGTCCACTTGTACTCAGTATACTGCACTGCATATGTTTATATTTTTTAAAATGAAAACTGTAATGCAGAAATATTCTTCTAACACGTCAGCTTTCATTTCTGCAAAAGCAGCCTGAAAGACACTAAAGGAGTAAAATTTCCTTTTAAAAATGTCATTTTTTTAGGAGCTGCATCCACACAAATCCACAGCATTCACAGGTTAATGTCTCCTTTCGAATATTTTAAGTAGTTTTAATTTTATTTGGCACTTCATTCATAAAAAATGATAAAACTTGGCCATGTTTTGTGCGGGTATAAAGTGTATAAATAATTATATGAAATATTAGCCTAATATTTTGACAAACTGTCCACATGCTGAAACTATTGTTATGTAGATGCGGTTGGACGGGTTAGTTTTCATTTCCACACCAGCAGCCTGAAGAAGACGAGTTGTTTTTCTCAGGAGGTACATCTTTGGGAATATTTTAAGTATAGATTTGAACTTTATAGTTTATAAATACACTTTGCACTTTTTGCAAAAAGTGTTGTTTTTTGGGTTAATAATACGCAAATAAAACGCATTCCAATTAGCACATACTTAATAACGCACTGCATCATTTGCATATTTGAATATATTTCTAAATGAAACCTGTAACGCAGAATGTCGTTGTACTGATGCACACTTCCAGCACGTCAACTTTAATCTCGATCTGAGTGGCCCAGAGGAAGTAAATCTCTCTCTCTCTCTCTCTCTCTCTCTCTCTCTCTCTCAGGGTGTGGTTACCTGGCCTCTAATGAGCGCGGTGTGCGGGTGGAGGCCCGGTGCGCGCGCTCGTGTCCCCGCAGCGCAGAGACCTCATCAGATCATCTCTCATCACTGACCACTGACCAGTGAAGTGTGTCTCTGATCCGATCCTTTGGTCTCTGTGGCACTGCAATGAGAATTACACAGAAATACACAGAATTGTGCAATTAGTAGGAAGTGTGCTGCAACGCTTGACACACACACACACACACACACACACACACACACACACACACTGCTTCATAAGATTAATAAAAAGTTAGTAATGCATGATGCAAAATGCATTAAAATCAAAGCAGAACCTGCACGTACCTGTTCTTCTGGATCTGTTTGCACGCGAGTTGCAAAATCTCTCCCTCTCCCTCTCTCTCCCTCCTCTGTCACTTCCCCTCTACTCTCCTCACTGTGTAAAGTCCAG
Organism: Cranoglanis bouderius; assembly: GCA_023630585.1. Classification (NCBI taxonomy): domain Eukaryota; kingdom Metazoa; phylum Chordata; class Actinopteri; order Siluriformes; family Cranoglanididae; genus Cranoglanis; species Cranoglanis bouderius. The sequence continues at coordinate 5,370,408 of CM042539.1, forward strand.
CAGCTAAATATAAAGCGCTTGTTTGGACACACGCTCAGTCATGGTCAGTCATGAGGTTTATTTCAGGTTTATGTCTCACCCGACCTGAAAGTTCTCAGAAGACTCCAGAAGTCCAGAAGGCGCGAGCTAGAACCCTGAAAGCGCAGAGGTGAACATGGCGAGGTGGAAACTCCGCGAGTCAACACCACCGAGCTGCACGGGTGCTAAAAAGATGTGTGTGTGTGTGTGTGTGTGTGTGAGAGAGAGAGAGAGAGAGAGAGAGTGAGAGTGTGTGTGTGTGTGTGTGTGTGTGTGTGCTCCTCTCCATGGCTCCTCCTGCTGTTTCCTCTGACATGACTGAGTGTGTTTACACAGACGATAGAAACCAACCTCCTTCTTTCAGGCTTCTCTGGAACACCTGACATCAGCGTTGCGTTACGTAAGTAATTAAACAGTGTGTGTGTGTGTGTGTGTGTGTGTGTGTGTGTGTGTGTGTGTTATAAGAAACTAATAAATGACGGTGTGGTGTGATGAAGCAGAGTTACTGTTACGAAGTTATATCCCGAAGTGCTTTATTCCTCTTATACCACAACAACGTTTTTGTCCATTTATAGTTACATTCAATGCTGTTGAAAGTCGGCGAAACAACTACTCACTTACGTCACCGCAGCTATAAACACTCGTTCCCTCACCAGCCTCTCTTTATTCTCTCTTGAAGTTAAGAAGAGAGTAAAAAAAAGAATAATTCAATAAAATGAATAAGCTTGTCGGTTACAGAGAAACCAGAAAGAAGCGTAAACTCCTCTGTCCTGAACATGTCGTAAAAAAATTCAGCTTTACTTCTGAGTGTTCCAAAGATCTGACACTGGAGACTCCTTCCAGAGCAAGTGCATTAATATAAACCTGCACTCCTGTCAACACCTTCTGACCAATCAGAATGCAGAGCTCAACAGCACTTTGGTGTAATAGCTATTATAGGTGAACTGGTCAAACAGTAGTATGGAGAGAGAGAATCGATTGGCAGCCCTGGAGAGAGGAACAGTGCTGTGCTTCTCACTCTAATGCCTTGGAGACGCTTGCAGAGAGACTTTTTAAGTTTCTTTACATTCTTAGGTTTCATGCATATTAGTTCGCTTTTATTAAAATACTTTTTTTTTTTTTTTTTTTTTTTTTTCGTGTTTGATCTTATACCACTCATGTTTCCTCCATCTCTGATCCACACCTCATTATGTAAACCCTGAATGTTCTAGAGTGTTCTGTTGCTTAGGTTCTGAGCTCATGTTTCCCCTTCCTGGAGCTCCTCCATCTCTCTGCACGCTGTGCAGGAACACACACACACACACACACACACACACACACACACACACACACACACACACACACACACACACACACACACCTGCAGAAAGCATATTAAACACAGCTAATACTATAAAGAGCAGTCAGGGGTTAAATATTCAACTAAGTGTGTGTGTGTGTCTTACTCAGAGTAAAGTGTTTGTGAGTGTGTGTCTTGGGGGGGGGGGGGGGATTTATGGACAGGGTGATATAACAGCAGTGTCCATTCTATGAACTCTGTTTGACCTCGACCAATAATATTAACCGTACTTACAGCTACCGCATATCTGACCGTTAATGTGTTGCGTAATATAATCTACTTTTCAAAAGTTTGGAATTACTCCCAAAATTGCACATTTTCCATAAAAGCTCATACTTTTATTCATCAATTAAGTTGCAAAATGAGTAAAAAATATAGTCAAGACATTGACAATTTTAGAAATAACGATTTCTGCTTGAAATAACAGTTTAGTGCTTCAAACTTTGTTTCCATCAAAGAATCTTCCATTTGCAGTAATTACAGCCTTGCAGAGTTTTGGTCCCTCAGACCATCACATTTCCTCCACCAAGCTTCACAGATAACATCACACACTCCTCCAGCGTCTTTTCATTTCTTCTGTGCCTCACAAATGTTCTTCTCAGTGATCCTAACACCTCAAACTTACAGCCGTGGCCAAAAGTTTTGAGAATGACACAAATATTAATTTTCACAAAGTCTACTGCTTCAGTGCTTTTAGATCTTTTTGTCAGATGTTACTAACTGTTACTGAAGTATAATCACAAGCATTTCATAAGTGTCAATGGCTTTTATTGACAATTACATGAAGTTTATGCAAAGAGTCAATATTTGCAGTGTTGACCCTTCTTTTTCAAGACCTCTGCAATTCGCCCTGGCATGCAGTCAATCAACTTCTGGGCCACATCCTGACTGATGGCAGCCCATTCTTGCATAATCAATGCTTGGAATTTGTCAGAGTTTGTGGGTTTTTGTTTGTCCACCCGCCTCTTGAGGATTGACCACAAATTCTCAATGGGATTAAGGTCTGGGGAGTTTCCTGGCCATGGACCCAAAATGTCGATGTTTTGTTCCCCGAGCCACTTCGTTATCACTTTTGCCTTGTGGCAAGGTGCCCCATCATGCTGGAAAAGGCATTGCTCGTCACCAAACTGTTCTTGGATGGTTGGGAGAAGTTGCTCTCTGAGGATGTTTTTGTACCATTCTTTATTCATGGCTGTGTTCTTAGGCAAAATTGTGAGTGAGCCCACTCCCTTGGCTGAGAAGCAACCCCACACATGAGTGGTCTCAGGATGCTTTACTGTTGGCATGACACAGGACTGATGGTAGCGCTCACCTTTTCTTCTCCGGACAAGCTTTTTTCCAGATGCCCCAAACAATCGGAAAGGGGATTCATCAGAGAAAATGACATTACCCCAGTCCTCAGCAGTCCAATCCCTGTACTTTTTGCAGAATAGCAGTCTGTCCCTGATGTTTTTCCTGGAGAGAAGTGGCTTCTTTGCTGCCCTTCTTGACACCAGCCCATCCTCCAAAAGTCTTCGCCTTACTGTGTGTGCAGACACACTCACACCTGCCTGCTGCCATTCCTGAGCAAGCTCTGCACTGGTGGTGCCCCGATCCCGCAGCTGAATCAACTTTAGGAGACGGTCCTGGCGCTTGCTGGACTTTCTTGGGTGCCCTGAAGCCTTCTTCACAACAGTTGAACCTCTCTCCTTGAAGGTCTTGATGATCCGATAAATGATTGATTTAGGTGCAATCTTACTAGCAGCAATATTCTTGCCTGTGAATCCCTTTTTGTGCAAAGCAATGATGGCTGCACGTGTTTCCTTGCAGGTAACCATAGTTAACAGAGGAAGAAGAATAATTTCAAGCACCACCCTCCTTTTAAAGCTTCCAGTCTGTTATTCTAACTCAATCAGCATGACAGAGTGAACTCCAGCCTTGTCCTCGTTAACACTCTCACCTGTGTTAACCAGAGAATCACTGACATGATGTCAGCTGGTCCTTTTGTGGAAGGGCTGAAATGCAGTGGACATGTTTTTTTGGGATTAAGTTCATTTTCATGACAAAGAGGGACTTTGAAATTAATTGCAATTCATCTGATCACTCTTCATAACATTCTGGAGTATATGCAAATTGCCATCATAAAAACTGAGGCAGCAGACTTTGTAAAAATTAATATTTGTGTCATTCTCAAAACTTTTGGCTGTACATTCCTCCATTGTCTGTGTTCTTTTGCTTATTTTATCGTTTTCCGTTTATTAGCCAGTCACCGATTTCTCTTTATGTTTGAAACTAGACGGCCATCAACCCGGAGTCGCCTCGTCACTGCTGAAGTTGAGGCTGGTGTTTTATGGCTACTGTTTAATAAAGCTGCTAGCTGAGGAACTTCTCAAACTAAAGACGGATGTATTTATCCTCCAGCACAGTTGTGCACCGGAGCCTCGCACTCCTCCTTCTGTCCTGATTCGAGTCAGTTTGTGATGTTCTGTGAAACCTTTGTAAGATATCTTCAGTTTCTTGGCAAATTCTCACATGGAATAGCCTTCAGTGCTCAAGACAACAAGAGACTGACAATTCTGAGACCATTCTGAGATAAATAAGCAGACAGACAGATAGATAGACAGATAGGCAGATCATATAGAGACAGATAGAGACAGACAGACAGATAAGGTGTACAAACATATAGAGACAGACAGATAACCAGTTAAAAAGGGATAGACAGACTGAGATGGATTAATAGATAGATGAAAAATAGAAATAGACAGACAAATAGAAATAGTATAGACACAGACACACAGACAGAAATAGATAGAGACAAACAGACATATAGGCATACAGACAGACAGACAGATAGACAGATCAATAGATAGGCATACCAACAAATTGAGACAGACACACAGACAAACACAGATAGATAGAGACAGACAGACATATAGACAGAAAGACAGACAAATAGAGATAGATTAATAGACAGACAGAAAAATAGAGACAGACAGACAGACAGATAAGATAGATAGGCAGACCAACATATTGACACAGACACACAGACATAGATAGAGACAGACAGACAGATAGAGGTGTACAAACATATAGAGACAGACAGATAACCAGTTAAAAAGGGATAGACAGACTGAGATGGATTAATAGATAGATAAAATAGACAGACAGACAAAGGCAGATACATAGAAATATTATAGAGACAGATGGTGAGAGAGACAGACAGACAGATAGAAATACTCACAAACAGATAGACAGACAAGGAGAGATAGAATAGATAAACAGAGAGATGAATGAGACCTGAGGCAGAGCTTATTTTGGAATATTCTTTTTTAATAAAATTTGCACACATAGATGCATTTTCCGTACATTAAAATATAAAAGTTTATATAAGACTTTCTCAAAAGAGAAACAGCATCAAGAAAACAAAATGTGCATTTTCTCCTTATCGCTGACGAAAGACAGAAAGAAAGACATGATTTTATTAAAAATAAAGAAGGCCTCGGCATGGGCGAGAGGACGCCACAGCCGCACGTATAACGACGAGGAAAATAAAAATAAAGGCCACGAAGTTAAAGGCAAATAAAAAAAACTTAAAGTGAACCGTACTGAAGGCAAACGCAGCGGGTTCTCCGTCATGTCGCTTAAAGAGTCGAGTGGCTCGATGGAACGCAGTACCAGGAGAAGGTGGGTTCCTCCTCAACACGATGGATAATATTAAAATAAGAAAAATCTGAAAGTGAGGGAAGCGTTCATTTGTTTTCTCTATGCTGTTGTTCTCATGTTTTTTGTTCTTTTTCTCTTTTGGCACAAATCCGTCTGCCAGGCGTTCGGAGTTTCTGCCTTCCGACCTCAACCACTTCCTAATCAGGTGCATTCATTTGGACAGAACCTTCTTTATGCTCTCGACATCCATCTGAAACACACAGACAGCAGCAAACAAATTACACACACATCTTCTCCACCTCAGAATATTCCAGTTTCTGCTTAAAGTAAGTGAAGAACCATGTGAGAAGGTCTTTAGATCTTTAGGTTTTCTCTGAAATCCCTCAAAGGTTCTTTACATTTTACTCAGTGGGTTCTTTGTGCTTCATGTAAACACACTGAAAATAATTCCACAGGAAGCCGTACTGGTTTCTGCTCACCTGCAGGGATAAGCGGATCTTTTTTTCCTCGTCGAGTTCACTCACAAGCTGTTTCATCTCTTGTCTGGGAAAAACAGATAGAATTAGTGGAATCCAGTGGAATAAACAAGTCAGGAACAAGGAATTCTGAAAGAAAACTGATGGAAGACTGAAGGAATACTGATGGAATTAATGTGGGATAAAAAATATGTTTCAAACATCTCCCTCACTTCTACTAAACATCTCCATCCCTCATTCCAAATGCCATCCTGCTCCTTTCCAAAAGTCTGCTTCTCCTCTGATAATCTCCATCCTCTTCCAAACATCTCCCTCTTTCCAAACGTATTTCTCAAAAAGACTCCAAACATCTACCAACTCTTTTTCAACTGCCTCTTTCCTCTTCCAAATGTCTTCATCCTCCTCCTTCCAAACATTTCCCTCACCTATCAATAAGACTCCCTCCTTCCAAATTTCTCCTTCAGAACGGCTCCCTTCACTTTCTTACCTTTCTTTCAGTTCCTTTTTGTTTCCGTCTTTGGGTAATCTCCACCCCTCGTCCAAATCCCTCCAACATCTCCATCCTTTCAAGATTCTCCCTCCAATTCTTTCCAAATGTTCCCCCCCAAAATCCTCAAAAGTCCTTCCTCTTTCAAACTGTCTCTTTACCTCCTCACAGGCATCTTGCTTCCTTCTTCCAAATTCCTTACTCCATCTTCCAAACTGCTTCGTCCACCTCTCTTTCCAAGAACCTTCCAAAAGTCTCAGATAATCACCTTCCTGCTACCAAATTTCTTCATCCCACCTTTTCCAAACATCTCTGTCTACTTTCCAAACATCTTCCTTTCTCTCTCAAGCATCTCCCTTTTCTGTCCAAAGTTTTCCATTCCTTTTCCAAAAAGTCTCCATCAAACATCTACATTGTGTCTCCACCTGTCTCTTTCTCTCCTTATAAATGTCTTCCTCCTCCTTTCAAACACCTTCTTTTCTCTTCCTCCATCACTCCTTCCAAATGTCCTCCACTTTCTTACCTCTTCTTCCAACACCTTCTGCTTCCCTCTTCTGATAATCTTCCTTCCTCTTCCAAATGACTCCATCCCTCCTTCCAAACATCTCACTATTATTTGAAAATGTTCCCCTATTCCAAATTGTCCCTTCCCTCAAAACATCTCCATCTATCTACCTCCACTTTCCAACTGTCTCTTTTCCTCCTTATATACACCTACCTCTTCTCCTACTTCCATACATCTTCCTATCCTCTTCCAATTGTCTTCCTCCTTCCACGATTCCCTTCTTCCAAATGTCTCAAATTGTATAAAACATCTTCCTCTCCCGTCCAAACTTCTCCATCCCTCTTTATGAACTTCTCCACAACTCCTCTTAAAGATCTCCAAATATCTCCATCCCTACAAACATCACTTCCTCCTGACTCGCCCTTTCATCTCTCTCTCCCTCTCTCTCTAAACATCTCCATCGCTTCATTCCTACTTGTGTTGGCTCTTCATCAGCTCCACTGTGGCTCTCAGCTCTCGTAGCTGAGTTCTGAGCTCCTCCAGCATGGTGGAACCCTGCTCACTCTTCATCTTGGCCTCCATGGAGGGAGAGTGAGGCCTGAGGACAGCGGCGGCAGGAGTTGTGGGTTTGGAGGACTTCTCAGGAGCCTGTAGAGAACAAATCCACGTGGGGTTTAGAACATCATGTTTCACAAACAAACACACTCGTTGGTCTGCTGATCTCCTGAGCGTCATCAGTGTGTAGGGCCTCAGTCTGTGTGTGTGTGTGTGTGTGTGTGTGTGTGTGTGTGTGTGTGTGTGTGTGTGTGTGCGCGTGTATGTTTTGGTTAAGGTCGCCCCTTTGTGGTGGGATCAGGGAATGCATGCAAAAGAAAGGAACATGTGACAAGGTGAGGTTGAGGACGGGTGGGTGTGGCTAGGAGGAGGGGGCGGGGCTTACTATGATGACAGGCAGTGCCTTGGGCATCTTCCTGGTGTTGTCGAGAGATCTGGGAGGTAATGAGTCCGGCTCTTCCTTCCCTTTCTCCCTCTCTCTCTGCTCGTCCTCCGGAGACTGCAAGTCCAGGAGGTCAGTGCTGGAGAGAGAGGACTGAGGAAGACATGGAGATTATAGAAAACACACACACACACACACACACACACACACACACACACCGTATTAACCATTTCTGACTACAGTATATCTCAATTTCATATGAATAAAACCAAAGGCTTTTCACAGAGGAAGTGATTTTCACTCATCCGTCATTCATAGAATTAAAAGAGAAGAAAGCAACGTGGGCGGAGCTACCGGTGGAGCAGCGGATGGGTATGATCCCAAAAAAAATAAATAATCGCACATGCACTTTCTCACTAAATCCAAAGTTAACTTTTGATGTTGCATTGTGATTGTGAGCTACATTTTATAGTTTGGTAACTTTGACCAGCAATTTTGTATTCTACAGTTGAATTAATTTATTTTATTTATAATTATTTTTAAACCCACCACTTTACAGCAACATATAAAGTTATAAAGTCACATTTTTAAAAAGGTAACTTTAATAATAATAATAATAATAATAATAATAATAATAATTTTATTTTTATAGCACATTTCTACACACTTTAAATATATATATATATAGTCGACACAGAAGCAGAAAATAAGTTGAAGCTTCAGAAGTCAGACTTCAGATTTGCTAGAGAGTCATTAATAAACATATGCTTCATTAATAAACGACCACATGACCAAGCACCGCCCACTTTCTCAGAAACATGCAATCAGATGACAAATCACAGACTTTTCATGTAGCACATCAGCAAACAGAATTGTTTTTCTGTTTAATCTGTGTGTGTGTGTGTGTGTGTGTGTGTGTGTGTGTGTGTGTGTGTGTGTGTGT
>CM042539.1:5383754-5391254 GCA_023630585.1 Cranoglanis bouderius
TTTATTAAATGTTTTGCTCGACTTGAAACTTGTCTGTGTACCTTTGGTCTTGTTTTCAGGTTCCGTCTTCATGGTTTCCTGAGGAACAGACGGCGCTGGTTTCTTCGCTGTCAGCTGCAGGGGAAAAGAAGAGAAAGAGAGAGAGAGAGAGACAGAGAGACAGAGAGAGAGAGAGAGAGCACCACAACAACAATTATCACACACTCATATCTTCTGCATGTGTTTGCCACAAAGTGACAGTAAAATGGCAAAAAACATCTCTACAGTTTTACACTCAGTAAAAATAACAAGTGCTACAAATATACACGAATATGCAAATTTCCAAATGCAAATTAGGAAACACCTCCACGTCTCCGTACCACCTGCAACAGCCAATAAATATTCCTCCAGCATTAGCTAACTCACATCACTCACAGTACACTTCTCTTGTACTCCTCACATTTTAATTCTGTTTTTAATTCAGTAGTTTTCCTACAAATCTCGAACATCATGATATTTCTTTTAATCTGTGCATAAATGTATTTATTAACAAACTATTAAATGCATGCCACGGTGTTGTCATGGTAACACAATATTTATATATATATATATATATACACTCACAAGACAATTCATTAGCAGTTAGCTAAATGACTAGCTAAGTCATCCAGTGTGAATTATATCAGAGAATGCTATAAGAGATATAAGAGCATTTTCGTGTTTATTAATTTGCATGTTTTTGCATATTCATAGCTCCGTGTATCTCGAATGAGGTTAAAGGAGTAGAGACGTCCGTGGATGGTTTTAGCCCTATTTAGCCGTATTTAAAAAACAGCAACAACAACACAGATTGTTAATTATTCAACAGTTTTTACACAGTTTTAACGACATGCTCAGGAGGACGTTAAAGAAAAAATAATGACAGTAAATAATCGTGCAAAGAAAATAAACAAAAGGAGATGCAGCTGGATTTCGTTCACTTTCAACGGATGAAGTCATAAAGAAAAGGTACATATGCTAACCCCGCCCCCTGGCCCCGCCTTTAACCTTAACCTTCATAAATATTCACACTAATTTACAGAGGTGAAAGGATGTTAAAAACACGTTCTTCTTCTTATTGATCTATTTATTTATTTATTTATTACTAATTTGGGGTTGTTTTATTAATAGTTTTTTTTTTTTTGTATTAACATCATTTACCATTTATTTTCACTCTGTACTTTTTTTTGCTCTGCTGTACATTTTTTTTAAAATTGAATTTTTTAAATTTTTTAATCTTTTATGAAACACTTTGATATTTTCAAGTTTACTCAGATGTAGCTTTAACACGTTACTTCCACATTACGATTCTGTCACAACACACACACTCTCACACACACTCTTTTCATTTTCCTGTTTGTTTTTTAACCGCTGTAAATAAATAAATCAGCTCGTGTGTGTGTGTGTGTGTGTGTGTGTGTGTGTGTGTGTGTGTGTGTGAGAGAGAGAGAGAACAGTTTAGTGTAGAGAAGCCACGCTTGTTCCGCAAACATGGACGGGGAACCGTTCCAACCCCACACTCTTAAAACATACTATTTAGCACCGACACACACACACACACACACACACACACACACACACACACACACACACACACACATATACACACACACACAAACACCGACACACACACACACACACACACACACACACACACACACACACACACACACACACATACTGACACACACACACACAGCTCTGTTCTGTCAGGAAAGCACCCCCCACCCCCCAGCGTCTCACTGCTCTCCTCCACCCTCTTCCTCTCTGGTTTAAGACAGCCATGCTGGAGACGCACTAACGAGAGTCATGTGGTCTCCAAGAACTAACACTACATTTCAATAACATCGGGCCAACATCTGGATCCTGTGCAACCCCGAGGGAACGCGCACCCCTGCTGTGACCACATCACTTCCTGTTAATGCGAACTACATCCCTGAGACACCTCGTCTTTGTCCTCGTCACCGCCGCTAATCACACGACGCTCACACACCTCTCTCACACAGCATTCTCTAATCGTATAAAGCTCACACACCATACACACAACACTCGAAACACTCAAAACAGAGAAAAACTTCAACTGAGAGAGAGGAAAAGAGGAAAAAGCAGCGTTTGTTTACCTCACTGTCCTCCGCTCACTAAAGTCCTCACGAGTCAAAAGCTCCAGTGTGTGTGTGTGTGTGTGTGCACACGTGTGTGTGTGTGTTTTTGCATACGAAGGAGTGAGACGTGTGTGACGTTTCAGTGTTGCTGGAGTTCACACCCCTGAGTTACAAAAAACACTCGCAGTGTTACTTCTGCTTTAGCACTGAGAGAGAGAGAGAGAGAGAGAGAGAGAGAGAGAGAGAGAGAGAGAGAGAGAGAGAGAGAGAGGGAGAGGAGAGAGACAGACAGAGAGAAAGAGAGAGAGAGAGAGAGAGAGAGAGAGAGAGACAGAGAGAGAGAAAGAGAGAGAGGGAGAGACAGAGAGAGAGAGAGAGAGAGAGAGAGAGAGAGAGAGAGAGAGAGAGAGAGAGAGAGAGAGAGACAGAGAGAGAGAGAGAGAGAGAGAGAGTTCATGCCTCTTCACATTGTGCAGTGTTACATTCTGGAACTGAAATGCACTTAATTGGGATTTTATGTCATGAATCTACACAAAGTAACCCATAATATCGATTGTGTAATATTGTAAAATAATATTGTGTGTGTGTGTGTGTGTGTATGTTTGTGTGTGTGTATGTTTGTGTGTGTGCGGGGATCCCTACAGTTTGCAAATTTATTTACAAACAAAAATCATAAAAGTTGTGACTGCATAAGTATTCACCCCCTGAATTAATTCTGGTTCAATTTCCATCAGAAATGACTAAATTTATTGAACAGAAATGTGTCACATGTCTCAATTTCAATATAAATAAACCTGAAGCTGTTCACAGGACAACTACAGCCTGGACACTCCACAAAGATGGGCCAAAGATTAGACCAAAACTGGACTTTCTGGCTTTGGAACAAAGCGCTACGTTTGTCAGAAACCCAACGCGGCTCATCCCTCTGAGAACAACCCTCCCTGCTGTGAAGCGTGGTGGCGGCAGCATCATGCTGTGCTGTGAGGATGTTTTTCTTCAGCAGGGGAAACTGGTCAGGGTTGAGGCTGAGATGGATAGTGACAGAGACATAGATACCTAGAAAACCTGATCTAGTCTGCGCAAGACTTGAGACTGGGGGCGGAGCTTTACATTCCAACAGGACAATGAGCTTAAGCAGACGATCTACACTGGAATGGTTCAAAAACCAAGAAGGTGAATGTTAGAACGACCCAGTCGAAGCCCAGACCTCAATCTGATCGACAATCCGCGGTAAGACTTGAAAATTGCTCTCAACAACAACAACAACAACAACAACGTGCGATCTGACAGAACTTCAGCAATTTTACCAAGAACAACGGGCAAAAGGATCCAGATGTGCAAAACAGATAGAGACTTATCCCAGAAGACTTACAGATGTAATTGTCACCAAAGATGATTCTACACTTAAGTACTGACTCAGGGGGTACATAACCACAATAACCACAATAACCATATTTTTTCACCTTTAAATGCTAGATATGTTTTACAAATGAAACTGTAATAATCCCAATGAAGTCCATCTCAGTTCCCGGCTGTAACTCTACAAAACGTGGAAAAGTTCTAGGGGGGTGAAAACATATGCACAGCGATGTAGATAGAAATGATAAGGGCATGTCGGGTGTTTATGGTTATGTAAAGCAGATCATGTTAAATATGTGGCTGGATGTGGATGTGGTCTGTTCAGGCTGATGTTCTCAGAAAACACATTTGAAAACACATTTCCATATTTTCTTGGTTCAAATAAACATCTAAATGCTTCAGCTGTGATTATACACCAACGTTCCGGCTCAAAATCCAGCGCAGACACCAGCTTAGAGGAAAAACAAAATCAAAAAACACGACTTCCTGTTTCCTAAAACTGGAACAATGTAAAGGATGAGGAGCGAGAGAGAGAGAAAGAGAGAGAGAGAGGACGGATTCAAACACCCTTCCTGAGACCTCACGCTTACCCAGAGTCCATCAGTGGAGCCTCACATGCTGACGCAAAATACTAAAGTTACTAAAAACCAGTTTAACAGAAGATTTACCCTTTTTAATAAACACTACAATGACTTTCCTCGCTGCTAATATTTAGTTTTAATGTCATAATAATGTAGATGGATAAACAACACATACACGTGATAAACAATAGTTCATTATTTATTAAACCATTTGAATGTTTTTGTAGTGTGATGTAAATCCAAGCTGATGTGGCTTCAAAGCAAAATTTAATCAAAATGAAAAATGCGTTCTCATTATCCTGCTTATTTTTCATACAAAAAGTAACACGCTGTTAAATATCATAAACACGTCCACATGCATGAGGTCTTTTACTGTCATGACGAGCTGCAGCTCTCAGATGTTTTGTGTGTTTCATCCCTCGAATGATTTCACTTGCAAATCAGAGCAGACAGACAGGAAGTAGGAGAACTGACTCAGACTGATGACATCATCCTACCGAGACGGAAACACGCTTCAGTGTTGTTAGTGCTGGATTTCTATCTTTATTACAACGCTTTAGATTTAGATAAACGTTTGATGCCAGAACTGTATTCTGAACAATTTAGCACATCTTCAAGAATTTTTTATTTTTTATATTTTTTATATTGATGCATATTACCAATTTACTGTAAAGCATGATCTTCCATATATGGTCATACAGGCCATGTAAGGGCTGCACTAAGTTTTATAGATGGTAAAGAAACGCCCACGTTCCCATCTATAGTCTTAAAGACATGCCTACTCAGAGCTGCTCTCATTTACATATACAATATATAATCTAAAGGAAACCAATTTCCCAGTTATGGGCTCAAAGAAACAGCCACTTAAAGCTGTGCTTTTTCTATATATTTAATCAAAGACACGTCCACATTCCCATATATGGACGTGTGCTTTAAAGGCACATTTAAGTTTGGTGTCTGATGCTGACTGGCTCATTTTTGGGGCTTGGCGCTGAACTTAATGATTCTTAGCCACACACACACACACACACACACACACACAGTAACAATTTCTGACCTTCTCCAGTTCGTTGTCCAGGTCCATGGATCGTGGGCGGAGCTTAATGGGCTGATCTTTGAAGATGTCACCGAATCCGAAGCCTCGCACCTTCTTGGGCTGAATCTCGCTGCTGGATGCGGCGCTACCTGCGTCTGAACGCACACTGCTACTGTCTCCTCCGTCGCTCTCCGAGCCTGTGCTGTCCTTCACACCTACACACACACACACACACATTATACGCACATTACACTAATGCACACACTGAATGACATGAGATAGGAAGTGGGATTTAGGCAGTACTCTAAAAATAAAGGGCCCTGTGTGTGTGTTATCCGTTTAATTTTACAAAAGTACTGACTGGTCCGTGTGCTGCGTGTGTCCTCAGATGGGGTTGCCAGATCCTCCGTGTCGGCCGGCAGCTCTTTAGTGAAGTTGCAGGGGAACATCCCGGTCTTGCCGTTGAGACATCCTTCCCACCAGCCCTCCTCCACCTGCAGCACATCGACATGTCACTCAGGAATTCAAGCTCCAACTAATTAACACACACACACACACACACACACACACACACACACACACACACACACACACACACCTCGGATAATAAACACAATTGAGATAATAAAACATTCTTCACCTCTCCTAGGACCTCGATGATGTCTCCGATCTTGAGCTCCAGCTCGTCTTCATTCTGCGGGATGTAGCTAAAGGCGGCTTTGCAGCGTCTCTTCCGTATGGCCTCTCCTGTTACCACACACACACACACCATTTCCACAGGTTTCAGGTACCAACTATACACAAAAACAATAATAAATCTTATACATTCTCAAAATTTTACTCTGTTCTTGCTTTGCCAGGCTCATTCACATAAACACACGCCCCCAAATCACCATATATGGTAAACAGTTTGCTTTTCGCCACCCAGTGCCGTATGGTAGAGTTACAAATACAGAAGTATTGGCACCCAATCGAGATCTCTGTGTCTGTTTCCCATCATATATATTGGCACCCGTGAAAGTAGGAGGAGTTTCTCTGGAGGGTGTGGGGGCGGAGCCTGAAGATGTATTATTAAACTACAGACATATAACAATTAATGTTAAGCTGTGTGTGTTTTCTTCACCTGGTGAAATAATGAACCTGTTTGAATACTGATTTATTTAAAGGGAGAGTGAGCTTCACAAATGAAGTCAAGGTAAAAATAAAGAGTAAAATTGTACAAGAACACAAAAAGAGTGGATTTCCGCTTTGGTTGAATCTCCAGGCACTTAATCAGACATGTAGCGCACTACTTGGCGTCTACAATATCATCATGTTATACTCTATGCAGTGAGCCTATATAGTGAAGAAACATCAATCAGAAGAGAGCATTATGGTGAATAAGTAAATAAAAACAAATTAAACTCCATGACATCTGAAAGAAATTAGACCAAAATAGCAGAAATAAGATAACCTTTTAAAAGTAGATCAAAAGTTTTGTGTTGAGATACCACGGTTTTATAATTCTCTGTAATAAACGAAGATAAAAACAGCCTCAGGTGGTTTCCGGAGTTGTAGGGTTTTCTCCGTGTGAGCGAGTCTTTAATCAGTTTTCAGTTCACTACTCTGAACTTTAACCTTCCTGACAGCGATGAAAGTCACGCTCCATTTAATATTACTGTAGTTTCACTTCTCTCCATAAAGCACGACGGAAAATGTGAAAAGTCGACACTGATTAAATCTCCACGAGGTTAATGTGGATCTACACTGTTTAACCGCCTCGAATGATTAATCGATTAAATTAAAGAAATAAAAAAACATTATTTATTTGTTTATGTAGTGCACTGTATAAAGTCATTATACATCTAACAAAACTGGTATTTATTTTTTTGTGTTGATGCACTTCTAATACTAATACTTAATATAAGTTGGGATTTTTTCTAAAATGCAATAAAAGTAAAAATCTGTGATTTGTCAAGTCTCTTGAAACTTTAATTAACTGACAAAAGTATAAAGAAAAGATTTTCAATGCTTTCACTGACCAACTGACAGGACTGCTGGCAGGCCAGTCAAGCACACACACTCTGTGTCTATGAAGCCATGCTGTTGTAGCATGTGCAGAACGAGGCCTGCTGAAATAACCATGGACTTCCTGGGAAAAGACGTTGCCTTGATGGCAGCATATGTCTCTCTAAAATCCCAATATACGCCTCTGCATCAATGGTACCTTCACACATATGCGAGTACCCCATGCCGTGGGCACTGATGCACCCCCATACCATCACAGATGCTGGCTTTTGCACCTTTCGCTTATAACAGTCTGGTTGTTCTTTGTCATCTTTGGCATGGAGAACTCGACGTCGGTTTTTCCCGAAAACAAGCTGAAATGTGGACTCATCTGACCACAGCACATGCTTCCACTGCC
>CM042539.1:5396254-5406254 GCA_023630585.1 Cranoglanis bouderius
AGATCTAAGAACACAAACAGACTCCTCCGCGTCGAGCCTCGGCGCCTTCGCTCTACCCCCTCAGTGAGGAAAATGATGTATACGAGCCGACAGAGTGTCACGGAGGAGAACACGAACACAGAGACACCTGACAGGACGGACGTTTAAGGCTGTGACATGAGGAACTGTCGAGGAACCAGCACTAACCGAGACTGACTCACGTCGGAAGCATGGAGAAAAAAAACCTCGTTAAAAGAATCTGTTACAAAAATCCTCGAGTGTACGTCATGGACCAGATTTTATTTATTTTATTTTAAGCAACAATAAATAAAATAGCGAGGCGGTAGTTCAGTGTGATTCTACTTAATAATTAGCGACGCCGCCAATTCTTTTTACCGATCAAACACACCATAGTCCCGCCTTCTTTTTTCTATTGGCTCACACGACTGAGTTTGATTTTTCTGGTTTTTCAGCCGAATTTTATTCACGTTAAGTTTGAATAAGTAATAAAAGTAAAATAAAACTCTGAAAAAGTAAAAAATAAAAACAGGAAGTGACTGGAACAAAGTCATTGCTCATTTACTTACATCACAAAGAGAGCGGATATGTATCCCCGCCCCCAAATGTGACTCATTTTACAAAATTCGTTTTAGGCCAAAATAAAAATGCAAGATTTCAAGAATAAGGTTGTAATATCTGATATTCTGAGGAAAAAAAGTCGTGATTTCGTAAACATAAACATCTTGTATGTTTATTTTTTAAATAGTGCCCCTAAAACACCGTCGTATCAGAATCATCAGCTAAAATGGATTTAAAGATTTAAACTAATGACAATTTTGAGATTACGGTGTGCTGGTTTCTGTGCTTCAGCGCCCTCTGGTGGACATCTGAGGAGTGACGCGAACGCGATTTATTCTAACTGAATACGAATATTTGGGCAATTTTTTTTTTTCAATCAGTCGAACAATTTTAAAGCTGTCCTATTTTGCAACATTTTATAAAAACATAAAATCATGCCAAAATATTTTATTTCATATTTTGTTTGACTTTTTTAATAGTTCATGTAATCAGCACATATGATCAGACGGTCGCACCGCATGACGTTTTTAGAGTTTGGGAGGTGAAAATGACTTTTATTTTGAAAATGAATCTTATTTTGAGGTGCTGAAGATGAATTCACATAAAGGGGATGCTGTAGATGTCATGTGTGTCATTTATTTATTACAACATTATACAGGAAAACATCGCATGTGGAGCCAAAAAATTTGAAAAGTCATTTAATTGAACTAATTTTCAGCACGCGTTCATCCTTAGTAACTGCCTGGTCGGGGTCACGGTGGTTTAAATGAACACTTCAGATTTAGGCCACGCCCACTTCAGGCTCAAATCCAAATCCAGATACAGATCTAGTCATTGTGTTACAGCCCTAACCCTTTACCTCTTTATGTTCACGTTTCTTTTCACACCTTGTGAATTTTAATGTAATTCTTTTTTTGCGTGAGATTTTACAGTAAATAGAGTGGTGCTTGAAAGTTTGTGAACCCTTTAGAATTTTCTAGATTTCTCAACATCACCTTCAAATTAACTGCTAATCCTAGAGGTTCACATACTTTTGCCCTCACAGATGTGTAATATTGGATCATTTTCCTCAATAAATAAATAATATATATAAAGTATAATATTTTTGTCTCATTTGTTTAATTGGGTTCTCTTTATCTACTTTTAGGACTTGTGTGAAAATCCGATGATGATTTCGATCATATTTATGCAGAAAATTCTAAGGGGTTCACAAACTTTCAAGCACCACTGTGTAAAACACTGCAAAAATATTGTGCGTTAATCTTCATCATCATCGTTATGAGGTGTGTTCACAGTAACATCGATTCACTGAGCGTCTCACACTAACGAGTGCACACCCAAGGAGGGCCATGCACACACACATACACATACACACACACACACACACACACACACACACAAACACACACCTCTGAAACCTGATAGACAAGTACAGTGATAAAACACCGCGCTGTTCAGCGGAAAGACATCGAGCAGCCATCATGAATCTCAAACTTACTTCCCTTGCACACGTGCATGTGTGTTTGTGTGTGTGTGTGTGTGTGTGTTTTCAGCACTTTTGAGCAACAGCTGTGATGAACCTATTAAAGACACACTTCCTGCTTTAAGCTCGAACACCACAGTTAAACCACAGCTGCAAAATTCTGCACCATGTAATACACACACACACACACACACACCCACACACACACACACACACACACACACACACACACACACACACACACACACACACACACACACACACACGTCTTTTCCTCTCAGATGACAAAAATAAATGCCTGCGATTACACCTGCAGTCGGCCTTAATTTTAAATGTAATGAAATTCTATGTCCTTTTAAAGCAATGATGCAACACACACACACACACATACAGACACACACACACAGTACAGTATTGTGTATAATATATAGTTCTACCATAAAGTAAAGCAGCCATTCAGAATCCTCCTGCAGGGTCACATGACTCTTTACTCCGTCAGTGTGTCCTGCTCCCAGTATTAGCAGACGAATGAATAAATTTAACAGATCAGCTCATTAGCAGCTAATCCCAGGCCTGTGTGTGTGTGGGTGTGTGTGTGTGTGTGTGTGTGTGTGTGTGTAGTCTTGTTGAATAACATGACCAGACTCCTCTGTTCTCTGTGTTTCTGGTCAGACGTCTCAGGAGACTCGGATCATTTCCGTGGCGTCTCCGCAGCCTCGCACCGGTTGCAGGTAACCATGGAAACAGCACAGAGGGAATCATCATCTCCTTCACGCTTTCAGGATGAGACGAGGCCAGAGAGACAGAACACACTACAGCAAGCTGAGAGAAATTCTACATGGAACCCTACAACAAAGTGTTTTGCTAATAAAAAGGGTTCTATGTTAGATGCTAAGAACCTTTAATTATCCAGTGAACCCTTAAAGAACCCTTTTTTACTGAGGGTGTGTGTCTTAAGTGGATAAACGTGTGATACACACTCCAAATTATTTTCTTCTTTATATCTAGAACCTGGCAAGAGTTGAACATTTAGCTTCCTGGTACTTGGTTCACTCTTAGAAAAAAGGGTTCTTCAGAGGTTCTTTAAGGGTTTTTAGCCTCGTAAAAATGCTCTACTTGGAACCTTTTCTAATTGAAGAACACTCTGGTCTAGGGTTCTACATAGAACCCACTAAGCGTTCATCTAGAGAACTGTTAAATGTTCTAAATGTTCTAAGTCATGCTAGTGATGTCTTTGTCACTGTAGGCAACAAGTGAAACTAATGAAACAGCAAAGCAGAACTTTGATATCATCATCATCACCATCATAACCATCATCATCACGACCCTCATCATCATCACCATCATCATCATCATCATCATCATCATCATCATCACAACCCTCATCATCACAACCCTCATCATCACCATCATCATCATCATCATCATCATCACAACCCTCATCATCATCACAACCCTCATCATCACCATCATCACCATCATCATCATCATCACCATCACCATCATCACAACCCTCATCATCATCACAACCCTCATCATCATCATCATCATCACCATCATCACCATCATCATCACCATCATCACCATCATCATCACCACCACCATCATCATCACCACCATCATCACATCATCATCATCACAACCTCATCATCATCACAACCCTCATCATCACCATCATCACCATCACCATCATCACAACCCTCATCATCATCATCATCATCACCATCATCACCATCATCATCACCATCACCATCATCATCATCATCACCATCATCACAACCCTCATCATCATCAAAACCCTCATCATCATCATCATCATCATCATCATCATCATCACCATCATCATCACCACCACCATCATCACCATCATCACATCATCATCACAACCTCATCATCATCACAACCCTCATCATCACCATCATCACCATCATCATCACCATCACAACCCTCATCATCATCACAACCCTCATCATCACCATCATCATCATCATCATCACAACCCTCATCATCATCATCATCATCATCATCACCATCATCACCATCATCATCACCACCACCATCATCACCATCATCACATCATCATCATCACAACCTCATCATCATCACAACCCTCATCATCACCATCATCATCATCATCCTCATCATCACAACCCTCATCATCTTCATCATCATCACCATCATCACCATCATCACCACCATCATCACCATCATCACCACCACCATCATCATCATCACCATCATCACATCATCATCATCATCACCATCACAACCCTCATTAATTTTTTTAGCATCTAGAATTTTTTTATTGTTATTAATAGACCATTTTGCATACACAGATCAGCCATAACATTAAAACCACCTGCCTAATATTGTATAGATCTACCTTGTGCCACCAAAACAGCTCTGAGCCGTTGAGGTATGGACTCCATAAGACCTCTGAAGGTGTGCTGTGGTATCTGGCACCAAGACATTAGCAGCAGATCCTGTAAGTTGCGAGGTGGGGCCTCCATGGATCGGACTCCATGGATCACAATGCCTCCGCCAGCTCGACTTCTTCCCATAGTGCATCCTTGTGCCATCTCTTCCCCAGGTAAGAGACGCACACGCACCCGGTCGTCCACTTGATGTAAAAGAAAACCTGATTCATCAGACCAGGCCACCTTCTTCCACTGCTCCATGGTCCAGTTCTGATGCTCACGTGCCCATTGTAGGAGCTTTCGGTGGTGTACAGGGGTCAGCATGGGCTCTCTGACCGGTCTGCAGCTATGCAGCTCTATACGCAGCAAGCTGTGATGCTCTGTGTGTTCTGACTCCTTTCTATCAGAGCCAGCATGAACTTTTTCAGCAGTTTGTGCTACAGTAGCTCTTCTGTGGGATCGGACCAGACGGGCTCGCCTTCGCTCCCAATGCACATCGATGACCTTGTGGCCGGTTCACCAGTTGTCCTTCCTTGGACCATTTTTGGTAGGTACTAACCACTGCATACCGGGAACACCCCACAAGACCTGCTGTTTTGGAGATGTTCTGACCCAGTCATCTAGCCATCACAATTTGGCCTTTGTCAAAGTCGCTCAGGTCCTTACACTTGCCCATTTTTCCTGCTTCCAACACATCAACTTTGAGAAATGACTGTTCACTTGCTGCCTAATATATCCCACCCCCTCGACAGGTGCCAATGTAATCAATGTAATAATCAATGTTATTCACTTCACCTGTCAGTGGTTTTAATGTTATGGCTGATCGGTGAATTTCAAGCATTTTATTTTCTAAGAAGCAAAATGATCCTCAACAAAATAAGATTTCAAGCTAGAAAAAAAACCTAATTAAAACAAATCTAGAAACAGAGTTCATGATCTTTTATTTGTTTTATATTAATCTTTTATGACAAATTTAAAAAAGAGAGAGATTTGTCTGTGTTCGAGAGATTTTCACTCTCAGATTTGATGTTTAATGAAAGAAACTGAGCTTTTGTGAGAATTTTTGCAAAACAGGATAGCGATGAGATTTACAGAGCAAGGACGACTATAGAACAGGAAACACCTGTGGACACACACACACACACACACACACACACACACACACACACACACACACAGCATTTCCTCAAGAGACAAACTTTATGAACTTTACAGTGAAGCTACTGCAGCTTGCACACAACTGGGCTGAATACATCTAGGAAAAATAGAGCAGTGTGTGTGTGTGTGTGTGTGTGTGTGTGTGTGTGTGTGTGTGTGTGTGTGTGTGTTTGTGTGTGTGTGTGTGTGTGTGTGTGTACATGTGTTTTCCATTTATTCAGCAGCAGTGCAGCACAGTCGACAGTAATGACGGTGTTTATCCGAGCACCATTTTAATCATTTTGTAGTCGATACACACAGTAAAGTCGTAATGGATTTCTTTATATTTCAAATAAACGTGTTAAATTATTTGTCTGCATTTAAATTTATTAATTTTGTAAAGAGTTACAAAATTTGAATAAATTAAGTATTTGAATAAATTTGAATATTAATGAGTCTGTAATGTTATACTGGGTTTAATCATCAGAGTTTATCAGATGAACCACTGACTCTACGTCCAAGTAGTAAGTCACTCGTGTCTCTTGTAGTTTGTCGATTGTGGGCGTGGCCTGTCTAGAGGTTTTTAGGAACTAACGTAGTGAGCGGGGAACCGGAGAGACTCGCTGTAGGAACCATCTGAGGAATCGTTTCGAGCCGATGGTTTGAATTTGTTGCTTTTTCACCGCATTAGAGCTACTGTACTGTAATTTGCATAAGTTTGAGGAAATGTTAAGTGAATTGTCGCTTTGTTGCAGAAATCGCAGCTACGTGTTGTGCATGTATGTTGAAAACTGTCGCTTTGAAAAACTAAAAAACTCAAGCAAAGAAGACAAAAATCTTAACATTTAATGATAAATACGTCTAATCAGGAGCCACAAAATTAACAACAGGAGCTATTTTTAAATCTGATGCCAAATCCAAAATGGCTTCTTATACGCTCACTACACAAGGTATAGAACGATGTGTCGTAGCCCTGATGTAGTGAATCAGACTTTTTTTTTTTTTTTTACACATCGTCACTCCACATTTTCTCTATTTTCACTAAAAAAAGTATTGGCACCCTCAGCTTCATTTGTCGGCGATGAAAACAAACTCAGGACAAATAACGACTGGGCGAACTGAACCTTCGCTCCCTCTTTAGTTCGTCCTGTATAACACTAGACTTGCTTAAACTGTCTTTCTCTTTCTTTCACACACATCTGCTAGCAGACGGGGAAAAAGTTCACGAGTGTGTGAGTCACATGAACTCGATCCAAATCCTCCTCCGCTTTTATCCCAGACCACTGAGCTGGAAATAATTCACCACTAAACTCAGGTTAGTCTCTGACACATTTTCACTTTTCCTCTGCTAAATTTAATGCACCATAAAAAAAAAACAACAGGGTGAAATCATGCTGAAAATCTTAATTCAACCAGTAAACAAAACACACACACACATCTTTTCTGTTTAAATATCAGGATGATGTTTCTATAAAACACTACATTAGGGCTCCGTTCCTCACACCATCTCCATACCTAAAGCATGGTGTTTGTGTGTAAGTGTGTGTGTGTGTGTGTGTGTGTGTGTGTGTGTGTGTGTGTGTGTGTGTGTGCACGCGTGGGTAAAACTGGTATATGTAAAGTCTGCAAATAATTATCTTTACAAATGCATTTAAATTGATTTCATCATTTTAAATGCATGTGAATATTAATGAGTGTATAATGAATATTAATGAGCTACACCGTCTGTTTAAATGCAGATTATCCCAAAACAGTTAACCATGATGTCCTGAACATATTAGAATGTACTAGGATGTAAGGGTTTTGCAATATAATCATATACAATATCGATATCATGATAAATAATGTTACAAGGCGCTTTTTGTTAGTATCGTGATATCTTTTTATTTATTTAAAAAAAAAAAAATCATTTTCACGGTTAAATTTTATACTGAATGTGTGAAAGTGTAAAACATCAGATTGATGATCCATCACCCGTCATCATGGATCATCATGACCTGCCAGAGTTACTGTGTTCAATTTATTATTACATACGCATTTATAACACCATTTCTGTGTAATAATTTAGAGAACGGGAAATTAGGAATAATTTAATTAAAGGTCTGAATTGAGTTTGTTTTGATGTCTGATGTCTTACAGTCTGATCTCTCTTAATCTGTCACTCCATCCCATTTACACTCTCTTCCTGTTCCTGCAATGTCAGAGGAAGCGCCAGTGAGCTACAAAGTGCGGTTAAACCTTTATCACTCATAGGAGATCCCCTTTAGGAGAAATGTCCCGCCCCCTCAGCTGAACTAGAGGTTTTGATTGGTTTTTCAACCGAGTCAGAGCTGTCTGTTATTACCCGAAGTGCTGGTCACCGCCCCAGTAGTTTGAAAAGTTGAAAAAGGCCATCTTGTTCATGAACATGCCCTCTGTTTGTCCAGTGAGCTTTATATCAGAATTATTATTATTATTATTATTATTATTATTATTATTATTATTATTATTATTATTATTATATTTAGCTAGTTAAACTCTAAATTACTGGTAAAGAACATCTAATGAGAAGGATATATCTTTCAGACCCTACATTACAGATGCAGAAAGTTGTTGTTTTTGTTATGTGTGTTATGGCTCTTTCTGCAACTCTGACCTTTTATCTTCTACCCTTTCATCTGAATAGAAGGAGAACAGGAACTTGTAAAATATCAGATTAGAGAACCTAACGGCTAACGGTCGACACCATCGTGAGAAAAGATTCGTTTCTGGAGTCGAGTGAGTCATTTCGATGTTGATTCAGATCCGCAGCGTCTCACTCTGCTCGTGTCGCTGATGGAGGAAGTGATGATCACTGACAGCTCTGACAGAGAGAATAAAATAGGAAGTGATGCTGCAGAAGCTGCACAAGAAGCTGACAGGGGAACTCGACCACACCCTTACTCAGACTTCTCCTTCTGTGTGTGTGTGTGTGTGTGTGTGTGTGTGTGTGTGTGTGTGTGTGTGTGTGTGTGTGTGTGTGTGTGTGTGTGTGTGTGTGTGACAACAGACAGTCTGACTCAGTATTTAGAAAATAAAATATTATTATGTAAACCAGGAGAATGGGCATATCTGTAGACTGCATACCAGTGAGTGTGGTTTTAGGTCCATATATGGACTCAAAGACACGCCCATCTTCAAACCTTCAAACGATTCGGAGTGTTGCTTTATGACTGCACACGTTTTCTGAAAACTCCTAGCTTTACCGTTAAATCTTAAGAAAAATGTGAATGAAAAAGGTATATATGAATAGAGAAGGAAACCATATAGACTCCCAGACACGCCCACATTCCCATCTATGGACTTATAGACCTGCCCACTCTGAGCTGCCCTTATTTCCATAAAACAAAAAAAAAAAGACAGACAAAGCATATAATATATATGATATATTGTAATATATAATGTTTCTCTCTGTCTCTGTCTCTCTCTAACACACACACACACACACACACACACACACACACACACACACACACACACACACACAACATCCTGTTCGCTTCAGTAGTCTGCATCCTGCAACGCAGCAAATAGACCAGCTGTGTCAGCACTCACAGCAACCTGCATGCTTTAGTGCACACACACACACACACACACACACACACACACACACACACTGATACAGATGAGTGTATAACTGCTAACTGCTTACTTGTGTGTGTGTGTGTGTGTGTGTGTGTGTGTGTGTGTGTGTGTGTGTGTATGCCCAGTGAGAGCAAAACTGCAGGACAAAGGCAAATGAGAGATCAGAGGTCAAAGGTCACATGGAAACAGGAAGTGCTCACCCTGACGAAGTTGTCTGGAAACAGGCCCCTCCGGCCGTCCACCTCGCCCTCCCACCAGCCCCCTTCATCCTTCCTGATGTTGCTGATGATATCACCGATGGCGATGGTCAACTCGTCATCGTGCTGGGCCTGGTAGTCAAACTCCACTACGGCCTCCACTGAGGGAGAGAGAGAGAGAGAGAGAGAGGGAGAGAGAGAGAGAGAGAAAGAGAAAGAGAGAATAGAATGAACTGGTCCTGGAAGGCACATCATCCCCGTTGCAAACGAGTTTATATTTATTCAGTAGTGTTGAGTGGTTTGTGACTTTCTTTGGGCTGTTTTGGCTCTGAGAATCTGGCAACCCAGAATCCCCTCCACACACACAGCTTAAGTGTTTAAGTGTGTGTGTGTTTTAGTGCTTAAGTGTTTAAGTATTAGTGTTTAGTGTTTAGCCGCCGGTTGTTGCTCTCTGTTCTTACCTTTTAACCACAAAGCTGAAATTCTAACAGCACAGAGTAAAATTTCCATAAAACACTTTGCCAGAGCCATATCACCCTGCAGTTCTCGCTTGGTTTCCCACTGAATCTAAGCTGGATTGAGCCTGGCCAGTACCTGAATGGGAG